>CM055074.1:25686042-25766432 GCA_029204045.2 Tillandsia leiboldiana | reverse complement strand
GAATGGCCCTGAGGCAATCTCTGCAACCTTGGATGGCCTTGAGGCAAATCTTTGCAGCCTGCGGACATAACTGTAGATTTTTGTGCCACGATGTCTATCATGCCCTTTACTGGTGCGGGGCAACGAGTCTGTCACGCCCCGAGACCACCAATTTGGACAGTTCGGCGCGCCAATAGACCGCAATCGGGCATGACCTTTCAAGACCCGAAAGGACGGTTTATTCCAACAATCACAGTTTAGTGTAGCGGAAGAGTAATCAATCAAGAACTAACTAAACTAGAAATTAAAACTTTCATTCATTCAACAAAAATGTTAGATGATGATAAGATACCATACTTGAGCGAAAATTTAAACTTGCTTATGTTACAACTCTCTTTAACATACAACTACTATATAAAAATTACAACTTCTTTTTTTTTTTAAAATAAACTTAAAACATTTACAGTTTACATTGATCCTCACATACAAATTCGCTCAAGAAAGAAAACTCCAAAATGGGTGCTGGCGACTCTAGACTGCTAGGTCGCTACTCTGCTGGGCCCTTGCCCCTGTCGTATGCCTCGCCGTCTGCATCTGAAACGTCTCGACCGCTGTATCCATACCTGAACCTGTGGGGAGGTCACCCAAGGGGTGTGAGAACTACGACAGAGTTCCCAGTGGGTTCAACCACCGAGAAAAAGTGTCCTACACCACTTGGTCCAATGGAAGCAATAATAATAGTGCTAGGAAACTAAAATCCTCAATGTCAAAATGCAGCTATGCAATATAATATATCGCTACACTATCTGTGTATACTCATCGACCCAGCACTACTCTGTCTAGCCACACTAGGCTGCTAAGCACCAACTCGGCCACTATGCCGCTGTATACAGGGTCAAACTAACCCGGCCACCTTGGCCACTCTAATTTCTCTTTATTCTTTAAATTCTGGTGCTTTAGTTCAAGTTAACCCTCAGAAATTCTTATCCAATGGGCCCCAGCCCGGTAGTCCTGCTACCATAAGATAAGATTTCTAAGGTTGCCGATAACACCCGCAAGTGTTACCCCGTCCTACGGAAGAAACGTCCCGAACGGGTCTCTACCCGGGAGAGGGGCGCTGCCTGCAACTCCAACATGGGCCGCGTTTCTCACCGTAGGTCCGCCCATTTTATCTTTATCTTTTCTTTTGCCTTTAGCTCTTTGTTTTGCCTTTACTTGGGAAGCTGAGTCTTGCTTACACACTTCCCCCGGGAGTGACATATGCTCAACCCTCCCGTTGGCAACTTAGCTTTAACACTTTAATTCACTTGGGAGTGACATATGCTCAACCCTCCCAATGGCCATTTAGGCTTTTCCTTTACAGGGTCCGAGGGTTCCAAAAGACGGATGCCTACAACCCCAATCAAACAAGAACAGGTTGTAGCATCGCCTCCCGTAGTGCTCGGCCCAATGTAGTTTATCTTATCCTTTTTACCTTTCATTAATCATTCTCTTTCTTTAACCATTTTCTTTCCACTTTAGGTTCAGATGAGTTTAAGGCACCTTGGCACTCATCTCCCCGGGAGTGACATATGCTCAACCCTCCGTTAACATTCATGCCTCAATGCTTCTCTTTTACTTTTCTCATTTATTTCAAGAGATTTGCTTGTCTTACTTATTAACCACTTTTAGCTCTCTCTCGAGCAATTTCCTTGTCTTGCTCATTAGCCACTTTTGGCTTTCATTTAAGCTTTATTTCTTTTATCCTAAGTTCTTTATCCTAGGATAATTTGGGTGTCTCTAACACCAATTTAAGTTTGAACAACTTGTTCATTTCCATTTCCACTTATTTTGCCACTGGCAATATCTTTAGTTTCCTAGCCACTTTTACACTTTCCTTATTTGTTCTCAATTCACAACCCTAAGCTTCAATTACCCTTAAGGTTGCACTATATCACTGCACTATGTCACTAGGACACTAGTTACTTTCAGTTTTATCTAACTTAGAACTTATTAACCCTATTTCCATTCTCTTTTATTTAACTCAGATCGAAGTTAAACTAATTGATCCATTTACCCAGACGTCCTATGACTTTCTGGGGTTACATTATTTAATTCTTTAACTTGAGAATCTAATCCCCCTGTTTCCTGATTTCTCACTGAATCCTAGAATTTTACTAACTCTATTTTCCTGTTCCATGTTTAACCTAGGGTTGCACTAACTCTATTTCATCACTAGAGTTTAACCCTATTAGTTCATCTTAGGTTCCTTTACCTAAGTTCCATAACTTTTTAACCTAAAGTTCTCTGACTCTATGTTTAACACTCTATTCTTAACCTTAGATTATTCCCTAAGTTAATGCCACTCGTCCACCTAGGTGTATCTCCTAGGTCATCATGCCACTCGTTAAACCTAAATCTAGGTTTTCTCCTAAGTCTTACTACCAACATGCATTTCCTTTTCCTTATGCTTTCACATGATTCCTAGGGTTACACCCTAGCATGATCACAACAATTGATTACATCTACCCATGCAATTATTTCCATATTCATTATAAAATAATATTTATCTCCTATGCATGCCACTATTATCATGATTCCCTAACGCCTCTAAACAGGCTACTATCATGCTTCTGGATCGAAAAGCAAAGGAGCAGGGGAGAGGTCATCCAATTTCGGCAGAATCCCCCACCTTTAGTCGCTCTTGCAAGGATAAGATGGGTTGACCTTCTATTCTCCAAGAAGCCCTAAATTCATAATGAAACCAATTAGGATCACTTCCATACTCTTTTTAATTCCACACAACTATAAAAGAGAAACCTAGGTTTACTCTTCATTTCTTTCTATGGGTTCATTTTGACCAATAAGAAAGAAAGTTGCAAAAATCCCTTATTAGTATACTCTTGTAATAGGAATATTTTGATCTCTTTAATATTTTGATCTTTAAAAAGAAAATCCTAAACATGATATACCATGAAGAAATTATCTTATTGTCATTTTAATTCCACAAGAGTTCAAAGACTAGAACTCTAGAATTTTAACCTTACCTCTTGGATATTCTCTTGACCAAAAGAGAAGCAATAAAAGCTAATGTTTCACTTTAACATGCTCCAAAATACCCTCAATTAGGTTTACAAGAAAACCTACATGTAGAGATCATTCACTTAGCATGATTTTTCATTCTCTTTAAATCCAAAAAGCTCCTAAATCCAATAATGAAACCATTAAGGAATAATTCTATGCTCTTTAACCTCATAAAAACCATAAACGAGAAACCCTAGGTTTACTCTTTACTCTCTTGATGGGCTTTTTGAACCAAACGAAAAGAAAAGGGATGAAATTTTCATTTGACATGTTCTTATAAAGAAAATTTTGATCTCTTTAACTTAGAGAAAATGCCCTAAAAATTGGAGAAGAACGTATTTGGGATATTTTCCCAAGCTCTTGAACCCAAGAAAAGAATAAAAATTCAACCCTAGCTTTTAAATATTACCTCTTTTGATGTCTTTGATCAAGAGGGAAGGATGAAGAGGAGTGGAGCACACTTGGAGGGCTTCTAAATGCTCTCTTCAAGCTACCCCCCAAGCCTCGAGATGCAACCAGCAGCAGCAGCCAAGAGAAGGCTTGCTGCTGCTACCATCTTCTTCTCCTTTGCTTTCTTTTCTTTCTTTCTTTTCTTCTCTGTGTAGCAGGGAGAAAGAGAGAGAACGTGGGCTTTCAAGAGGGAGAGTGTGATGATCCGGATTTCCCCAGTAACTGTTGTAGCCTTAACAGTGACAATAGAAGGCTTATATGTGTAATGGAGCTTGTAGTAACGAATTGGACCTCAGAAATGGATCCGGCGTGAAAAACGGAGCAAGTGGGCTTTTCCGGGGCTTTCAGCAAAATTTCGGATGAGAATTTGAAGAATCGGACGGCGGATTTGGACTCAGCGCGCGAAAAACGATCAAAATGGCATATTTACTACTTTTTTTTTTCGACACTGGGTTACTGTTCATGCCGGAATTACTGTTCCGGCCGCCGGAAACACTGTTCCGGCGACCGGCGGCAGACGGCGGCGCACGGCGGAGCAAGGCGCGCAGGGGCGGAGCAGGCCGCGGCAGCGCGGGCAGGCGCGGGCAGGCGCGGGCAGGCGCAGGCGCGGGGTCCACAGAATAGGCGTGCACCGGGTGCACCGAAGACTCAGAAGGCCACGTGGCAGCCCCTGATTGGTCCGGCGGCGTCAAGGGTGGCGGCTTGTCCCTGACACGTGGCGCGCTGTGATTGGCCGACAGGATCCGGAAGACCCGGCGCGTGGACCCGGCTCGTGCGCCCCGTGGACCACGTGGGACACGTGGCGGCTGTTCATTGGCGGGCGCACGGCCGCCCACGTGTGCCGGGCGCGTGAGAAACGTGGGCGGCGGGGACACGTGGCGCAATTTCATTGGCCCGTACGGATGTTTCCTGTTTTGTGAGGTGTGGCGCTGTCTGATTGGCTGGTTTCGGTGTTTTGTGTTCGGGCCCGGATTCTTTGTGGAGCCCGAATAGTAAATTGGCCCATTATAAATACCCTCCCTCTCTCTTTGCAAATTCCGAGTTTTAGAGAGAGAAAATGAGAGTGAGCCCTTAATGAAAGTTTTTCATTTCTCTGTCCTCTATCTACCATAGAAATTTCAGAATTTTTGAAGTTCCCGACAGAGAGATATCTGCGACGCATTACGCTCTGACGTTTCTCCTTTTTCGGCCCGTTATCGTCGGAGTTCAGTCGAAAATTCCTGTGCGCTAACCAGGAGGAATTTTTGAACGATTTCTGCGACAGCGCGACCGTAAGAGGTAAGGCTTCATTTTCCGTGTTGATCGTTCACCTCATTTCGCACTTTTGGCATGGTTCCCGAGGCATCTTTGACCCTCCTTTTTGCTGTGGTACTTTCTGGACAGCAGTAACTTCTCCGAATTATATCTGGAGCTAGGAGCATCGGATTAAGGCGTTTAAGTAGTCGATTTCGATCTACTCGTCGCGAGGAACGCAACCGTAATTTTTCTGGATTTTTCAGAGCACTGTACAGAGGTGAAAATCCCTTCTTTTTGTGCTGTTTGGAAAAACAGCAAAGGCTGTATTTTTGGGATTTGTGTTTACTCTGGGTGTGTTATTCTGTACAGTTGTGCACTGTTCTTGACGAGTTGCGGGTATAGAGGACTGTGGACAGTAAGGAGACCTTTCTGGGTGTGGATCACGCTTTTCGAGGTGGGTGGTTGTTGCTTACCTCACTTCTGACTATCTCACTAGGAGTATTAGAGATCCCCTATTTTAAACTGGTAATCGGTATTTTAATTGTGAATTGCATGAGTAAACCCCACAAATTATATGACGGCTTATTTATATTAAATTGGGACACTGTTGTTGGGACAAAGGCTATATCATAATCTCGCATGCAAAATGACTTACTATGTTGGGACATTTAAGCCATCCTTTTCTAAATAAATATCAAACACTTTTCTTCAGTTTTAAAAGAGGACAATTGCATGCTTGTATGGACATCTAGATAGGCCACTATTTATTGCTACACTATTATTGGGACTTGACTTAGGAGAAACCATGTTTTATTATTCTCCTTTGCATTCAGATGCATGTTGCTCAAGTTTGAGCAGGGTTTTGGGTAGTGTAGTTGAGGCCATCGAGTCTGGGACAGGTTAGACTCGATTATGGGTTGTGGGGCATTGTGGTATCCGCGGACATCAGGCGGTTGGCCAGATGTTGATTACTTTATCAGGCTTTGGACTTATGGGGTATTGCGGCAACCGCGGACATTAGGCGGTTGACCGGATGTCGATCTTTGCATCAGATTGGGGATCGAGCTTTTTGCTAGTGGATGGAGTTTCCCACTTATTGAGTACTATTGCATCAGATTGGGGATTAGCTTTTCTTTAGTGGATGGGTTTTCCCACTTTGATCAGAGTCATGATCCAGTCCTGCTGTTTTATGATACTTATGATTACTGGTTACTGAGATACTTTACTCGTGTGGGTCGCTCCCCTCGAGTGCCACTCCGAGTGCGCGACAGGCAGGCTTTGAGTCCTTGAGACTCCTTTTTACATCGGTGTTATGCGTGGGCTGGCATACCCGATACGGCAGGCACAGCAGGCAGTACCAGTTTTTACTGGTGATTAGATTGGGTTTATCCAGGCAGGCAGGGTAGATACTGATGCATACTTACAGTCATTTCCTTCGGCATGGCATTTAGAGGCATAGTAGTGGTAGTTTCCTCTTTATCAGCAGCCTTTATAGCTTACCACTGTCCTTTCCTTTTGCCTCTAGTAGTCCTAGTGGGTGCGTCAGCATTTGAGGTTTTACCCACTAGGGGAGGCTACTGGTTTATCTAGTAGTTCTCACCCCCATTGTTGTTTCCTGTCTCTTCTTCTTTGTGTTGCAGAGTCGTCTGCAGGAGCTGCTAGGCCATCGGCAGCTGATCGAGGTAAGGGGATCGCTGAGTAGATAGATCTCCTGTGAGATTGAGTTGTTGTTAGACAGATGTTGTACCCTTTACTCAGACTGATGTATTTTTCTTATTTTGGGTCTGGCTTTGGCCAGCAGGTTGTACTATTTTGGTGAGTTGAGAGATTATTGTATTTATTACAGCTTTATTATTATTCCAGTCTGAGATACTATGTGGTTCTTCTATTTCAGCTCTGTATTATGCTCTTTTATTGTTTATATTATACCTGAGCAGGTTACCAGCGCTTCGTGTACGCGGGAAATTCCGTGTGCACGGCGGATCTGTAGACGGACCCGGGTTCTGGTTTACACCCGGGGCGTGACAGATTAAGTTGGTATCAGAGCTTAGGGATAGGTCAGTTGGGACTTAGGAAACCCTAGGCTTTTGGCAGACCCTAGGAAGATAGGGCGCGAGAGACGAGACGTTTTGCGAAAGTCGTTGATTTATTGTTTGACTCTTCCAGTGAGTGAAGAGGGATCGACATACCCAATTTCTGGTGAACAGTTATGTTGGCTGCAGACAACATAAAGTCACAGAAATAGGGGGATGTCTTTGACTTTCGCTAGATTGGGTCGTGCGGGATTGTGTTATTGATTCGAGGTTTCTTGTGGCAGGATGCCTCCGCGACGCAGGATGTTGACGCGTTCTCAGCCTTCTTCCCCTGAGCCCGAGCAGGAGGAGTCCGGGCAAGGCCAGCAGAGTGAGGTGCAGGAGCTACAGGCTCAGATGGCTCAGATGTCGGAGGCTGTTCGGCGTCAGGAGGAGGCCATGGGTCGGCTGACGCAGATGTTAGAGCAGAGGGCGCAGCCTGTTGTAGCACCCCCGGAGAGTTCTCCCGTACCATCATCCCCTGCTGTGGCTCCCCCAGTTGTACCGGTGACCCCAGCATCCCCTGTTGCTCGGGGTACTGGTAGACAGCCGTCTGAGTTGACGGGACCTCTGACCTCGGCAGAGCAGCGGGAGATGGTCGATTTGTTGATGAGGTTTCGCCAGTTTGACCCACCCCATTTCTCAGGCAGAGTGCAGAGCCGTGGGAGGCAGAGTCATGGATCACGGCGATGGAGCGACGTTTTGAGACATTGTTCATCAAAGAGCGATACCAGGTGTTATTGGCGACGAACTTTCTGGAGCGCAACGCCGAGGCTTGGTGGCGGCGTGTTCGACCAGCTGGTCCGCCTGGGGCTCAGCTCCTGACCTGGGCGGAGTTCCGCAGTCTTCTTCTTGGGGCTTTCTTCCCGGAAAGTGTCCGGCAGAGGTTGGAGGAGCAGTTGAGAAACCTTCGCCAGGGAGATCGGCCCGTGCACGAGTATATTGCGAATTTCAATCAATTGCTGGCGTGTGTACCGAACGTGGCCAGAGATGAGGCGCACCGGATTTACATGTTCGAGCGAGGGTTGCGCCGGGACCTTTTTCAACTGGTTCGCTCGCGTAGGTTGCAGACCTTGGAGGCCTCGATGGAGCAGGCGCTCTATGTGGAATGCGGGGAGGTAGTAATGGAGGAGGTAGCTCCAGCTCCTGTAGTAATCCCGGGGGCGAAGCGCCCAGCACCGGTTGATGGAGGACGGGCTCATTCTTGGAGGCCGCCACGACCGCCACGGCCTCAGTTTTCCAGCCGTGGGCGTTCTGAGCGGCGAGGGCCTAGTGGATCCCAGAGGCCACCGCAGCAGCAGCAGCACCATCAGCAGCAGAAGCCGCAGTCGAGACAGCATAAGTCTCAGCAGCAGTCTCAGAGACAGCAGCAGCAGTCGAGTCAGACCCAGCCTTTGGAGAGGTGTGTCTTCTGTGGGGGTCAGCATCCGGCAGGCACGTGTGAGATGAGATTTGGCCGCTGTTATCGATGTGGACAGCCTGGTCATGTTCGAGCTACGTGCCCAGTTGCGACACCAGCAGCACCTTCTTCAGTATCTGTTCCCTTTTCATCCAGCAGCGATCGACGGCTCAGCGGCCGTATGCCCCAGCAAGCAGGCCATCTTCTTCACATCCCACTGACTATCGGCCTCCAGCTCAGAGTGGGCGAGTGTATGCTGCGCAGGTAGAGGACTCTTCGGCAGCAGATCATGTGGTGGCAGGTATCACCTTACTTTCTGGCATTAGGACTCGTGCTTTATTTGATACTGGAGCATCGCATTCTTTTATTAGTAAAACTTTTGCATCATTACATGGGTTAGAGGTAGGACTTTTACCACGTGCACGAGAGGTTCAGATTCCCGATCACACTTTGCACGTGGAGGAGTGTTGTTGGTCCTGCCCGATGCAGATCGAGTCCTGGATTATGCCAGCGGACCTATTGGTCTTGAGACAGCTGAGGGACTTTGATGTGGTTCTAGGGATGGACTGGCTGGCTCGATATTTCGCGACTATTGATTGTGCCGCGAGGACTGTCACTTTTAGAGAGCCAGGCCAGGAGATGTTGGTATACCGGGGATGTCAGAGTGCTTTCTTTGCCTCTATGGTTTCGACTTCCCGAGCGAGGCAGATGATCCATCGAGGATGTGTAGCTTTTTTGGTTAGTGTTGTTGAGGGGCCTACGGCGGCACCGGGACTCGGGGATACCCCTATTGCCCGCGAGTTCCCGGATGTTTTTCCACCTGAGCTAACCAGCATGCCGCCAGATAGGGAGATTGAGTTTGTGATTGACGTAGTTCCAGGAACTGCGCCAATCTCTAAGGCTCCTTACCGGATGGCACCGGCTGAGCTGTGAGAGCATAAGGCGCAACTCCAGGATTTGATGGATAAGGGCTTTATTAGGCCGAGTGTGTCGCCTTAGGGAGCGCCGGTGCTATTCGTGAAGAAGAAGGATGGGTCACTTCGATTGTGTGTGGACTATAGGGAATTGAATAAAGTGACCATCAAGAACAAGTACCCTTTGCCGCGCATCGACGATCTCTTTGATCAGCTGCAAGGGTCTTGTGTCTTTTCCAAGATAGATTTGCAGTCCGGTTACCACCAGCTGAAAGTGAAGGCCGAGGATATTCCGAAGACGGCATTCAGGTCTCGGTATGGGCATTATGAGTTTACAGTTATGCCTTTTGGACTAACTAATGCCCCTGCCGCATTCATGGATTTAATGAACCGAATCTTCCGACCGTACTTGGATCGATTCGTGGTAGTATTCATTGATGATATTCTGGTTTACTCCCGAAGTGATGCTGAGCATGAGGAGCACTTGAGAATCGTGCTGCAACTTCTGAGAGAGAAGAAGTTGTATGCCAAGTTATCTAAGTGCGAATTTTGACTTCGGGAGGTTGCTTTCTTGGGCCATGTGATCTCCACCGCAGGAGTGGCAGTGGACCCGGCGAAGATTGAGGCAGTCCGGGATTGGCCCCGACCGACGACCGTTTCTAAGGTGCGTAGTTTTATGGGCTTAGCTGGGTATTACCGTCGGTTTGTGGAAGGCTTTGCGAAGCTCTCCACACCCCTCACTCGCTTGACGCGTAAAGGAGTGAAGTTTATCTGGAGTGAGGACTGTCAGAGAAGCTTTGAGGAGCTGAAGAGTAGACTGATGACCGCTCCTATCCTTTCCCTCCCTGTTATGGGGAAAGGATATGTGATCTACAGCGACGCATCACACAGTGGACTTGGCTGTGTGTTGATGCAGGAAGGGAGGGTAATTGCTTATGCATCGAGACAACTCAAGGAGTATGAGAAGAATTACCCTACCCATGATTTGGAGCTTGCTACCGTGGTGTTTGCACTGAAGCTTTGGCGCCATTATCTGTATGGGGAGCATTGTGAGATCTACACCGACCATAAGAGCCTAAAGTACCTGTTCACGCAGAAGGAGTTGAATTTGAGGCAACGCAGATGGTTGGAGCTACTAAAGGATTATGATGTGGATATTCTCTACCACCCAGGCAAGGCTAATGTAGTTGCTGATGCATTGAGCAGGAGAGCGGTGCAGAGTTTGTCCATGTTGATCACAGACCAGACACCACTGTTAGAAGAGATGAGGCGACTAGAGATAGAGGTTGTGTCCCCTGGGGTCTCTGCTAGACTGACATCTTTAGTCATGCAGCCCACTCTACTGGACAGGATCAAAGAGAAACAGAGTGAGGACCCCCACTTGACCAGGATTAGAGATCAGATCCCGAGAGATCAGTCAGGGGACTTTACGGTGGATGTTTCGGGAATACTAAGGTACAGGGACCGAGTATGTGTACCAATGGATGCGGGGATTAGAGAGCAGATATTGCGAGAGGCCCATTATACACCTTATACCCTACATCCTGGTGGGACTAAGATGTATAAAGACCTCAAGGCACACTTCTGGTGGAATGGCATGAAAAGGGACATTGGGAGGTTTGTGGCTCAGTGTTTAACTTGCCAACAGGTGAAGGCTGAGCATCGAGTGCCAGCTGGCAAGTTACAGAGTCTCCCAATTCCCGAGTGGAAATGGGACCACATTACGATGGATTTTGTGGTCGGATTGTCGAGGGCACAGGGAGGTGCTGATGCTATCTGGGTAGTTGTGGATCGACTTACCAAGTCAGCGCACTTTTTGCCTGTACAAACTACTTGGTCACTCGAGCGACTAGCCCAGTTATATCTAGATGAGATAGTAAGATTACATGGAGTACCAGCCTCCATAGTATCAGATAGAGACCCGAGGTTTGTTTCGCGTTTCTGGAGGAGCTTGCAGACAGCCTTGGGGACTCAACTCAGGTTCAGTACAGCTTTTCATCCGCAGACTGATGGGCAGTCAGAGCGGACCATACAGATCTTGGAGGACATGCTGAGGGCTTGCGTCTTGGATTTCGGTGGAGGGTGGATTCAACACTTATCTATGGCTAAGTTCGCGTACAACAATAGCTTTCAAGCGAGCATTCAGATGGCTCCGTTTGAAGCATTATATGGATGCAAGTGTCGATCACCGCTTTATTGGAGTGACGTGGGCGAGAGGCGGACCTTGGGACCAGATGTATTATTAGAGGCAGAGGAGAAGGTCCGAGTGATTCGTAAGCATCTCCAGACCGCCCAAAGCCGACAAAGGAGTTATGCCAATGTTCGGCGACGAGACTTAGAGTTTCAGGTTGGAGATCATGTATTTCTGAAAGTCTCGCCGTCCAAAGGAATCAGGAGGTTCGGCATCCGCGGGAAACTTAGCCCCCGATATATTGGACCCTTTGAGGTATTGGAGCGTATCGGGCCAGTTGCCTACCGACTTGCACTTCCTCCGAGGCTTGCTGGTGTCCACGATGTATTTCATGTTTCTACTCTGAGGAAGTACACCTTCGACACAACGCACGTCATCGACTTCACACCACTCGAGATTAGTGAGGATTTGAGGTATGAGGAGCGCCCACTGCGGATTCTGGATCGAGAGGTGAGAGAATTGCGCAGTCGGACCATTCCCTACGTGAAGATCCTTTGGAGCAATCATGACGAGCGCGAAGCTACGTGGGAGCTCGAGTCAGAGATGAGGGATACCCACCCCTACTTATTTGAGACATCGGACTGAGGTATGATTCTCGTTTCGAGGACGAAACTCTTTTTAGTGGGGGAGGATGTGATGATCCGGATTTCCCCAGTAACTGCTGTAGCCTTAACAGTGACAATAGAAGGCTTATATGGTGTAATGGAGCTTGTAGTGACGAAATTGGACCTCAGAAATGGATCCGGCATGAAAAATGGAGCAAGTGGGCTTTTTCGGGGGCTTTCGGCAAAATTTCGGATGAGAATTTGGCAAAATGGACGGCGGATTTGGACTCAGCGCGCGAAAACGATCAAAATGGCATAATTACTTTATTTTTTCGACACTGGGGTACTGTTCATGCCGGAATTACTGTTCCGGCGGTCGGAAACACTGTTCCGGCACCGGCGGCAGGCGGAGCAGGGCGGCGCGCGGCGGCGCAGGGGCGGAACGCGGCCGCGGGCAGGCGCGGGCAGGCGCAGGCAGGCGCGGGCAGGCGCACAGGCACGGGGTCCACAGAATAGTCGTGCACCGGGAGCACCGAAGATTCCGGATGCCACGTGTCAGCTCCTGATTGGCTGGACGGCGTCAAGGGAGGCGGCTGGCGTGTGACACGTGGCATCACCCCATTGGCCGACGGGATCCGGAAGACCCGGCGCGTAGACCGGGGGCGTGGACCATGTGAACCGCGTGGGGACACGTGGCACTCCCCCATTGGCTGGCTCAAGCCGCCCACGTGCACGAGGCATGTGGAACACGAGGGCGGCTGGGACACGTGGCGCAATTTCATTGGCATGTACGAATGTTTCCTGTTTTGTGAGGTGTGGCGCTGTCTGATTGGCTGGTTTCGGTGTTTCTTATTCGGGCCCGGATTCTTTGTAGAGCCCGAATAGTAAATTGGCCCATTATAAATACCCCTCCCTCTCTCTTTGCAAATTCCGAGTTTTAAAGAGAGAAAATGAGAGTGAGCCCTTAATGAAAGTTTTTCATTTCTCTGTCCTCTATCTACCATAGAAATTTTAGAATTTTTGGAGTTCCCGACAGAGAGATATCTGCGACGTATTACGCTCCGACGTTTCTCCTTTTTCGGCCCGTTATCGTCGGAGTTCAGTCGGAAAATTCCTGTGCGCTAACCAGGAGGAATTTTTGAACGATTTCTACGTCAGCGCGACCGTATGAGGTAAGGCTTCATTTTCTGTGTTGATCGGTTCACCTCATTTCGCACTTTTGGCACGGTTCCTGAGGCATCTTTGACCCTCCTTTTTGCTGTGGTACTTTCTGGACAGCCCCGACTTCTCCGATTTATATCTTGAGCTAGGAGCATCGGATTAAGGCGTTTCAAAAGTCGATTTTGATCTACTCGTCGCGAGGAATGCAACTGTAATTTTTCTGTATTTTTCAGAGCACTGTATAGAGGTGAAAATGCCTTCTTTTTGTGCTGTTTGGAAAAATAGCAAAGGCTGTATTTTTGGGATTTGTGTTTACTCTGGGTGTGTTATTCTGTACAGTTGTGCACTGTTCTTAACGAGTTGCGGGTATAGAGGACTGTGGACAGTAAGGAGACCTTTCTGGGTGTGGATCACGCTTTTCGAGCTGGGTGGTTGTTGCTTACCTCACTTCTGACTATCTCACTAGGAGTATTAGAGATCCCCTATTTTAAACTGGTAATCGGTATTTTAATTGTGAATTGCATGAGTAAACCCCACAAATTATATGACGGCTTATTTATATTAAATTGGGACACTGTTGTTGGGACAAAGGCTATATCATAATCTCGCATGCAAAATGACTTACTATGTTGGGACATTTAAGCCATCCTTTTCTAAATAAATATCAAACACTTTTCTTCAGTTTTAAAAGAGGACAATTGCATGCTTGTATGGACATCCAGATAGGCCACTATTTATTGCTACACTATTATTGGGACTTGACTTAGGAGAAACCATGTTTTATTATTCTCCTTTGCATTCAGATGCATGTTGCTCAGGTTTGAGCAGGGTTTTGGGGTAGTGTAGTTGAGACCATTGAGTCTGGGACAGGTTAGACTCGATTATGGGTTGTGGGGCATTGTGGTAACCGCGGACATCAGGCGGTTGGCCAGATGTTGATTACTTTATCAGGCTTTGGACTTATGGGGTATTGCGGCAACCGCGGACATTAGGCGGTTGACCGGATGTTGACCTTTGCATCAGATTGGGGATCGGGCTTTTTGCTAGTGGATGGAGTTTCCCACTTATTGAGTACTATTGCATCAGATTGGGGATTAGCTTTTCTTTAGTGGATGGGTTTTCCCACTTTGATCAGAGTCATGATCCAGTCCTGCTGTTTTATGATACTTATGATTACTGGTTACTGAGATACTTTACTCGTGTGGGTCGCTCCCCTCGAGTGCCACTCCGGAGTGTGCGACAGGCAGGCTTTGAGTCCTTGAGACTCCTTTTTACATCGGTGTTATGCGTGGGCTGGCATACCCGATACGGCAGGCACAGCAGGCAGTACCAGTTTTTACTGGTGATTAGATTGGGTTTATCCAGGCAGGCAGGGTAGATACTGATGCATACTTACAGTCATTTCCTTCGGCATGGCATTTAGAGGCATAGTAGTGGTAGTTTCCTCTTTATCAGCAGCCTTTATAGCTTACCACTGTCCTTTCCTTTTGCCTCTAGTAGTCCTAGTGGGTGCATCAGCATTTGAGGTTTTACCCACTAGGGGAGGCTACTGGTTTATCTAGTAGTTCTCACCCCCATTGTTGTTTCCTGTCTCTTCTCCTTTGTGTTGCAGAGTCGTCTGCAGGAGCTGCTAGGCCATCGGCAGCTGATCGAGATAAGGGGATCGCTGAGTAGATAGATCTCCTGTGAGATTGAGTTGTTGTTAGACAGATATTGTACCCTTTACTCAGACTGATGTATTTTTCTTATTTTGGGTCTGGCTTTGGCCAGCAGGTTGTACTATTTTGGTGAGTTGAGAGATTATTGTATTTATTACAGCTTTATTATTATTCCAGTCTAAGATATTATGTGGTTCTTCTATTTCAGCTCTGTATTATGCTCTTTTATTGTTTATATTATACCTGAGCAGGTTACCAGCGCTTCGTGTATGCGGGAAATTCCGTGTGCACGGCGGATCTGTAGACGGACCCGGGTTCTGGTTTACACCCGGGGCGTGACAAGGAGGTTGCATCTGCAACTACTTACATTTACCGCACTTCCGGTCACTCCGCTGCCTAATGTGGAGTGCAAAGGCCAATCCACAAGTCCTCAACTATCTCACACGCTACTAGCGCTCTAAGTCCACGGGTTATCAGTTACCCCGACATCTCGGACTACTAATAGGTTCACAGACCACGGCCCAATAGGGCCTATAGCCCCACACTAATCCAATGCTGTATAATGGCTCTCACTAGCACACAGACCCAATCATCACACGGGTAGATCCTCACTTAGGATTACTACACCAACACTCCCACTAGGAGCTACAGTACCTCAATCACCACTAGCTCTATGGCCTGGTCATATCACACTCTCAGTGTACTAATCTCAATGTGCTAACACGTGGTATTCCACGTTCCCGGGTCATCGCTCGGACTACCGCCCTGACCAAATCTCTATCATGCCCCGCCATCAGGTCTCGGGCCGCTGTCTCTCACAGCTGACTGCGCCTGCCCACTGGGCTACAGGCCCACAGTCCACAACATGGTCCAGGCACGGATCGTCCCCAAGCGAACCCGCTAATCGTCGCCACGCGACCGCTATGCTCACTTGAGCAAGATCAACTAAATAGTCGTCAATCCACGACCCAAACTCTCTATGAACTCTGGCCACACTGGGCAAAGGCTAACACGCCACCTAATCAGCTCTCTCTGGCTAAATGATACTTGTGCTCCATGAGCACCCAAACGGTTGGGCGTCCTACGCCCCCACGCTAACTTGCGTAATCCAAAGTGCTAAGCGATTGCTTAAACTCACCCACGGCTCTTATACACCTCTCCCAACTGGGTTGAGGCATCACAACAACCGTTCACCGTTCTGGTGATTAACACGCAAATCCTGCGGTGGCAATCCTTGCCATTACACCCATTCATTAGAACGGCGCCAGTAAAACTCTCGCTCTATCGAGAGATCCACGCATCCTGAAGCCTACTCTAGGCCTGTAAATCCTTCTTGCCCTAACCCTTAGGACATATTTACTCGATTCTCGTAACATAGCGATCACCAGCGTTCTATAAGTCGGTCTCTCACTGGACCTTTCCAACCACACTTTGCCAGCAAATTAGCTGACACAAGCTTATAACACTCTTTGCTGAAGGTGCGGGGTGCGCCGACAAAAGCTCGGCGGCCACTGCCACCCGCTCTACTGTCGCCCCAACAGGCGGCGACGCCGTATACCCACGCGTCATCTGTACAGCCTCAGCTAGCTGCGATATCAGCCACTGGAGCCTATTGATCTGCTCCAACTGTCACATTGACGCCACCTATAGGCGTCAGAGTCTGCCTCCCTGCCGGCGGAAAATTTCCGCCTATCGGCAAGAAGATTCCTTATGTTACTGAACCACACCAATAAGTGCGGTCACCAGCTATCACAGCTCGTGTACCTCGTTTGACCCCGATGTTGGGTTATATGTAATACGGATCTAAATAGGGGAAAAAATACCTAGAGGGGGGTGAATAGGTGTAAACGCATAAACACTCAAAAATCGTTGCGATAAAAACCCAATGCGGAAATAAAAATAATACGCAAGATTTTTACGTGGAAAACTCCATCACCGGAGAAAAAAACCACGGGACCGATAACACGGCAGAAATCCACTAGAATTAAAACACGTACAAGGTGATTTACCGTACACACTTACGACTCAACCTTTTCCATACGCTCCTAGAGGATCTTCTCCGCTCGCTCCGCGACGCTTCTCGAATCCACGATCTGCGCCCAACGCCGAATCCACGGCGTCCAACGTCGAATCCACGACGTCCGACCGAATCCACGGTCTTCACCCAATAGCACCCTTCGAATCCACGAACGTGCCTCGCTCCGAATCCACGAGAGCGGTTGAACCTTGAATCCACAAGGACACGCGAATCCACGCGCCGATTTTTGGGGTAAATCGTTGTTTTGGGTGGTGATGATCCGCCGAATACTTAGATCAAAGATAGATCGGAAATACCATCTAAGTATTCATTAGTTTGATTCAACTCAAGATGTGAGTATGAAAACCTAGAATCAAACTAATCAATATAGATGAAGAAACATAGAGTATTCTCTAATGATTTCCTTTCTTCTCTATATGTGGATCTATAGCCGTATAAAATGATATATGCAAATAACGGCTATTGACTATGTGGATTAACCCTAGAAAAAGAGTCATAGGGTCTATTTATAGGTTAGAAACCCTAGGAAGGAGATAAGAATCAAAAACCTAACATTTCTGGAAATTTTACGGACGGCGATCCGGATCGGACTAGCTGTGATCCGGATCGTCGTAACGAGTCACCCAGTTCCAGAAAAACGAAGGTTCGGGATCCGGATCGAAGTGCATGATCCGGATCGTTCATACAGTTCACCAAACATCAACGTTCGGGATCCGGATTGCGAAGCCTGATCCGGATCGTTCAAGGAAGATGGTAAACTCAGTGTTCGGGATCCGGATCAAGAGGCTACGATCCGGATTGAACTGGTGTATGAACGAACCACCTTCGGGATCCGGATCGAACAACCTGATCCGGATCCTGAACATGTCCCAAGTCCAGTTTTTGATTTTTATGCAATGAAAGATTCTTCCAAGTGTTTCTACACTACAAGAAGTATTCGGATCACACAAAATCTTTAGTAAAACATACCTGATCCTTTTGAATTCTTCTTTCTTGAGATTGAGTTAAACGATCCAACTTTCTTCACCTTCAATCTTCAAGACTTGAGACTTTCACGAAACTACGCCAACTCAAATTCCGTAACAATCTCCCCCTTTGGCGGTTTCGTGACAAAACATAGATCCACTAAAGAAAATTCAAAAAGATATTTTTGTTGCTATCACCATACAACAAAAATTTACAATGGAGATCCAAAAATTTAAAAACATGAGATAAACTCCTAAAACAGACTCTAGACTTAGACATCTGTACTCTCTGCACAAAGAAATCATTCTTGACAAAAAGAGATCGTTAGATACCTCAAGAATATTTAGCATACAAAACCTAGTACAGAGATAGAGTTTATCTAATCATCATGACATTTGAGAATTCAGATATGTAAAAAAAAAAAAAAAAAAAAACAACCTATCTTCTATGCAACTAAAAACCAAATGTCACACAATGTTAGTCCAACATCAACTTGTTAGTTATATTACATGCCCAAATAGTTAGTCGAATAGTTAGTCGAGACATGCAAACAATCACAAGATGAAAACCAAAGTTGAAGTTGAAGAGATACTTACCTTGATGTATACAAAATCTTCATCAGCAAGATTTTCACAATCATTGTTCATTGTTCAAATCGATCATTGTTCTAAACTCTCTCCCCCTTTTTGTCACAAATAAAGCCAAAGATTACAGAAGTGGAGAGAATGGGTAACAGTTTAAGTCAGAGAACTAAAAACCCAAATTAAAACTTAAAAACCTGCACAACAGAAGGATTTAAACATATGCATAATAGACAGAAATTAGAAGGATACGGATTATTCAGACTCGTCTGAACTGATACAGCCGAGGATTTGGAAAATCTTCTTTATTCGCTTGTTCATTGCTGATTGATTTTTATGTACCTTCTTTATTTCTTCCTTTACCTCAATTAGTTCATTTGATATACGTTCTTGCTCGTTGGAGAGCCTTTGCTGTTCTTTATAGATTGAGGTAACAGATGCATCATCATCAGAAGTTGATTGTGGTGCTTCTTGTGCCGGAGGTGCTGGTTGAACTGGAGGAGCTGCTGCCGGTGCAGAGGTTGTTGCTTGTTGTCGTTGTTCTCGTTGCCGGTGAAGAGGTATGAAAGGTTCATCTGGCTTCGTCGAAAGAGACTTTACAATTGTTGTGTCATTGATCGTTCCTAAACTGTGCAGATAGGAACTCACATTTGTGTCAGCTTTAAATTTGCGAAGAATGCGCATGATGATCATTGGAAAAGGTAGTCTCTCTGACGGATGAGCTTGCTCCACATATCGTGCCATCCTTGACCAGATGACGTAGGGAATGTTTAAGTTAGCTCCCATTGCAGCTGCGGGGTTTCCAAGTAGATAAAGGAATATCATTCTTTCCCACCGAAGAACCTTTGTGTTCATGTTTGGAATAATATTGTAACAAACAATAAGATTTAAGATGCGGTACTCTGGTCGTAGTTCTTTCGAGAAAACGGAGTTTCCTGTCGACCGAGTATTTGGAACACAGATTCCATCAACTACCACTCTCCAGGAGAAGGTGTTGAAGGCTTGATTCTTCAGGTAATGAGTGCCATCGGCTCGGGCGTCCATCCCTAGTACTTCACCAATTAGCTGAGGCGTTACTTTGATTCTGACATTCTTGACTAATGTTTGAAAATCCCGACGCCCGCTTTCCTGATCAACTAGATAGCAGGCATTCTGATAAAACATCCTCACTGAGTGAAGACAATACCCAGTGGTCTCCGGGAACTCGCAAATGGAAGCAAGACCTCTCTGGTCAAACAAAGTCCCAAACGTCTGAGAACGCTGCTTTAAGGCTTTTACATCAACATGCCTTTCTCCAATGCATTCTCTGTTTTCAAAATCCTTTATTCTTGCCGAGCTGACAAAGTCTTGAGGAGGTGCTTGCCTATCAGCTGGTTGCTCAATGGAGATTCCTTGTGCACTCCCTCTTTTGCGAGCAATACTTTTTCTTCTTGTCTTCCCAGAAGTTTCTTCCATTGGAGCTTTGCCTTTCTCAGCAGCAGTGGGCGGAGCCTTTGATGTTTCTGCAGGTGCTTTTCCCTTTGAAGCAGTCGGAACAGTCGTTGCTTCAACTTGCAGTTCATCCCAATTAATTGATTCGGTTTCAGATTCTGTATCGGAATCATCTTTAGCTTTCTTCGCTTTCTTAGCCTTCTTAGCCCTCTTGGGCTTGATGGTGTCTCTTGTATGAACCATAGCCGCAAGTAGAAAAACAATCCAAGTGATCACCATTTTGATTGCTAGTGAAAAATGTATCCTGTGAAGACCAACTCAAGAACACATGAAAAATTGTTAATTTTCAAAAATTTGAGAAATTGTACCCAAACAATCATAATCATGTAGAGAGACTAAGAATCAAATTAGTTTTGCAAAAGGACTTTTAAAAATAGATCAATTGCATGATTTTCGAAAATCCTTATTATATGCCCTAAAACTGAAATTTTAGAAATCGAAGCCTAAAAATCCGTTAATCAGGAGAATACCTAGCATATAAACAAAACTAATCTACCCAGAGTTCTTATTTCAAAAGAAATTTGATCAAAAACCATCCACAAACAAAGTTGATCCAAGAAATTCATCACGTTTGAGGAGGAAAAGAGAAAAACGGTGAAAAACCGAGATTTTGATCAATAAAACTTACTTGGAACTGAAGAACTTGAGTTTGAAAGCTTCCAAGAAGGATGAAATCTAGAGAGAGAGGCTCTGGAAACTTTGGAACAAAAGATTGGAGTAAAGAAATCAAAAACCCCTTTCGTTCCTTATAAAACCTAGCCGCGATCCGGATCAGTTCATAACTGCGATCCGGATCGGCTACCCGCAGTAAGAAACTGCGTTCGGGATCCAGATCGGCAGATACAATCCGGATCGTCAGCCCGCAGAAGAATTCCTGCGTTCGGGATCCGGATCATCTAGCCCGATCCGGATCGGCCCCAACTTTTTCTTTAGAAAATTTCAGAGAAATTCAAGAAAAACCAGAAAAAGATTGTAAGCACAAATGTGTATCAACTTTAAACAAAAATCATCGTTTCATACAACAAGAATTAGATTATGCCAAATCTATCAATAATATCCAAAAATGAAACGAAAATTTACAAGAATTAAATCCCTTAAAGTTGAACACCTTCAATCACATCTAACTTGATCTTATGAGTAATGCCTTTATCAAATCATCAATTCAGTAAAGAAAATGAAATGCAAAGATCAATAGATGTTTGAAATCCCAAATATAGTAGATAATGTATCTAGACAATCTGTTGAAGAGAGTGGCTCTTTGAGCATCTTTCATTAAAAACCCACCTTATACCAACCTTGAAATTTGACAGAGTCAAGTATTTCAACATGCATTTTACTTAATTAAAAATTTGAACAACCATGCTTGGTATACATGTGGTAGCTGCACACAATACTCGGACGACCGAGTTGGTAGCTCTTTCCTCCATGTGGTGGTAGTTTTCACACTCCTCATTGGGATGTAACTCTTTCCACATCTTTTGAGCATTTTACCTTTTCTAAGACTCCCCCTCAATTGGCTATCAATTATTTAAGATATAAAGTATTCAACCAAATATTGATCTCGATTTCATACTCGACTAAGCAGTCAAATAAGATAATGACTATACCAAGAGATCATAGAGAGAGTGAAATTGACTTTGATCACTTTAGAAGATGATTTAATTAACATAAATGATCATTGCAACAGTGAAATATTATGATGGCAAAAGCATAATAAATTTCTAAATGTGCGAAAAGATGCAATTAAAGTCAATTATGATCTATGCTCAATTAATGTCCTATGTACAAACATAGATAATGAACAAAACAAAAACAAATACAAAACCTATCCTAAGCAAAGATTTCAAAAAGAAGATTATTTCAAGGAAAGCATCCCAATTGCTTTTCGTAAATGAATAAAACGTTTTTGATCCAAAGGTTTTGTTAGAATGTCAGCTAATTGATCCTCAGTTGAAATATATGAAAGTTGAAGAGTATTTGATTCAACTAGCTCTCTAAGAAAATGATATCTAAGTTCAATATGTTTTGTTCTAGAGTGCAACACAGGGTTTTTAGAAATGTTAATAGCACTAGTGTTGTCACAAAGTATTGTTACCGAATGTAGAGTTATTATGGATCCACAAGGATCTAAATAGGTACTATCAAACAACTAGAGGGGGGGTGAATAGGTGTAATACTTAAAAACTCAATCTCAGTGCAAAATAAAAACCAATGCGGAAAATAAAAACAGCACACCGAGATTTACGTGGAAACTCCAATCCAGGAGAAAAACCACGGGACCAACACGCAATAACAATCCACTAAGAATAGAAGAATAACAAGGTGATTACCGACTCC
The DNA here is from genome assembly GCA_029204045.2 of Tillandsia leiboldiana. Lineage (NCBI taxonomy): Eukaryota > Viridiplantae > Streptophyta > Magnoliopsida > Poales > Bromeliaceae > Tillandsia > Tillandsia leiboldiana. Next base: position 25,744,351 of record CM055074.1, on the reverse strand, counting down.
ACGGACTCAACCCCTCCTTCAGCTTCTTCGGACCTTGCGCTGACCGGTTGGATATCCGCGCAATAACAATCCCTAAGAAAAGAAGAATAACAAGGTGATTACCGTCTCCACGGATTTAACCCCTCCTTCAATTTCTTGGACCTCGCGCTCCACCGATTTTGCACGTCCACTGCTCACGTTCGAATCCACGAACGCACGCTTCGAATCCACGAAACGCCTTTAGCACACCGAATCCACGATGCCACGTCGAATCCACGACGCAAACTCAGTCGATAAGAATATTGACTTCGATGGTGATCCTTTGCTTAGATTATCAATGAAGAACCGTAGAAGAAATCTCTAAGCAAAGATTAGATCAATTCGACAAAAGATATGTTCTTGAAAGAACCATCGAATTGACCTAAAAGAGGCTATAAAGAAGAACGATGAAAACCTAGCCTCTAGGGTTGCTCTCAAGAGTTTTATAAAAAGATCGGCCGTAGCTCCCACGTTTTTGAGAAACCCTAAATGTCTATTTATAGTTTAGAAACCTTTGGAAAGAGATAAGAATCAAAAACATACCTTATCTGGAAATTTTCAGGACGGCGATCCGGATCGGATTTACTGCGATCCGGATCGTCGTAACGAGATTGACGATTCCAGAAATACCATGGTTCGGGATCCGGATCGCATTGCCCGATCCGGATCGTTCATACAAATCAGAAAACTTAACATTCGGGATCCGGATCGGAAATTGCATGGATCCGGATCGAAGTCTTGTATGAAGCAACAACCTTCGGGATCCGGATCGTTGGCTCTGATCCGGATCCTGAACAAGTCCGAACACCAGTTTTTGATTATTATGCAATTAAAAGTTCATCCAAGTGTTTCTACACTATAAGAAAGTATTCGGATCACCACAATTATTTAGTTAAACATACCTGATCCTCTTGAATACTTTCTTCTTGAGATTGATGTAACTGATCCACAATTCTTCAACTTCAATCTTCAAGACTCAAGACACTGGGTGTCAACTTGAGCTCTTGTTGAATCTTCTCTAAGTCTTTGATTGCTGATTGACAATTTGATCCCTTTAAGACTCTGACTCAACTCACTGACTTGACTCACGAAATATGCCAATACCAAAAAGCCGTAACACCGAAGATGCTGAAATGCGGAAGTCGCTCAATACGCTTTTCATCCAAATGAGTTGAGTTGAGCAACTTCCAGCTGAAATGTATTCCGCTTCGGCAGTCGAGAGTGCTATGCAGTTCTGCTTTTTACTGTGCCATGCAACAAGGCAATGGCCAAGATAGAAGCATGCACCACTCGTGCTTTTCCGATCATCCACTGATCCTGCCCAATCGGCATCTGAGTATCCAACAATATCCAAACTTGTTCCCATAGGATACCAAATTCCGAAATTAATTGATCCTTTGATATACCGGATGATCCTTTTCACCGCTTTCAGGTGAACCTCCTTTGGTGCTGATTGATATCTCGCGCAAATCCCAACACCAAAAGATATATCCGGGCGACTAGCCGTGAGGTAAAGTAGACTTCCAATCATACTTCGATACAGTTTCTCGTCTACATTCTCACTATGTGATTCACTTCCAAGTCCCTTGTGGCTAGTTCCCATTGGAGTCGGAAAATCTTTACAATTTTCTAGATCAAACTTTTTGACCAACTCCATTGCATACTTGGATTGACTCAAGTAAATACCTTCATCATTTTGTTTAATTTGCAATCCAAGGAAATAAGTCAATTCGCCCATCATGGACATCTCAAATTCGCTTTCCATGGTCTCCGCGAGTTTAGAAGCATCGTTATCTCTTGTTGCGCCAAATACAATGTCATCGACATAGATTTGTGCCACAATGAAATTGCTTTGATAATGCTTCACAAAGAGAGTCCTATCAGCTCCCCCTCGAGTATAGCCCTTCTCCAAAAGGTGCTTTGTTAACCTTTCGTACCATGCTCGCGGTGCTTGTTTCAGACCGTAAAGAGCCTTTTTCAAACGAAAAACATGGTTAGGTTGTTTATGATCTACAAAACCTTTCGGTTGAGCCACATAAACTTTCTCATTTAAAACCCATTTAGAAATGCGCTCTTAACGTCCATTTGAAATAATTTGATTTTAAAATGACAAGCAATAGCGAATAGTATACGAATGGACTCGAGTCTAGCTACAGGGGCGAATGTTTCGTCAAAGTCTATACCTTCTACTTGAGAGTAGCCTTGAGCAACTAATCGTGCCTTGTTCCTGATGATAGTACCATCCTCATTTTTCTTGTTCTTGAAGATCCATTTGGTACCTATCACATTGTGTTGCTTTGGAGGCTTCGTTAATTCCCAGACTTTGTTTCGCTCAAATTGATGGAGCTCTTCCTGCATTGCTTTAATCCAGTAGTCATCCTGAAGAGCTTCATCTATGTTCTTTGGTTCGATTAAAGATACGTAGCAAGCGAATCCACAAACCAACTGCCTCCGAGTTCTGACTCCTTCTTGTGGATCTCCAATAATATTCGATTCCGGATGATCCTTGGAGATTCGTAACGTTTGTTGAAACGGAGTACTCGGAGATATATGAGATGATTCCTGCACATCAGATAAACTAGAAGAACCATTAGATGCATCATTAATATTGGAAGTATTATTATGAGAAGATGCACTAGCAGGAGAATCATCATCTAGAGAGATATCGAGGGTAGATTTTCCAGTTTCAAAGTGAAAAGCTTCATCTACTTTAACATTTATAGATTCTACGATCGTCTTAGATTCAATGTTAAATACTCGATATGCTCTGCTATTCGTAGAATAACCCAGAAAGATCCCTTCATCACTTCGAGAGTCGAACTTTCCAAGATTTTCACGGTCACGTAAAATGTAACATCGACTCCCGAAGACACGAAAATATTTGATATTGGGTTTTCTACTAAACCACAGCTCATATGGTGTATTTAAAGTTCCTGGGCGCAAGTAAACTCTATTAATGACATAGACAGCGGTGTTCACAGCTTCAGCCCAAAAATGTAGCGGTAAATTCCGGCTATGAAGCATCACACGCGCCATCTCTTGAACAACCCTGTTCTTGCGCTCAACAACACCATTCTGCTGAGGTGTATAGGGTGCCGAGAATTCATGTTTGATTCCATTTGAAGTGCAAAAATCAATGAATTTTGAATTTATGAATTCTCCACCTCTATCACTTCTAACACGAATGATCTTTTCATTCTTTTCAATCATAATACGATGGCAAATCTCATGAAAAGAGTCAAACGTATCAGCTTTCTCTTTTAAAAATGCTACCCAAGAAAACCGAGAGAAATCATCAACCAATAAAAAAATGTACCATTTACCTCCCAAAGATGGTTGACGGGTCGGCCCCATTAAGTCCATGTGCAAAAGTTCCAAGGGCCGTTTTGTACCAACGTGGTTCAAGTTCTTGTGTGCAGTCCTAGACTATTTTCCCTTTTGGCAACCACCACACACAACGTTTTGTTTAAATAAAAGCTTTGGAACCCCCTTGACCACGTCCTTGTTTGAAATTCTAGTAAGTTCCTTAAAATTTAAGTGACCTAGCCTTTCATGCCAAAGAGTTTCATTATTCAAAGCAGCTAAGTTACAATTTTCAGAAAATTTATTAGGAACAACATAACAATTGTTTTCAGATCTAACCCCTTTTAAAAAGAAGACATGGTCCTTATCAGTTACAACGCATTCAACAGATGAAAAGTTAACTGAAAAACCATTGTCGCAAAGTTGACTTATGCTTATGAGGTTAGTCTTAAGGCCATCAACAAATAAGACGTTTTTCAAAATCGGGCCATCTGGAATAGCTACCGTCCCTTTTCCAACAATTTTGGAAGATCGACCGTCTCCGAAAACAACGTGTCCTCCGGAGATTTTCTCAAGATTTTGAAAACTATTTTTGTCACCGGTCATGTGACGGGAACACCCGCTATCCAGATACCAAGACGAACTATCATATGCATGCAAGGAAACATTGGAAACAAGACAAGGGAAAATTTCACCTTTGCGTACCCAAACCCTTTTGGAGTGCGTCGGTAATGGTCGTGAAGTTATATGCATAGGTGAAGGCGTCTTGTTATAGCGATTGTTGTTCCTTGATGAGATCGTCTTGCGCGATGAACTACCAAGTCTCTTTTCATTTGAAAAGTTTTGCTTTGATTTTCGGGGAGGAGCCTTTTTGGTAGTTGTTGCAAGAAGTCCTTGAGATGAGCGTTCGACTCCCGTCTTGCAATATCTTCTTATGTGCCCTGAAACACCACAACGAAAACATACCTTAGATCTTGACGATCCCAAAGAGGATGAAGTAGGTTTGTTGTCGTTGTTTGTCTTGAATTCCGGTGTCGGAGGAGGAGATGCCGACTGAGGCACAAAAACTGTCTCACTCGAACTTGGACTGTTTCCAGTTTGAGTGTATCCGAGGCCGAACCTATTTGATTGACCAAGACCAAGAAGTCTATCCAACTTACTCCTTCCTGAAGAGAATCGCTGTAAGTCATTCTTGAGTTGGAAAATGGTCTTTGTCATTTCCAGGTTATCCTGTCGAGCCTCGTTGTAGAGCTTTGAGAAGTGATTCGCGTTATCCACCAGATTTGTATGTTCCTTCTCAAGTTGCTCATTGGACTCTTGAAGGGAAGCATTTGCCTTTATCAGGTTTTCCCTTTCCACTTCAAGAGCGTTTGAGAGAGAAGTCGTTTTTTTTGCTTCTTCTTCGAGATCATGCACTCTCCCTCTCAAACTCTTGTTTTGCTTAGCCACTTTCTTTGAGTCCCTCAAAAGTCTGTGGTAGGCTAGAGCAAAATCTTCACCTTCCGAATCATCTGATTCGTTGTCCGTTGCGTTCTTTTCAACAGTGGAGTTGGACAACGACTCAGATGTACTTGCCATAAAGCACATGAACGGTGAAGATAAGGACGCGTGGAATGCGGTGGAGCTCTCTTCTTCATCACTCGAAGACGACTCATTTGTCGTTGAGTTGTCATCCCAAGTGACGACTTGCATCGCCTTCTTCTTTGCCGGATACTTGTTAGGACATTCCATTGCAATGTGGCCGTAGCCTCGACATTTGAAGCATTGTAGTTGTCCTTCTGAACTTTTCTTATCCTTTAAGAAGTTCTCTTGCTTTCTTGACTTGTGACTTGAAGTACCCTTGCCTTTGTTCGACTTTCCGAAGGACGGAGATTTGCTTGAATTACCCCTTCGAAAGTTGCGGCGAAACTTCCTTGTCAAGAGAGCGAGCTGCTTCTCAAATTCCTCCATAGAAAGGTTCTCGTCATCGTCTGAGGAGGACGTATCCGCGTCTTCTTCCTTAGTTGTTTTCAACGCATAACCTGAAGACTTAGAAGTGGATGCCTTTCCAGAAGAATTGTTAGTAGTAAATGTCATTTCATAAGTTTGCAATGAACCAACTAATTCTTCTACACGTATTTCGTCCGGGTGTTTAATAGTTTCAATGGCAGTAACCTTTGGGCGAAACCGTTCAGGAAGAGTTCTTAAGATTTTTCTTACAATCTTAAATTCTGGAATCTTCTCTCCCAGATTAGCACATGAGTTTACGATGTCTTGCAATCGTGTATAGTAGTCCGTGAAAGATTCATTTTCTGCCATTAAGATAGAGTCAAACTTGCTCGTAAGCATTTGCAGTTTCTGAATCTTCACGAGGTTAGTTCCCTCATGTGTAACCTGAAGAACATCCCAGATTTCTTTCGCAGTCTCACATGCCGAGACGCGAGAGAATTCAGTTTGGGATAAGGTATTAAAGATAGCATTAATTCCCTTGCCATTGTAAGAAGATGAATCTAACTCTTCCTTGGTCCATTTCGACCTAGGTTTTAAGGTGCGAACATCACCAATAAATTCAGTTGGATTAGTCCATCCTAATTCAATCGATTGCCACACCCGTTCGTCGATGGAAATTAAAAAGGCTTTCATCCGTACTTTCCAGTACGCATAATTTGTTCCATCGAAGAACGGGGGTCGGTTGATGTTTCCACCTTCAACCATTGTTTACAACCCTATTCCCGCTCTGATACCACTTGTTGGGTTATATGTAATACGGATCTAAATAGGGGAAAAAACACCTAGAGGGGGGTGAATAGGTGTAAACGCATAAACACTCAAAAATCGTTGCGATAAAAACCCAATGCGGAAATAAAAATAATACGCAAGATTTTTACGTGGAAAACTCCATCACCGGAGAAAAAAAACCACGGGACCGATAACACGGCAGAAATCCACTAGAATTAAAACACGTACAAGGTGATTTACCGTACACACTTACGACTCAACCTTTTCCATACGCTCCTAGAGGATCTTCTCCGCTCGCTCCGCGACGCTTCTCGAATCCACGATCTGCGCCCAACGCCGAATCCACGGCGTCCAACGTCGAATCCACGACGTCCGACCGAATCCACGGTCTTCACCCAATAGCACCCTTCGAATCCACGAACGTGCCTCGCTCCGAATCCACGAGAGCGGTTGAATCTTGAATCCACAAGGACACGCGAATCCACGCGCCGATTTTTGGGGTAAATCGTTGTTTTGGGTGGTGATGATCCGCCGAATACTTAGATCAAAGATAGATCGGAAATACCATCTAAGTATTCATTAGTTTGATTCAACTCAAGATGTGAGTATGAAAACCTAGAATCAAACTAATCAATATAGATGAAGAAACATAGAGTATTCTCTAATGATTTCCTTTCTTCTCTATATGTGGATCTATAGTCGTATAAAATGATATATGAAAATGACGGCTATTGACTATGTGGATTAACCCTAGAAAAAGAGTCATAGGGTCTATTTATAGGTTAGAAACCCTAGGAAGGAGATAAGAATCAAAAACCTAACATTTCTGGAAATTTTACGGACGGCGATCCGGATCGGACTAGCTGTGATCCGGATCGTCGTAACGAGTCACCCAGTTCCAGAAAAACGAAGGTTCGGGATCCGGATCGAAGTGCATGATCCGGATCGTTCATACAGTTCACCAAACATCAACGTTCGGGATCTGGATTGCGAAGCCTGATCCGGATCGTTCAAGGAAGATGGTAAACTCAGTGTTCGGGATCCGGATCAAGAGGCTACGATCCGGATTGAACTGGTGTATGAACGAACCACCTTCGGGATCCGGATCGAACAACCTGATCCGGATCCTGAACATGTCCCAAGTCCAGTTTTTGATTTTTATGCAATGAAAGATTCTTCCAAGTGTTTCTACACTACAAGAAGTATTCGGATCACACAAAATCTTTAGTAAAACATACCTGATCCTTTTGAATTCTTCTTTCTTGAGATTGAGTTAAACGATCCAACTTTCTTCACCTTCAATCTTCAAGACTTGAGACTTTCACGAAACTACGCCAACTCAAATTCCGTAACACCCGAGCCCTCTCGTGACTCGAGTCAAAACAGGTGTGTTTCCCTATGTGGTGTCATCGCCAATATGCACACCACAACGAAACAACTAGCCCAAATTTAGCCATTTGAGCAACGCGCGGTCTACATACCGACAAAAAGGCTCGCCGACTCAATCATGCGAAAGTATAGGAGGGTACTCCTTTTCATCTCCAACATTACGTTGTCGGCCGCCAACGTAATATCCGAAGAGTGGAAGCTCGTCGCCCTCGATCAGTCCCAACATCCTTTTTGGGAACAACAATAATCAATCGAATACTTTCGCCCACTAATCGACACACTCTCTCGTGCTAATCCCTAGGGTCTCCCTAAGGTTGCTAACCACCTAGGACTATCCTAGGCTCTGATACCACTCTAATCTGTCACGCCCCGAGTCCGCCAATTTGTACGGTTCGGGCACGCCAACAAACCCGCCTATCGGGTATGACCTTTCACTACCCGAAAGGAACGGTAACATCCATAATCATACAACAAGTATATGCGGAAGCTCAATATCAGAGTACTGAAAATCACTATAAATTTGAACTTTCGTTTTATAAACAAACAATTTAAACGATAATGAAAGCATACAAGAGTGAACCATAACTTAAATTTATTACACTTTACATTTCTGAACTTGCAAATAAAATTATTACAATTGCTTTACATAAATTCCTCACTAGACAAGGTTCACTCAAGAAATATATAAAAGGGATACCTCTGCTAGACCCTCTAGGTCTCTATGCTGCTGGGCCCTTGCCCCTGACGTATGCCTCGCCGTTTGCATCTGAACCGTCTCGTCCGCTGTATCCCGACCCGAACCTGTGGGGGGGGTCACCCAAGGGGTGTGAGAACTCCGACAGAGTTCCCAGTGGGTTCAACCACCGAGAAAAAGTGTCCTACACCACTTGGTCCAATGGAAGCAATAATAATAGTGCTAGGAAACTAAAATCCTCAATATCAAAATGCGGCTATGCTATATAATATATCACTACACTATCTGTGTATACACATCAACCCAGCACTACTCTGTCTAGCCACACTAGGCTGCTAAGCACCAACTCGGCCACTATGCCGCTATATACAGGGTTCAACTAACCCGGCCACCTTGGCCACTCTATCTTTCTCTTTTTTTCTTTACATTCTGGTGCTTTAGTTCAAGTTAACCCTCGGAAATTCTTATCCAACGGGCCCCAGCCCGGTAGTCCTGCTACCATAAGATAAGATTTCTAAGGTTGCCGATAACACCCGCAAGTGTTACCCCGTCCTACGGAAGAAACGTCCCGAACGGGTCTCTACCCGGGAGAGGGGCACTGCCAACTGCTCCAACTTGGGCCGCATTTCACTCCGTAGGTCCGCCCGTTTTATCTTTATCTTTTCTTTTGCCTTTAGCTCTTTGCTTTGCCTTTACTTGGGAAGCTGAGTCTTGCTCACACACTTCCCCCGGGAGTGACATATGCTCAACCCACCCGTTGGCAACTTAGCTTTAATTCTTTAATTCACTTGGGAGTGACATATGCTCAACCCTCCCAAGGGCCATTTAGGCTTTTCTTTTACAGGGTCCGAGGGTTCCAAAAGACGAATGCCTACAACCCCAATCAAACAAGAACAGGTTGTAGCATTGCCTCCCGTAGTGCTCGGCCCAATACATTTTATCTTATCCTTTTTACCTTTCATTAATCATTCTCTTTCTTTAACCATTCTCTTTACACTTTATGTTCAGATGAGTTTAAGGCACCTTGGCACTCATCCACCCGGGAGTGACATATGCTCAACCCTCCCGTTAGCATTCATGCCTCAATGCTTCTCTTTTACTTATCTCATTTATTTCAAGCACTTTGCTTGTCTTGATCATTAATCACTTTTAGCTCTCTCTCGAGCTTTATTTTTTTTTATCCTAAGTTCTTTACTCTAGGATAATTTGGGTGTCTATAACACCAATTTAAGTTTGAACAACTTATTCGTTTACATTCCACTTATTTTGCCACTCGGCAATATCTTAAGTTTCCTGACCACTTTACACTTTTCTTACTGGTTCTCAATTCACAACCCTAAGCTTCAATTACCCTTAAGGCTGCACTATATCACTGCACTATGTCACTAGGACACCAGTTACTTTCAATCTTATCTAACTCAAGAGTTTATTAACCCTATTTCCATTTTCTCTTTCTTTCATGTCTCCACATTTGGTCATTTTCCATTTCCTTTATTTAACTCAGATTGAAGTTAAACTAATTAATCCCTTTACCCAGACGTCCTATGACTTTCTGGGGTTATAATATTTAATTCTTTAACTTGGGGATCAAATCCCCATATTTCCTTATTCCTCACTGAATCCTAGAGTTTTACTAACTCTATTTTTCCTGTTCCATGTTTAACCTAGGGTTGCACTAACTCTATTTCATCACTAGAGTTTAACCCTACTAGTTCATCTTAGGTTCCTTTACCTAAGTTCCATGTCACATAGGTCCTAGAGTTCCCTGACTCTATGTTGATCACTAACTCTCCTTAGGTTTCCTTTACCTAAGTTCCATGTCACATATGTCCTAGAGTTCCCTGACTCTATATTGATCACTCTATCCAGTGTCCTTAGGTTATCACCTAAGACCATGCCACTCGTCCCTCTTAGGATAACTCCTAAGTTGATGCCACTCGTCAAACCCCTAAACTAGATTTTCTCCTAGTCTTACTACCAACAAGTTCTGTTCCCTTATGTCACATGATTCCTAGGGTTGTACCCTAACATGATCACAGTCATCACATAATTATTCATTTCTACGCATGCAATTATTTTCATATCCATCATAAAAATAATATTTATCATCTATGCATGCAATTATCAGCAATTTAGATAAGTCAAGAATTACATTTTTTCCCTAATTCTTTTTACACATGCAGATTAATTATCTCCTTTTTGGCAACCAACAGTTGCATTTTCCATCTGTGTCCATCTACACATACTAGTTTATCCCCTATTTGGATAAATCAGAAATATCACTTTTCCTCTAAATTTCTCTACACATGCACATATATCATCTGTCTTTGGCAACTAACAGTTGCACTTTTTATCTGTATTTCTCTAAACTTGCAATCTTAATCATAATTACCTAACGCCTCTAACAGGCTACTATCATGCTTCTAGATCAAAAATCAAAGGAGCAAGGGGAGAGGTCACCCAATTTCGGCAGAATCCCCCACCTTGTGGTGTTCCCAATTACTTGTAGACACTTGCAATTGGTCTCCGCGCGATTCCACTTGTCTCCTCGAGCTTGCACGCAAAACGATGCACATCCCTCGAATCTGCACGCAAAACGGTGCACGTCCTACAATCCTGCACGCAAAACGATGCATGTCATTAAAAACCCATACGTAATAATGGTGCGCGCCACTTCAGCCGGCACGTAAAACGATGCGCAGCAACACAATCTGCACGCGAAACGGTGCACGTACCACAAATCTGCACGCAAAACGGTGCACGTCTGACTGTAGGGTTGCCCGTAAAACGGTGCACATTTTTTCTAACCCTGCATGAGAAATGATGCACAATATTAGGGTCGGCACGCAAAACTGTGCGCGACAACACGAACTGCACGCGAAACGGTGCACGTACCTCGAAACTGCACGCAAAACGGTGCCCATTTGACTGTAGGGTTGCACGCAAAATGGTGCATATTTTTTCCTAGCCCTGCACGAAAAACAAGACGCAACGTTAGAGTCTGCGCGCAAAACGGTGCCCGTTAGTACAACTTGCACGCAAAACGGAGCACATACCTCGCATTGGCACGCAAAACGGTGCAGGTTCCTTTCTCAACGTTGCACGTTAAACGGTGTATGTTTTTCGGGTTTGCACCCAAAACTGTGCATATTTTCTGCATCCGCGCGCAAAACGGAGCACGGTGTCAGAACCCACGCGCAAAACGGAGCCCGCACGCAAAATGGTGCACACCTTTCGGGGTCCGCACGCAAAACGGTGCAGCAACATACGGTCCCTAACACAGATGAGAGCGAGGGGTTAAACCAAGGTCAACAAAATGCCCCCCAAAACTGTGCAAAAATACCATAAAACTAAAATGCGGGACTTACCCGACCGCGCCGCCGCCGCCGAAACGCCCCCCATCGGAAGCCTCGCGCGCTCCACGAGGCCCACGACGCAAAACGGCATCTCCCACAACCTCCTCCCTCACTCTCCCTCTCACTCGGTTGGAGAAGGAAACGAAAGAAGGGAAAAATGGAGGTGCGGGGGAGAAAGAAGAAGAAGAAGAAAAAGGGAGAGAGGGTGGGTCCACGGTCTGGGGGTCCACGGTGCACCCGCCGGTCCACAGCACCCGTTCGGGTGCACCCGGTCCAGGCAATGAAGCGACGGGCCACGTGGCCGCGCCCCTGCGCGCCACGTGGCCACGCAGCCCGGGCGCCGCATGCGCGGCGTGACACCGCGCACCCCCCCAAGCGCGGGACACGCGCCCGTGACACAGGCGCGCGCCCCTGCGCCCGCGCGGGCGCCAACGGGGGTCCGCCACATGGCGGCCCCCACGTGGCCCGCGCAGGAGGCACGCCTCCCCGCGCACCAAACGCGCTGCTGTGCGTCCTCGAGCCTCGTGCCGTCCTGTCTCGGGATTCGTGCCGCGCCAATGCCTCGGTTTGCGTGCCGCGTTGTCTCGAAAAATGCGCACACCTGCCGGGCTCCAAATCCCACAAATAAATAGTCCATTCTTAGCGATTTCGCGCGCTGAGTCCAAAAACGATGTCCGTTTCTCCAAATTCTCATCCGACAATTTGCCGAATGCCCCCGGATAGCCCACTGGTCCGGTTTTCCGCACCGGGTCCAATTCTGAAGCCCGATTTGCTAAATTTCAACTCAAAAATTCCCCAGAGGCGCCCAGAGAGGAAATATTCAATCCAAACTTCGCCCGGGGTCCAAATTTGACATCTACGACGCGCGAAACCACCGCTGGACACTCGACGGGTCCTCCAATGACCCACGCGGTTTCTTTCTAAGCCCGGTTTCCAACACTTGTGCCCAAATTGCATCACAATTCTATTTCTTGGGCCCGACACGCGTCCAAACACGCCCAAAGGTCACCGAAAGCTGCCGAACACCAGCAGACCCTACGCTAGAATTTCCAGGACCTCACACGGAGCCCGAACTCACTACCCGGCATCTGATCAACGCGAAACTCTTTCTGGGGCCTTTAAAACTTGTTTACGGAGCTCCCGCAATTTTCTCGGAATCTTCCTGAAACTGTGAATTTTCCACTTACAGTCTGGGCCCACTTTCTCATGTAAGATTCTGGATCTCTTATCTTAATCCCGATTTGGGCCCAATTCACTTCCAGGTCATCCTTTACCTCAATAAACTCAATAAAATAGCATTTCATACTATTTTATTTACATTTATTTATATACCAATTTCCGGTTCACTACACATAATACATTTTTAATGTCATTCTTCTACCCGATCTAAAAGTTGGATAGCTGACTGTAAACAAACAAAACTGTAGGATATGGAAATTGGAATTCTTCTGTCAGACATGCCTTTCAACGGTCTTCTACCCGATCTGGAAGTTGGATAGTTGACTATAAACAACCAAGAATAGACCTTACCGTATAATGTTGTACTTTCTAACTTATTTTTAATTTTTCTTGACTCTTTTGGGTTGTTCCTCAGGTGCACATATTTCTACTTTTTTTGCACTGTTCTTTTTACTTTGTTGTTTCCTTCAATCTACATAGTTCCCTGCAGTTTTTATTCCCTGTGTAGAGTTCACATCATCTTTTTAAAATAACTGTTGTGTGTGTAATTTACATCCTCTTTTTAAGGCCCTACTGTGACTATCTTGCTATCAGATTATTGCCATCCACTTGCGGCTCTTTTTTTTGGAGACCTACTGTGCCTGTCTTCTCTCGAATTGTTGCCTATTACATGGGATCATAATAAAGGCTGGATGGCCTACCTGCAGGCAACCCCTTTTCCCTCTATTATCTATGTTTCATTTTATATTTATATGTCTTTACATTGATTGAGTTTACTCTACATTTGTGTTACATGTTTTGCTTTAAAATTCCTTCTTTGCAACCTCTCTTTATTGTCTAATTTGGGTTTATGGACATTTTTACGGGACCTTTGGCGATCATCGGGAACAAGATGTTCATGAGATCCATACACACTCACTCCTTCACACTACACCAATAATAAAAATTAGTGGCAAATATATTGTGGCCACATAAATTATTGCCACTAAATTCTCATAATTAATGACGATTATGTAAATATTGCCACTGTTATTATTATTTTTGATGGCCAAATATTATCGCCACCAATAATAAAAATTAGTTGCAAATATATTGTGGCCACATAAATTATTGCCACTAAATTTTCATAATTAATGGCGATTATGTAAATATTGCCACTGTTATTATTATTTTTTGATGGCCAAACATTATCGCCACCAAATAAGAATAATTATTATTAATTTTTATTTTCAAATCAAAATTTATTAGTTTCGGTGGTGACATATTATTGTCACCATATAATTTTTTACATTTAGATTTTTGTGGCGAAAACTTATCGCCACCAAATATATATATATATATATATATATATATATATATATATATATATATATATATATATATATATATATATATATATATATATATATATATATATATATATATATATATATATATATATATATATATATATATATATATATATTTGTGACCATAATTTATAGTCACCAAATAATCTCTATTTTTTTTTTTTCAATTAGTTCTATTGTGGCGAAAAAATTTTTGCCATCAAATAATATTTTTTTTTCATTTGGTGATAAAAATTTATGGCCACTATATAGTTTTCAATCTTTTGTAATTAATTTTTTGTGGCAAAAATTTTTGGCCACCAAATAAAATTTTTTTTTATTTGATGGCCATAATTTATGGCCACTATATATATATATATATATATATATATATATATATATATATATATATATATATATATATATATATATATATATATATATATATATATATATATATATATATATATATATATATATATATATATATATATATATATATATATATATATATTGATGACAAGAATAAAAAAAATTGGGCCAAGAAAAATTTACTTTAAAATTCGGTCCAATAAAACTCAAAGCCCACCACCAAAAAAAAAAAAAAAAAAAAAAAAAAAAAACCCTCCGATCAAAATCCCCACGTCCCCCGCCCGATCAAATCCGCTTCCCCTCGCCCACACCATCGCCCCCCGCCTCCGCCCCCCCCCCCCCCCCCCCCCCCCTCTCCGTGCGCGCCTCACCCCGCCGCACTCCTCTTTCACCTCGCCCCTCACTCACCAACAAACCCCCGCTTCGATCCCCCTCGACACTCTCTCTCCCTCTCCACCGATCTCTCTCAACACTCTCTTCCTCTCCGACACCTCCGCACCAACCCGCGAGAGGAGGTAATCGCTTGTAGATTTTGATGATTGGTTTCATATCAATGTTTTTGATGTAATTTTTGCTTAAGTTTTTCTGTTTTTTATATTTATTAGGTTTCCGGTTGCTCTGATCGGGGGTTTTGATTGTCCGGGGGCAGAGGCAAGCACTTTTTGTGTGATCCTGGGCGTTCGGATTTTCTTTTTTTAGTACTTGATCAGGAGCTTGGAGGAGACGAATTCGACGAGGTAATCGATGCATCCTCTATTTCGTTTGAGTAGAAACTAATCAACTTTAGATCTGGAGGCATATTCGATGCAAAATTAGCTCTACTTTCCATGCAAAATTAGCTCTACAAATGGAATGTTGTAATTACTGAGAGTAATTTTATCCTGAGAGTAATCTATCTCACCCTTCCAGCGCATCCATACAAATATCAAGATAAATGAACAGCATTTCGCATATGTTTCCTAGACATGCACTTAGCAAGTTACAACTCTTTAGAAAATAAGAGGCATTAATGCATTGAAAAATTTAAAGTTTGAAAGATATGCAAATTGCTTATAGCTTGTTACTTCATGCTCGCTTTTGTATCATTGTTACACATTTAAGAACTTTATTCTTCCACATCACAAACTATATGAGAGCACAAATATTGATAATTTGCCTTTCAATAACTGAAGTATAATCAATAACTCTATTATTAGATACTACTTAGTTGTCGTTCAGGTTTTATTTGCTGAAAAGTGATTAAAACCATTAAATTTGGTGGAATTATCAATGAGTTTGATAAAGCCCTCAATTTATTTGATTAAAAATCACTCGATTCCAAAAAGTTAGAAGTTAAAGGGGTGTCAATAAAAAAAAAAAAAAAAAGTTGAGGGGCCCATTTTAAATGGCCTTTAGTTGTCTGTAAAACAGCAATAAATTTGAGGGGTCTATTTTAACCCCAAAAAAAATAAGGCAAAAAGCACAGGCTGGAAGCACTTGGAGTTTTGTTGCATAAATATAAAGCTGATGGATTGTTCTATTTTTCATTTTATGATGCAGCGGCATTTCTGGCTATCATGTACTTATGCCTGCCAATCACTATAGCTGTTGTCATTCCGAATTCTAGTTGTTATGCCCTCGATAATAACAGCCGACTTGTTGATTTTGTATCCTTTGTCAATGATTTTAAATGGAGATTACTCAGCTAATGAGCTAAAGCAAAGAAATGGACATATTTAAAGTTGTTTTCTTCTTAGCTGCTGCTAGACAGACTGGATAGGCCACCCCTTTGAATATGATGGAAAGGTAATTACCAGATACTTAACCATGAGATTTTCTGAATAATTTGAGTGCTTTGCAGCTTATACGTTATGCTGATTTCGTAACATTTTTCTTCTTGCGCAAATATTTATTTAGTACCCTGTTTCTACCCCTATTCAAAGTGTTACTTGTTTCGATAGTTTAGTTCTTAGGGCGACTGATTATGTAAAAAACGTTCTATGGTTTGAAGTTTGAGGCTTTCTAAATTTTGAGTTTGAACAATTATCGGTGTAATGCCCTCTAGGATTGCCTTGCGGCCCATGCCTAATATGTTGTTAATTTTAGGCAATTGAGCATTTCACAAATAGCATAGTCAACTTCGTTAGTGTGTTAGCACTTAGCACTGATAGAAGATCATTATAAACGGGTCTCGAGACCAAAACAACACTTAGACAAGAAGAGGAAAGAACTAAAGATATGTCTCTATTTATGTATTTGAAGGGCATTCCCTTAGTCAGAGCTGAATGGACAAATGGATTTAGTAGTTGACATGAAATGGTTTTGTTTTCTGGCTTTTGGCCTTTATGCTTGCCTTTTTCGAAAGTCTAACATGGAGAATTATCATTTAGCCTTCATTATCCTGTAAGGACGATCAATTGAAAGAGAATGACAATCTAGGGCTAAGAATACATTGGTCAGTCCGCAACCTGTCAGTTATGGGGTAAAAACTGAAGAGACTGACATATGACTACGAAACTACAAGTGTATGAATTGATTTTCACCAAAACTCGATCAATTCGGCTGAAAGCTCTGAAAGGCTGAAACTAATGAATTTCGATCTAGAGCATGTTGAGTTTCAGCAAAATTTACTAGTTTTCGCCAAATCCTCGAAACTCTTCCAGTTTTAACAAATTGGCATGATTGGGAGAATGAGATTGGTTTCTACTGGAACTTTACACCTTAGTCGGCATAATCGCATTTGGTCAATAGTTACATTCTACAGGATTTTCTGAGTATTTTTCTGCTCAAGTTGTTTTTATTTTGCAGGTGACCTTGGTTGTGTATGCAGTGTCACTTATGATAAAACAATGTGCAGGTACTTCAGCTATGCATTAGGAAGTTTGATTTTTACTTCCTGTCAGTTATGATAACCTGTCAGTTATGGGGTAAAAACTGAAGATAACTTATTCAATGTAAGAATTTTCTAGTATGATTGTAATTAGGAAGTTTGATTTTTACTTCTCGAAAGATCTTGCTACTCATGATTTGGTAGGATAGCATATTTAACCTATAAGGTGATTTATCTTATTATGGAAAAATAACTTGAAGACCGAATATGATATCCTCTTCTAAACATCTGATCACATTTCTCATGTCTAAATGTATGAATTTCTTAAGTAAATCAAGAAGATATACCGAACAAGATATTCATGCATCCAAACATGGCCTAAATGTCCAATTGCTAGTTCTTGCATTTCATAAATTTTAACTTAGTTTAAATGTGCTTTGTGTTATTAAATGTCCTTTGTGTTAATCCAGACAATCATGTAGGTTAATCTGAATATATAGATTCATGAAGTATCTTTTGCAAAAGGTTGGTGAACCAAATGCCAATTAAAAATAAGTAGAACTTATCTTTTAAAGCCAATTCTCGTTTGGCGTAAAAAGGAATTTGATAACATTTTTATTTAACATTTTGGATTCGAACTTTACACAATTTACTTTTCTCTCCAGGGTTGTTGTTGAACTTGCAATCCCATGTGCTAAACGTGGATCCCAAGTATTTAAGGGTTTCACTGCGGGTTTTCATCCCCGATCATGGGAAGTTGTAAGCATGATTCTTCCTTTCTCTTTCTTGTTCCATCCTTACCTCATGATTGATTTTTTCTCTTTTTTTGATAAACTGTGTGATTTATCTTTTGCATCAGGTTTACAATGGGATGACTCAGCTGGGATTTGAAAAACCTCAGCATGAATTTAGGTATCATCTCAGGCTTAGTTGTCGAAATTCTTGAACAAAGAACTTTGTTTAAAATAATTGATTGACTACTGCACAATTTGTTGTTTCAAGTACAATTTGTCGAGCTTTATCTTGTTCTCTTCTAGTTGAGAAGCCGGAACCGGTTACTAATGATTTAGCAAAGGTTGTTAGCTTGAGCCGTCCTGAAGCAACTGAACGAGCTGTAAATCTCTTTTCTTCTCATTGGATGATTGGATCTTTTATGTTTTTCTTGTCTTGTTATAATATACCACATGTTCTAGGAATTTTTAGAATCTAGTTAGGTTACTTGTTTGTTACTTTGTGTAAACTTTTTGTTAAAAGAATAATTTTATTTGCTTAAATGTATTGTTTGTTACTTTGTGTATATTTTGTTTTATTGCTTGTTTGTTGTTGTTGACAACATTAATCATTATTGGTGGCTATTTTACTCGCACAGTTGGTGACAACAAAAAGTCGCCACTTTATTTTCAATTATGGTGGCCGCCGTGGCGTTTGCCACTTAAAGTATATATTTGGTGGCGAAAATGTATTGCCACTTTATCTCGAAGTTGCCACTTTATCTTCAGTTAAGATGGCGACCGTGATGGTTGCCACTTAAAGCATATATTTGGTGGCAAAAATATATTGCCACCTTATCACCATAAAAGGTGGCGACTTATAGTAGCCACAAAAAATCATATTTGTTGGCAAAAAAATGTCGCCACGCTATCTTTAATAAAGTGGCGACTTTTTATTCTTCGCCACAATTTTATTTAGTCGCAAGGCTTTTGGTGGCGGTGTAGTGTTCTGGTTTTCCCATGCAACTTTCCGATGAATCCACTGTGTAGAACACCTAGTGTTAGTGTGTCTGGCCCATGGTGCATCAAAGGGGTGCCACAGATGGACCTTGTGAGACTTGGATAGCTGATTTGGCCTTCGGCTGCATTTGCCGAATTTTAGAAAAGGTTTTGGGCCAATCTGAGGTTGGATTTGGATTCAGCGCGGAAAAACGTTTGAAAACGGCTATTTGCTTGTTAAATTTGGAGTCCGGATGACCAAAAGCGGGCTTCCGGAAGTTTTCGGGGTTATTCGGTGCATGGGGGAGCCTCGTGGACCGGCCTGAGCCACGTGGCGGCCTATTATTGGCCGGCTCACGCAGCTCGGTCCACGGGGTGGCGCGGCGGTGCATGGACCGCGGGCGGGAGACGCGTGGCGTGCCCTGATAGGCCGGCGCACGCGGCATGGTTCACCGAGTGTGCGGGGTTGCGGTGGACCGGGCGCATGACACGTGGCGGCTTCGGATTCGTTGGCTCACGTGGGCGCGGTCCACGGTGTGCGCGGGGGGGCGCCTCGGGACTGCGCGCGCACAGTGGCGCCAGGCGGGACGGTCGGCGCCACGTGTCGCCTCGCGGTTGGGCGGCCGTACCTACCCCCGCTGACCGCGAGGGGACACGCGGCGCACAGCGGGCCGCGGGGACTTGCTGTCCCCTGTTTGGGGTGACGTGGCCGCTCCTGGGAGTTTCGGGCGCGTCGGACGGGAAGCGTACAACCGGGTTTCCGGGCGCAGTGCGCCCGAAAGTTGCGCCCGAAAACCCGGCCCGGCAGCTTATGGGCTGGGCCTATAAATAGCTTCCCCTATTCGTTCTTTTGGCTTTTTGGACCCCATTTTCGTAGAGCATCCTTCAGCAAAGTTTTTCCTCCCTCAGTGCACTACCCTTTGGAGAACTTTGAGGATTTTTGGAGGCACTCTTCCCGAGGTTCACCATTTTACGGCGCGGCGCGACGCTTGTTTCCCCGGCGATCTTCTTCGCCCCTTCTCAGTGTTTGGACTCCTCCGACTCACCCCGACATCGGATTTCGCCGATTCTTGCGCCGTTGGACTCACGACAGGTAGGACTTCAACTCCTGTGTTTTGAGGTTCCTCGATTTCCGTGCTGATCTTGGAGTTTTCTGAGCACCCATTTGACCCATTTTTCGTCGCGGACTTTTGGACAGCACCGCAGTGTTCTTGCCGTATCTTTTCTCTCGGACGTCGGATCGAGGTGATTCAGGAGGCAATTTTCATCTACACTTCGCAAGGAGTCTCCTGGATTTTTCTCAGATTTTTCTGGTTTTTGGACGAGGGTGAGAATCTCCTTTTTCTGTGGTTCTTGGTTACAGAAATTTGGTACAGTTTGGATTGGGATGTTTCTCTTGTCGGATTTTTATCTCAGCGTAGGAAACTCCGATTTGGGCGTGCAGGTACTCGTTTCGACGGACTCGTCGCGAGGATCGCGACTGTATTTTCCTTGTATTTTTCTGGGCATTTTCGCAGGTAAAAATTGGTGAATTCTGGACTGTGGTATTAAGGGACAGATTCTGGGAATTGTGAATGAATAGCTTATGTACTTTCCTCTGGGGTATTTTGTACAGATTGGTGGGGAGTTTTTGGACTGAGCTTGGGTTTCGCTTTTGGGAACTGGGATTAGCGCTCGAGGTGGGTGATGTTGTAAACCTCCTATTTGTGATTTATCACTAGGCCTATTAGAATGCTCTTGATCAGGCTGTTATTAAAACTGTGAGATGGACTTAGCATGCTTGTATGAAATCTTGGTCCCTTCGATAATAATCGCATTGTTAGAAAACTACAAGTTAATTAGTGGTGTGTCCATGCTTTAAATATGTAGTTTAATTACTTGGAAATTATGCTAAATCCCTATCTTGTTGAATGTTAAATGAAAGGTTGGGGTATGTGGTTAGAGTATTTAAAATGGTTCATTAAGAAAAGGACTTTTGCATGCTTGAATGGTCACTTAGATAGGCCACCTTTTTCTGCTACACTATCATGCTGGAATTGACTTAGGAGAAAACCATGTTTCATTCTTTCTTCAGTCACTTAGACATAGGGGATATTATGCTCGGGTTAGAGCAGGGGCTGGGATAGTGTAGTCAGATACTTGGGTTTCGGGGAGAGGGTTTTGGGCTTCCTTTGCGGGATGGTACTTTTCCTTATAGATCAGAGTGCCGATTCGCAGACTTGAGACCCTGAGACTCCTGTCCCATATCGGCGTTATGCGTAGGCTGGCATACCCGATTTGGCAGACATTGAGAATCCTATTCCATATCGGTGTTATGCGTAGGCTGGCATACCCGATTTAGCAGACCTTGAGACTCCTGTCCCATATCGGCGTTATGCGTAGGCTGGCATACCCGATTCGGCGGACATTGAGACTCCTATTCCATATCGGTGTTATGCGTAGGCTGGCATACCCGATGTGGCAGGCTTCGATATTCCGATGCATACATTTAGCTATCTTTAGCTGGGCAGGTAGAGGCATATTAGTGGTAGCTTTTATCAGGAGTCATACTCATAGTTACCGCATTTGTTCTTTTAGCCTCTGGTAGTCCTAGTGGGCAGGTGAGTTTTGAGTTGAGGTTTACCCACTAGGGGGGGCTACTGTCTTTATAGTAGTTCTGACGCCCACTGTTTTCCCTTTTCTTGTCCCCTTTGTTTTGCAGAGTCATCTGCTGGAGTTGCGGGACCCTCCTCCCAGGATCGAGGTAAGAGGATCGCCGACTAGATAGCTGCTACCCCGAGCTCGAGTTTTGTAGTTTTGTTGTATCCCCTGTACACTCAGACGGTTGTACTTTCTTTTATTTTTGGGTCTGGCTGCGGCCAGCTGGTTGTATTTACTTCGTGAGCTGGGAGAGACATATGTATATTCTTAAGAGTTTCTTGTACTTTTATTTCCAGCATTTGTCTGAGATGTACTAGTTTCAGTTTAGCTCTGTTTTATGCTCTAGTATTATTTTTTATTTATATCTGAGCAGGTTACCAGCGCTTCGTGTACACGGAAAATACCGTGTGCGCGGCGGGTCTGTGGACGAGCCCGGGTTCTGGTTTACACCCGGGGCGTGACAGATTATTTTGGTATCAGAGCTTAGGGATAGGTCAGTTGGGACTTAGGAAACCCTAGGCTTTTGGCAGACCCTAGGAAGGCAGAGCGTGAGTGACGTGATATTGTGCGAAAGTCGGCAATTAGTTGTTAACTCTTCCTGTGAGTGGAGAGGGATTGGCATAGCCTATTTCTGGGGGACTATTATGTTGGTTGCAGACAACATAAGGTTACAGAAATAGGGGAATGTCCATGACTTTCGCTGGATTGGGTCGAGAGTGGTTTGGTTTACTGACCCGTGGATTCTTTTGTGGCAGGATGCCTCCTAGGCGGCAGATCCCTACACGGGGTACTCCTACACCCCCGGAAGAGCCGGAGCAGTCCGGGCCTTCTGAGATCAGTGAGCTGAGGGCCATGGTGGCCCAGTTGGCGGAGAGTCACCGCCGACAGGAGCAGAGGTTCGAGCAGTTGCTGGCTCAGGTGGCGGCACCTCCCCCTACTACGGTAGAGGCCCCTGTACCACCGGTTGTACCGCCGGCTATTCCACTTGTTCCTACGGCACCGTCGTCTAGCAGTGGGGCTCAGGGGGTGATCAGGCCATTGACCCCAGCGGAGGAGCAGGAGTTTGCTGACAAACTCGCACAGTTCTGTAAGCGAGGACCACCTAGGTTCTCGGGGCGGAGTACTCATCCAGCGGAGATAGGATCGTGGTTGGCATCAATGGAGAAGTTGTTCAGAGATTTCTTCATTGATTCGAGATTCAGAGTACACATGGTCGTACATTGTTTAGAGGGGGATGCGGATGCTTGGTGGCGTCGGGTCGAGCCCTTAGAGTTTCAGATCACCCGACAGCTACCCTGGTCGGAGTTCAGGAGGATGATCCTTGACACTTACTTCTCCACGAGCGTGAAGAAGAAGATAGAAGATGACTTGAAGAACCTGCAGCAGGGTGATCGCTCAGTATGGGACTATTTCCAGGAGTTTACGCAGTTGCTTAACTGCGTACCCTATATTGCCAGGGACGGGCTGCACCAGGTGGAGCTGTTTGAGACAGGTTTACGCCCCGAGATCTATTTGGTACACGCCCAGAGGCTTCAGACTTTATCAGAGGCAGTGGATCATGCACAGTGGGTCGAGAGGGGAGATCATGTGGTCGCTAGGCGCGGAGGCTCGGTCGCTCAGAGTTCTGAGAGGAAGCGACCAGCACCAGACGAGGGGGGACAGGCCAGTTCATGGAGGCCGCCCCGACCGCCACCGCCACAGTCTGCGGGTCGTGGGCGTTCGGATCGGCGAGGGCCTGGGGGATCCCAGAGGCCCCCACAGCAGCAGCCCCAGCGACAGCAGCAGCACTCGCAGCAGCAGAGGTCGCAGTCGCGACAGCAGGGGTCACAGCGGCAAGGGCAGCAGCAGCAGCAGTCGAGGCAACCCCAGTCTGCGGTCAGGTGCGTCTTTTGTAGGGGACAGCACGCGGCGGATACTTGTGACCAGTGGTATGGCCGCTGTTATCGGTGTGGACAGTCCGGCCACATTCGAGCTACTTGCCCTCTCTCTACACCGCAGGCTCCTTCCTCAGCATCAGCTCCTTCGGTGCCCCAGCAGCGGCCTTATGCTCCAGCGAGCAGGGCTCCTTCCTCCCACCCTACAGACTACCGACCACCAGCTCAGAGCGGGCGAGTCTACGCCGCCCAGGTAGGGGACTCTGCGGCGACCGACCACGTGGTGGCAGGTATCATTTTACTTCTCGGCATTAGAGCTCGCACTTTATTTGATACCGGTGCATCACATTCTTTTATCAGTAGAGCATTTGCATCATCGCATGGACTAGAGTTACGTCGGTTACCGCATGCATTAGAGGTACGGATTCCTGATCATATTTTGATTGTAGAGGAGTGTTGTTGGTCTTGCCCGGTACAGCTTGACTCTTGGATTTTGCCAGCGGACCTGATGGTCCTTAGTCAGCTGCGAGATTATGACATTGTGCTGGGGATGGATTGGCTAGCTCGCTATTTCGCGACGATTGATTGCGCCGCGAGGACTGTTACTTTTAGCGAGCCAGGCCAGGAGGTGTATGTTTACAGGGGGTGCCAGAGTGCTTTCTTTGCCTCTGTGGTTTCGACTTCTCGGGCGAGGCAGATGATGCGCAGTGGATGCGTAGCCTTTTTGGCGTCGGTGGTTAAGGAGCCTGTGGCGGCACCGGGACTCCCGGATATCCCTATTGTCCACGAGTTCCCGGATGTGTTTCCTCCAGATCTGATTCATATGCCGCCGGATAGGGAGGTTGAGTTTTTGATTGACGTAGTTCCAGGAACTGCGCCAATCTCTAAGGCTCCTTACCGAATGGCACCGGCTGAGCTGCGAGAGCTAAAGGCGCAACTCCAGGATTTAATGGACAAAGGTTTTGTCAGACCAAGCGTATCGCCTTGGGGAGCGCCGGTGTTATTTGTGAAGAAGAAGGATGGATCACTTCGACTATGTGTTGATTATCGGGAGTTGAATAAAGTGACCATCAAGAACAAGTACCCTTTGTCGCGCATTGATGACTTATTTGATCAGCTGCAAGGGTCTTGTGTCTTTTCTAAGATTGATTTACAGTCTGGTTACCACCAATTGAAGGTAAAGGCCGAGGACATCCCAAAGACGGCATTCAGGACGCGGTACGGGCATTATGAGTTCACCGTCATGCCTTTTGGATTGACAAATGCCCCTGCTGCTTTTATGGATTTAATGAACAGGATCTTTCGACCATACCTGGATCGGTTCGTCGTTGTATTTATTGATGACATCCTAGTTTACTCCCAGAGCGATGAGGAGCACGAGGAGCACTTGGGGATAGTGCTACAACTTCTGAGAGATAGGAAGTTGTATGCCAAGTTATCTAAGTGTGATTTTTGGCTTCGGGAGGTTGTCTTTTTGGGCCACGTGATTTCAGCCGCTGGTGTGGCTGTAGACCCGGCGAAGATCGAGGCAGTCCGGGATTGGCCCCGACCGACGACGGTATCAGAGGTCCACAGTTTTATGGGCTTAGCTGGATATTACCGTCGGTTTGTGGAAGGTTTTGCGAAACTTTCCACACCCCTCACTCGTTTGACGCGAAAAGGGATTAGGTTTACCTGGAGTGAGGATTGCCAGAGGAGCTTCGAGGAATTAAAGAACATATTGATGTCGGCTCCTATCCTTTCCCTACCTGTTATGGGGAAGGGATATGTGATTTACAGTGATGCATCACACAGTGGACTTGGTTGCGTGCTGATGCAGGAGGGAAAGGTAATTGCTTATGCCTCTCGGCAACTGAAGGATTATGAAAAGAATTACCCTACCCATGATTTGGAGCTAGCTGCAGTGATTTTTGCACTAAAGTTGTGGCGCCACTACCTTTATGGGGAGCACTGCGAGATTTACACCGACCACAAGAGCTTGAAATACCTGTTCACACAGAAGGAGCTCAACTTGAGGCAGCGCAGATGGTTGGAATTGTTGAAAGACTATGATGTAGACATATTATACCATCCTGGCAAGGCCAACGTGGTTGCTGATGCCCTGAGCAGGAGAGCAGTACAGAGTCTATCTTCGTTGATCACCGATCAGGCGCCATTACTTGAGCAGATGAGGCGGTTGGAGCTCGAGGTTGTGTCCCCTGGGGTCTCTGCTAGACTTATGTCTCTAGTTGTGCAGCCCACTCTGTTGGACAAGATTCGGGAGAGGCAGAGTGAGGACCCCCACCTGATGAGGATTCGAGAGCAGATGCAGACTGGTTTGACAGGGGACTTTTCGATTGATGCTTCGGGAGTACTGCGGTACAGGGACCGAGCATGTGTGCCTATGGATGCGGAGATCCGAGAGCAGATCTTGAGGGAGGCCCACTATACACCTTATACCATCCATCCTGGTGGGACTAAGATGTATAGGGACCTTAAGGCACAGTTTTGGTGGAACGGGATGAAAAGAGACATTGGGAGATTTGTAGCGCACTGTCTAACTTGTCAGCAAGTAAAGGCTGAACATCGTGTACCTGCTGGCAAGTTGCAGAGTCTCCCAATCCCTGAATGGAAATGGGAGCATATTACCATGGATTTTGTCACTGGTTTGCCGAGAGCACAGACGGGAGCGGATGCTATCTGGGTAGTCGTGGATAGAATTACCAAATCCGCACACTTTTTACCGGTGCAGGTGACTTGGTCCCTCGATCGGCTGGCACAGCTGTACTTAGACGAGGTAGTGAGGCTGCATGGTGTGCCCGTCTCCATTGTATCTGACCGAGATCCGAGATTTGTTTCGCGCTTCTGGAGGAGCCTACATGCCACTTTAGGGACACAGCTCAGTTTCAGCACAGCATTTCACCCGCAGACAGACGGACAGTCAGAGCGTACTATACAGATTCTTGAGAATATGCTCCGGGCTTGCACGCTGGACTTTGGAGGGGGTTGGGTACGACACTTATCATTGGCAGAGTTTGCGTACAACAATAGCTTTCAAGCGAGCATCCGAATGGCTCCGTTTGAAGCATTGTATGGACGCAAGTGTCGTTCCCCTCTTTATTGGAGCGATGTGGGTGAAAGGCGGACCTTGGGGCCAGAGTTGCTTAGAGAAGCGGAGGCTAAGGTCAAGGTAGTCAGGCAGCACCTTCAGACAGCACAGAGCAGACAGAAGAGCTATGCAGATGTGCGGAGGCGAGACCTGGAGTTCACAGTTGGGGATCATGTCTTTCTGAAGGTCTCGCTTTCAAAGGGGATCCGAAGATTTGGGATTCGGGGAAAACTGAGCCCTCGCTACATTGGACCTTTCGAGGTATTAGAGCGCATAGGGCCAGTTGCCTACAGGCTTGCACTTCCTCCCAGGCTTTCAGGTGTTCACGACGTTTTTCATGTATCGACTCTGAGGAAGTATGTTCATGACCCGTCTCATATCATCGATTTCACCCCACTGGAGGTCACCGAGGACCTGAGCTATGTTGAGCGGCCGTTGAGGATCTTGGACCGGGAGGTTAGGGAGTTGCGCAGTCGGGCCATCCCTTATGTGAAGATCCTCTGGAGCAGTCATGAGGAGCGCGAGGCTACCTGGGAGTTGGAGTCAGCGATGATGGCTGCTTACCCCCACCAGTTCGAGGCACCTGCTTGAGGTATGACTTTTGTTTCGAGGACGAAACTTTTTCTTGTGGGGGAGGATGTAGTGTTCTGGTTTTCCCATGCAACTTTCCGATGAATCCACTGTGTAGAACACCTAGTGTTGGTGTGTCTGGCCCATGGTGCATCAAAGGGGTGCCACAGATGGACCTTGTGAGACTTGGATAGCTGATTTGGCCTTCGGCTGCATTTGCCGAATTTTAGAAAAGGTTTTGGGCCAATCTGAGGTTGGATTTGGATTCAGCGCGGGAAAACGCTTGAAAACGACTATTTGCTTGTTAAATTTGGAGTCCGGATGACCAAAAGCGGGCTTCCGAAAGTTTTCAGGGTTATTCGGTGCATGGGGGAGCCTCGTGGACCGGCCTGAGCCACGTGGCGGCCTATTATTGGCCGACTCACGCAGCTCGGTCCACGGGGTGGCGCGGCGGTGCATGGACCGCGGGCGGGAGACGCGTGGCGTGCCCTGATAGGCCGGCGCACGCGGCATGGTTCACCGAGTGTGCGGGGTTGCGGTGGACCGGGCGCATGACACGTGGCGGCTTCGGATTCGTTGGCTCACGTGGGCGCGGTCCACGGTGTGCGCGGGGGGGCGCCTCGGGACTGCGCGCGCACAGTGGCGCCAGGCGGGACGGTCGGCCGCACTCGAGTGCGCCACGTGTGGCCTCGCGGTTGGGCGGCCGTACCTACCCCCGCTGACCGCGAGGGGACACGCGGCGCACAGTGGGCCGCGGGGACTTGCTGTCCCCTGTTTGGGGTGACGTGGCCGCTCCTGGGAGTTTCGGGCGCGTCGGACGGGAAGCGTACAACCGGGTTTCCGGGCGCAGTGCGCCCGAAAGTTGCGCCCGAAAACCCGGCCCGGCAGCTTATGGGCTGGGCCTATAAATAGCTTCCCCTATTCGTTCTTTTGGCTTTTTGGACCCCATTTTCGCAGAGCATCCTTCAGCAAAGTTTTTCCTCCCTCAGTGCACTACCCTTTGGAGAACTTTGAGGATTTTTGGAGGCACTCTTCCCGAGGTTCACCATTTTACGGCGCGGCGCGACGCTTGTTTCCCCGGCGATCTTCTTCGCCCCTTCTCAGTGTTTGGACTCCTCCGACTCACCCCGACATCGGATTTCGCCGATTCTTGCGCCGTTGGACTCACGACAGGTAGGACTTCAACTCCTGTGTTTTGAGGTTCCTCGATTTCCGTGCTGATCTTGGAGTTTTCTGAGCACCCATTTGACCCATTTTTCGTTGCGGACTTTTGGACAGCACCGTAGTGTTCTTGCCGTATCTTTTCGCTCGGACGTCGGATCGAGGCGATTCAAGAGGCAATTTTCATCTACACTTCGCAAGGAGTCTCCTGGATTTTTCTCAGATTTTTCTGGTTTTTGGACGAGGGTGAGAATCTCCTTTTTCTGTGGTTCTTGGTTACAGAAATTTGGTACAGTTTGGATTGGGATGTTTCTCTTGTCGGATTTTTATCTCAGCGTAGGAAACTCCGATTTGGGCGTGTAGGTACTCGTTTCGACGGGGTCGTCGCGAGGATCGCGACTGTATTTTCCTTGTATTTTTCTGGGCATTTTTTGCAGGTAAAAATTGGTGAATTCTGGACTGTGGTATTAAGGGACAGATTCTGGGAATTGTGAATGAATAGCTTATGTACTTTCCTCTGGGGTATTTTGTACAGATTGGTGGGGAGTTTTTGGACTGAGCTTGGGTTTCGCTTTTGGGAACTGGGATTAGCGCTCGAGGTGGGTGATGTTGTAAACCTCCTATTTGTGATTTATCACTAGGCCTATTAGAATGCTCTTGATCAGGCTGTTATTAAAACTGTGAGATGGACTTAGCATGCTTGTATGAAATCTTGGTCCCTTCGATAATAATCGCATTGTTAGAAAACTACAAGTTAATTAGTGGTGTGTCCATGCTTTAAATATGTAGTTTAATTACTTGGAAATTATGCTAAATCCCTATCTTGTTGAATGTTAAATGAAAGGTTGGGGTATGTGGTTAGAGTATTTAAAATGGTTCATTAAGAAAAGGACTTTTGCATGCTTGAATGGTCACCTAGATAGGCCACCTTTTTCTGCTACACTATCATGCTGGAATTGACTTAGGAGAAACCATGTTTCATTCTTTCTTCAGTCACTTAGACATAGGGGATATTATGCTCGGGTTAGAGCAGGGGCTGGGATAGTGTAGTCAGATACTTGGGTTTCGGGGAGAGGGTTTTGGGCTTCCTTTGGGGGATGGTACTTTTCCTTATAGATCAGAGTGCGCGATTCGCAGACTTGAGACCCTGAGACTCCTGCCCCATATCGGTGTTATGCGTAGGCTGGCATACCCGATTTGGCAGACATTGAGAATCCTATTCCATATCGGTGTTATGCGTAGGCTGGCATACCCGATTTAGCAGACCTTGAGACTCCTGTCCCATATCGGCGTTATGCGTAGGCTGGCATACCCGATTCGGCGGACATTGAGACTCCTATTCCATATCGGTGTTATGCGTAGGCTGGCATACCCGATGTGGCAGGCTTCGATATTCCGATGCATACATTTAGCTATCTTTAGCTGGGCAGGTAGAGGCATATTAGTGGTAGCTTTTATCAGGAGTCATACTCATAGTTACCGCATTTATTCTTTTAGCCTCTGGTAGTCCTAGTGGGCAGGTGAGTTTTGAGTTGAGGTTTACCCACTAGGGGAGGCTACTGTCTTTATAGTAGTTCTGACCCCCACTGTTTTCCCTTTTCTTGTCCCCTTTGTTTTGCAGAGTCATCTGCTGGAGTTGCGGGACCCTCCTCCCAGGATCGAGGTAAGAGGATCGCCGACTAGATAGCTGCTACCCCGAGCTCGAGTTTTGTAGTTTTGTTGTATCCCCTGTACACTCAGACGGTTGTACTTTCTTTTATTTTTGGGTCTGGCTGCGGCCAGCTGGTTGTATTTACTTCGTGAGCTGGGAGAGACATATGTATATTCTTGAGAGTTTCTTGTACTTTTATTTCCAGCATTTGTCTGAGATATACTAGTTTCAGTTTAGCTCTGTTTTATGCTCTAGTATTATTTTTTATTTATATCTGAGCAGGTTACCAGCGCTTCGTGTACACGGGAAATACCGTGTGCACGGCGGGTCTGTGGACGAGCCCGGGTTCTGGTTTACACCCAGGGCGTGACAGGCGGCTTGTGGCGACTTTAAAAATCGCCACGCTTTAAAAAGGTGGCAGCTTTTTATACATATAGTGGCGACATTATTCGCCACCGATATACAATATTCTTGTAGTGTCACTTATTGTCAACCTTTCCATTACTTTTTGTCAACAATACTGTTTTGGGCAAGGAATGATTGGCGAGGAAAACTTTTCTTCGGTGGTACTGATGGCTCGGGAAAAAAAAAAAAAAAACCCCTAAATTGTTACTCCAAAGAGGTTTAGTTATCCTATTCAACTTCTTTTCGATATCTTTCTGTGGCAAGATGGCCCGTTCATAGGGCAACCTCCCTTTTTCCTGAAATTTATTCTCTATGTTTTTTTTTACTGTGCTTTTCCTATTCCTTATTCTCTACTTTGTTTCGTTTCTCTTTTTTTTTTTTTTTTCCTCTCCTTTTTTTTAGCAGTGATGACAAGTTGGCTGAAAAGGCTTTCTGAGATCATTAAGCTGATTTTTTGTTAGCAAAAAAAAACTATTTGGTGTGGGAAAGAATGGTGTTGGTTTTGGTAACAAAAACTATTTGGTTTGGGAAGTTTGGCTGGCCTGTACACATTCATTCAACCACTTCCCTTACTCTCATCTTTGACATTTACTGGGAGTAAAAAAAAAAGAAACGCAGCGAAAGCATGTCTTCTATGCCATGGTTTTAATATTATGAACAAAGTAATGTCTATGGGTAAGAGGTTTGGTAGCGAGTGTACGCGCAACCACTTCTCCTATATTGGTTGGGTTTGGTTTCCACTTTATATTTGCCGATTTTCCTTCGGGTATGTTGCTGCTGGGTTTTGTATGGCGCTCCACGTTGTGCCTGAGTCTTGCTTTCATGTGTGGGTTTTTCTCGGTAGCTTACAGGACTACTATGCCAAATCATGTCTGAGCCTTACTTTCTTTAAAATTATAGTGTTTCCCCCCCCTTTTTTTTTTGCACTACATGTTTTTCGCATTTCCTATTTTTGTAATTTATTATAATGATGAAAGTCTTCATTAGCTTAATTTGGTCTATGCTAAATTTCATGTATGCACACTACCTGTGAAAGCCTGCTTAAACTATTTTCCTCGCTTTTTTCTCAGTTACTATATTGATGAAAGTCTTCCTTACTTTTATACCTTCATTGGCTTAATTTGGTCTATGTTAAATTCCATGTTATGAACACTATCTACGAAAGCCTGTTTAAACTAATTTTCCTAATTTACTATATTGATGAAAGTCTTTCTTACTTTTATACCTTTATTGGCTTAATTTGATCTATGTTAAATTCCATGTTATGAACACTATCTGCGAGCAAGTCCATCTTCTCCTTCTCCTCCACCTCTGCGAGCCACAACAGCTTCATTAAAATTTGAATTTTGATGTTGGCGAGGTAATAATGTATTGGTGAGTAAGCGGCCCTAACACTATAATATGCATAGGAGTATGAAATGAGAGTGTTGATTTGTACATTTATCAAGAATGATATATATATTATATACATGATGTTCTTGGCTATGAAACATTTATCAAGAATGATATATATATTATATACATGGTGTTCTTGGCATTCATAGCCATAGATCTTGAGGTGTGATTTGCAGATACCATTGCTGCGACCAGTGGAATTCTGATCCTTCTTCAAGTTGAGAGAATTGTTAGCTGTCAGCCTGAGATAGAGAACCATCAGTCTGAATATGAAAGTCAGATTGTAAGCCCTGGATTATGGATATATATGTATATACTTCTTTCTGATTACTATCCTCTGTAAAACTCTTTCTAATGGCATAAATATTGCAGTATAATCAACAAAAACTCCTTATTTCTGCTCAATTTCTTTGGATTTTAAGTGTATTCATATTGTTACTAAAAAAGTCTTCATTTTCTCTCTCCTGACTATTACGAATTGGGAAGCGAAGGAGTCGATGGCGTCATCATCAACAGCAACACTAGCCCTATGGCAATAATTGTTGGATTATGTAAAATCATGTTTCGAGTCCATATGGATTTGATCCAATCTTGTTCCTAAAGATTAGGGATGATTTAGGAATATCTTAAAGATAATTCTTAAGAGAATATGGACGACGACTAGAAGTGATTTAAAAACTCGGATGGACGGTGTAGATCGTTTCCTATTAGAATTAGGTTTTTAGAGTTATATTAACTCTTGCGATTCATCTTTTATTTTTTAGGGCTTCATTGAAAAATCCTAATTGAGAGGAAAAACTTGGAGAGCCTCCGTGAGAGAGTTTCTTGTAATCCAATTTTACTCCTTGTACTTTTGTGTCGTGGATTAATCGAATAACGCATTGAGGTGGTCTTGCCTGTGGACGTAGGTTGACACATTGTTGGCCGAACCACGTAATTCTTGTGTCCTTGCATTCCCTTATTTGTTTTATTTCTTTAGTTATTCTCGTGCTTGTTTTCTATAATCGTTTTCGCCTACTTTTATCTACGAAAGATTCTGTTTCCGCTGCGCTCGTGTGCTGTGTGGGTTGAGGTGTGCTCGGTAACCCCACGGCCGGTCCCCCTTCAATTGGTATCAGAGCGTTTGGTTATTCGTAGTTCGTTGACGGTGAAACGATGGCGGGGAAAGTTTCAGTGACAAAGTATGAGATTTCTCGATTTGATGGAGCGAACTTTACGTTGTGGAAACTGAAGATACAAGCAGTTTTGATTAAAGATGCTTGTGAGATCGCCCTGCAAGGAATAGAGAATAAGGTGGAAGGGATGACGAATAAACAATTTGAAGAAAAGGACAAGATGGCTTTGGCAAACCTATATTTGGTACTAGATGATTCGGTGTTATTCAATGTGGAGACAGAGACTACCGCAAAAGGGATTTGGGATAAATTAAAAAATCTCTATGAAGGAAATTTATTGGTGAACAAAATTTTCTTAAGGCGACAATTGTACAATCTAAAGATGAAGGACGGGGCACCGGTACAAGAACATCTAATTACATTCAACTCTATCGTGAGCAAACTCACTGCCCTAGACGTGAGAATTGATGAAGAAGAAAAGGCAAGTATTTTACTTTGCTCAATGCCGGAAACTTGGGATAATTTGATTATGAACTTGAGCCATATTGAAATCCTTAAGATGGAGTCGGTTGTTGCATCATTACTTGTGATGATCCGGATCTTTATTGGGGGTTTATGGCTTGATCAGTGGCTTCTGGAGGACTATCTTGGGAGATGGGAGTGTTTGGGTGTGTATTGGACTCAAGAAATGGACCCGGCGCAAAAATCGGATCAAGTGAGCTTTTTCGGGGGCTTCCGGGTAAATTTTGGTTGAGAATTTGGCAAATCGGAGGCTGTATTTGGATTCAGCACGGAAAAACGCTTGAAAACGGCTATTTACTTGTATTTTTCGGAGTCCGGACGCCCAAAAACGGAGACCCGGAAGTTTCTGGTGTATTTTGGTGCATGGGGGAGCCGTGGACCGCCGGCCGGGACACGTGGCAGCTTCTGATTGGCCGGCGCACGCTTCCCGGTCCACGGAATGGAGCGCTGGTGCAGTGGACCGGGCGGGAAGCCACGTGGCGGCTCCGGATTGGCGGGCGCAGGGCGCTCGGTTCACGGGAGAGCGCGCGGTGTACGGTGGACCGGAGCGGGGACACGTGGCAGCACCTTATTGGTTCGGTGCAGTGGACGCAGCGCACGCGGGGGTGCGCGGGCAGGCCGGGTAGGCCGGGCAGGTGCGCGGGCAGGCGCGGAAGGTGCAGGGTTGTGGTGTGCCACGTGGCAGTTTTCTATTGGATGAGAGGTGGACACATGGCAGATTCTGGTTCGTCGGGTGCACGGAGTGTGTGCACCGGGTGCAGCGAGCGCGGAGGTCGGACACGTGGCGCGCGGGGATTGGGCGCGTCACTGTGCGCGTGCAAGCGGCAGGTGGCGTGGCAGGCGGCAGGGTGGCGGCTGGCGTGGCGGCCACGGCGCCGACGTGGCACACCCGTGTGTTGGTTTTTAAAGATCCACAAGGATCTAAATAGGTACTATCAAACAACTAGAGGGGGGGTGAATAGGTGTAATACTTATAAAACCAATCTCAGTGCAAAATAAAAACCAATGCGGAAAATAAAAATAGCACACCGAGATATACGTGGAAACTCCAATCCAGGAGAAAAACCACGGGACCAACACGCAATAACAATCCACTAAGAAAAGAAGAATAACAAGGTGATTACCGACTCCACGGACTCAAACCCCTCCTTCAACTTCTTCGGACCTTGCGCTCACCGATTGCACATCCACTGCACACGTTCGAATCCACGAACGCCACTCGAATCCACGAGCACACGTTTCGAATCCACGAAACGCCTTTAGCACACCGAATCCACGATGCCACGTCGAATCCACGACGCAAACTCAGCCGGTAAGAATATTGGCTTCTATGGTGATCC
The DNA here is from genome assembly GCA_029204045.2 of Tillandsia leiboldiana. Taxonomy (NCBI): domain Eukaryota; kingdom Viridiplantae; phylum Streptophyta; class Magnoliopsida; order Poales; family Bromeliaceae; genus Tillandsia; species Tillandsia leiboldiana. Next base: position 25,709,715 of record CM055074.1, on the reverse strand, counting down.
TTTGCTTAGATTCTCATTGAGGAACCGTAAAAGAAATCTCTAAGCAAAGATTAGATCAATTCGACAAAAGATATGTTCTTGAAAGAACCGTCGAATTGACCTAAAAGAGGCTATAAAGAAGAACGATAAAAACCTAGCCTCTAGGGTTGCTCTCAAGTGTTTAATTAATCAATCGGTAGTTTTTGAGAAACCCTAAATGTCTATTTATAGTTTAGAAACCTTTGGAAAGAGATAAGCATCAAAAACTGACTTAACAGAAATTTTCCCGTACGACGATCCGGATCGGATTTACGGCGATCCTGATCGTCGTCTTTTTTCAGCAATTCCTGAAAAAAACAAGGTTCGGGATCCGGATCGGAATTCTGATCCGGATCGGAATTCTGATCCGGATCGGTTCAGGATCAGAAATTCTGAAACATCCAATTTGTCCAGTTTTTGATTTTTAAGCAATGAAAACTTATCCAAGTGTTTCTAAACCACTCAAATGTATTCGGATCACCAAAATTATTTAGTTAAACGTACCTGATCAATCCGAATCCATTTTCCTTAAGATTGATGTAATTTATCCACAATTCTTCTATTTCAATCTTCAAGACTCAAAACACTGAGTGTCAACTTGAGCTCTTGTTGAATCTTCTCTAAGTCTTCGATTGCTGATTGACAATTTGATCACTTCAAGACTCCGACTCAACTCAACAACTCTGTTACGGAATTTGAGTTGGCGTAGTTTCGTGAAAGGTTCAAGTCTTGAAGATCGAAGGTGAAGAAAGTTGGATCATTTAACTCAATCTCAAGAAAGAAGAATTCAAAAGGATCAGGTATGTTTAACTAAAGATTATTGGTGATCCGAATACTTCTTGTAGTGTAGAAACACCTGGAAGAGTTTTTAACTGCATAAAAATCAAAAACTGGTGTTCGGACATGTTCAGGATCCGGATCAGAGCCAGCGATCCGGATCCCGAAGGTTGTTGTTACATACATCACTTCAATCCGGATCGCAGCATCTCACGATCCGGATCCCGAACGTTGAGTTTTCTGAAATGTATGAACGATCCGGATCAGGCATTCCGATCCGGATCCCGAACGTTTGTTTTCTGGAAACCGTCTTTATTGCTACTACAATCCGGATCGCCCAAATCCGATCCGGATCGCCGTCCGTCAAAATTCCAGAAATATTAGGTTTTTGATTCTTATCTCCTTCCAAATGTTTCTAACCTATAAATAGACCCTATGACTCTTTTTCTATGGTTAATCCAGATAGCCGTCATTTTCACATATTATTTCATACGGCCTAAGATCCACATATAGAGAAGAAAGGAAATCATTAGAGAATACTCTATGTTTCTTCATCTATATTGATTAGTTTGATTCTAGGTTTTCATACTCACATCTTGAGTTGAATCAAACTAATGAATACTTAGATGGTATTTCCGATCTATCTTTGATCTAAGTATTCGGCGGATCATCACCACCCAAAAAACAACGATTTCCCCAAAATCGGTGCGTGGATTCGCGTGTCCTTGTGGATTCAAGGTTCAACCGCTCTCGTGGATTCGGAGCGAGGCACGTTCGTGGATTTGAAGGGTGCTATTGGGTGTAGACCGTGGATTCGGTCGGACGTCGTGGATTCGACGTTGGACGCCGTGGATTCGGCGTTGGGCGCAGATCGTGGATTCGAGAAGCGTCGCGGAGCGAGCGGGGAAGATCCTCTAGGAGCGTATGGAAAAGGTTGAGTCGTAAGTGTGTACGGTAAATCACCTTGTACGTGTTTTAATTCTAGTGGATTTCTGCCGTGTTATCGGTCCCGTGGTTTTTTACTCCGGTGATGAAGTTTTCCACGTAAAAATCTTGCATGTTATTTTTATTTCCGCATTGGGTTTTTATCGCAACGATTTTTGAGTGTTTATACGTTTACACCTATTCACCCCCTCTAGGTGTTTCTTCCCCTATTTAGATCTACATTACATATAACCCAACAAGTGGTATCAGAGCGGGAATAGGGTTGTAAACAATGGTTGAAGGTGGAAACATCAATCGACCCCCTTTCTTTGATGGAACAAATTATGCGTACTGGAAAGTACGAATGAAAGCCTTTTTAATTTCCATCGACGAAAGGGTGTGGCAATCAATTGAATTACGATGGTCTAATCCAACTGAAACTATCTCTGATGTTCGCACCTTAAAACCTAGGTCGAAATGGACCAAGGAAGAGTTAGATTCATCTTCTTACAATGGCAAGGGAATTAATGCTATTTTTAATGCCTTATCTCAAACTGAATTCTCTCGCGTCTCGGCATGTGAGACTGCGAAAGAAATCTGGGATGTTCTTCAGGTTACACTGTAGTGCACCGATTTCTGCGAAATAGCAAAACTCGGTAAAAATACTTGTAACACATTTCAAATGTAATTACAAGTGAGTTGGAAGCATTTCGAATCGATGCAAAAGTCGTCAAGTCGAAAAGTGAGTTGGAGTTGAGAAGTTGAAGCTTCAATTGTGAAGCTTAAGTCCTTGTTCCGCGATTTTCGCAAAATGGCGAAACTCGGCAAAAATACTTGTAACACATTTCAAATGTGAGTACAAGTGGGTTGGAACCATTTCGAATCAACGCAAAAGCCGTTGAGTCGAAAAGTGAGTTGTAGTTGGAAATCGAAGCTTCAAGCTTGTAAAATTTAAGCCCACGTTCGCCGAATTCGCAAAATGGCGAAATGCGGCGAGAAGACTTGTAACATGTTTTAAATATGATTACAGTCGAGTTCGGTGCATTTCGGGCTGACGCGAAGGTCATCGGGTCGAAAAGTGACTTGAACCCCGAGGACTTAGCAAAAATTCTGAGCTTTCTGAAATTGTGATCACGAAGATTTTTCGGGGCTCTCTTTCGAGCGCTTAGAGTAGCCCAAAAATTTAAAAGAAATCGTGGGATGTCTTAGAAAAGTTTTCTTATTAAAAGGGGTGAAGTGCCGAGGTGAGCTATTAAAGGAAAATTGGAGAACGAAGCTAATAAAAATGCTTCAAGAATTCTGAAACTGCAGTTTTTGCTGATGCAGTTTATCGCGAAGCTTTTTCGGGGCTCTCTTTCGAGGGTTTAGAGTAGCCCAAAAATTTAAAAGAAACCGTGGAGAGTTTAAGAAAATTTTGTAGAATAAAGGGGAGAAGAAAAATTTTAGTTTCGATTTTCCAGTTGACGGCAAAACGCGGCGTAAGAGGGATATCTGAATTTGCTCTCTGCAGGAGCAAACTGCAGGAATTGGGATAAATTGGGAATTTTTTTGGTAAGTTGGGGCATTTTGGTAAAATCACCTATCCTCCCAACTACCCACCTGCAGGAAATTAAAGTCTCTCTCTCTCTCTCTCCCTCTTGATTACATCTCTCTCTCTCTCTCTCTCTCTTTTCTCCTCTTTCTTGGCAGGGAAGGTAGGAAAAACAAAAAAAAAAAAAGAGAGAGGTGTGCAGCTGCTGCTGCTAGAAGCAGCAGCAGCCGCATAAGCTGCGGATTCAGCAGCTTATGCTGAATCAGCATAAGCTGCTGATTCAGCTGCTGCTGCACAAGGCTGCAGCAGCTGCCAGCAACACACAAAAAACAAAAAAAAACAAAAAAAAGAGAGAGAGGTGTGCAGCTGCTGCTGCTAGAAGCAGCAGCAGCCGCATAAGCTGCGGATTCAGCAGCTTATGCTGAATCAGCATAAGCTGCTGATTCAGCTGCTGCTGCACAAGGCAGCAGCAGCTGCCAGCAACACAAAAAAAAAAAAAAAGAAAAAAAGAAAAAGGGAGAAATTTGGATAAGAGAAGAAGAAGGAAAATTTGAGAAAAATAAAGTTAGGAAGAAAAGACTTTCTCTTCTCTTCTCCAATGAGCAAATCATCAAGTGAGGGGAAATTGCTCAAATTGAGTTTTCTCTCAAATATTTTTTTTTGGGCATTTTGCCCTAGGCTAAAGAGATCAAAAATTTTCTTTGGCCAATATGTCAAGATGGGATTATTTTTTTTCCTATTCTTGTAAATTAATCCAAAAAGAGCCTCTTTGGGAGAAAAGAGACCAAGTTGATGTTTTTCCCCTTATGTTGAAAAAGGGGATTGAATTGAGAACTTCTCCTTTCACATTTTTTAAAAGGGTATCAAGCTATAAATTTTAAGGAACTAGTGGATCATGAGAACAAAATTGCTTCATGATTTCCCTTTTTTTCATTCTAGGAAAATCTTGAAGATCAAGAGGGCAATTTTTGGTCTCTTTTAAAAGCAAAGTGAAACATTAGCTTTCATTGCTTCTCTTTTGGTCAAAAGAATACCCAAAGAGGTAAGGTTAAAATTCTAGGGTTCTAGTCTTTGAACTCTTGTGGAATTAAAATGGCAATGAGATAATTTCCTTCATGGTTATATCATGTTTAGGATTTTCTTTTAAGGATCGAAATATTAAAGAGATCAAAATATCCCTATTACAAGAGTATGCTAATAAAAGGGATTTTTGCAACTTTCTTTCTTTATTGGTCAAAATGAACCCATAGAAAGAAATAAAGAGTAAACCTAGGATTCTCTTTTATAGTTGTGTGGAATTAAAAAGAGTATGGAAGTGATTCCTAATTGGTTTCATTATGAATTTAGGGATTTCTTGGAGAATAGAAGGTCAACCCATCTTATTCTTGCAAGAGCGACTAAAGGTGGGGGATTCTAGCGAACGAGGGTGACCTCTCCCCTTTGTCTTTTGCTTTTTAACCCGAAGCATGCTAATAGAGTTAGAGTTTGTAGGAAGTATGAACAAGTGCTTGTGCGTATTCTTGAGCTAAGAAACATGGAAATGCTTTATTACATGAGTAGAGGAGTAAAAAGTATAAAGTTATGTTGATGGCATACTACATGTTAGTATGAAAATATTACTGTTGCATGATGGATATATGACATAGGAGAAACCTAGATTAAGGTTTATGAGTGGCATTCACCATAGGACTTCACGAGTGACATTATGCTTGAGTCAACTAAGGGTGTATGTAGAATTTAAGCTTAACTTAGAGTCAAGTCTCTAAGAGAACATAGTATAGTTGAGGTTAAAATGCAAAGTGAGTAAAACCCCTAGAGTTGTCATAGGGAGTTGGGTCAATGTACATTCACTTTAACTTCAACTTGAGCAAGAATGAAAGTAAAAGACATAAGTCCAAGGGACTTTGGTTACCTTGAGGCATGGACCTAGGGTAAGTAAATGAGTAAATAAAAGATAAGCTAAAAGCTTAAATGAAAAGAGAAAGAAATTGCCAAGGGGCAATGTGAGCTAGAGGCTCAATCGAGAAAGAAAGAAAAGGGCACAATGTGCAAGAAAGGCTAAAAGCCAAGGTAAAAGAAAGGAAAGGAAAGAAAGAGTAAAATAAAAGATATAATAAAACGGGCGTACCTTCGGGGGTGAAACGTGGTTCTTGTTGGAATTAAGGGCAGTGTCCCTCTCCCGGGCAGTGACCCGTATGACACGTTTTCCCGTTGGACGGGGTAACACTTGCGGGTGTTATCGGCAACCTTAGAAATCTTGTCTTATGGCAGCTTGTATGCCGGGCTGGGGCCCGTTGGGCAAGATACTCTGAGGGTTTAGCAACTTTAATTAAAGCACAAAGAAAAGCAAAGTGAGTGAATGGTCAAGTAAGAGGTTGGGTTAGAATGGCACCTTACAACGACATAGAGTCGTGTCATGGCAAAGGTAAAAGTGTTGAGCATGCTAGTTAGAATTTACAGCTTTCCATACTGTATTTCATTCTCTATTATATTGCTTCCATTAGACTAAGCGGTGCAGGGCATTTTCTCTCGGTGGTTGAACCCACTGGGAACTTGGTTGTAGTTCTCACACCCTTTGGGTGACATCCCCACAGGTCCAGGTACATCGAGCGAGGCACGCGACAGGGGCAAGAGCCTAGCAGAGTAGCGACCTAGCAGTCTAGAGTCGCCAGTACCATTTTGGAGTTTTATTTTCTTGAGCGAACTTTTGTATGTGAGCAACAATGTAATCTTTAAATGTTCAAGTTTCATGTTGGAAAAAGGAAAAAAAAATATGGATGTAATTTGTATTGTAGTTGCATGTTAAAAGAGAGTTGTATTATAAACAAAAGTATTTGTTTTCGCTCAAGTGATGTACTTTCATTTCTTCTAACTATTTGTTTGAATGATTGGAAGTTTAAATTCATAGATCTCTCCTCTGATTGCTTACTCTTCCGCTATATTGAATTAAAATTGTTGGAATAAACCGTTCCTTTCGGGTCTTGAAAGGTCATGCCCGATTGGCGGGTCTGTTGGCGCGCCAGAACTGTTCAAATTGGCGGTCTCGGGGCGTGACATACACATGAGGGAACTAACCTCGTGAAGATTCAGAAACTGCAAATGCTTACGAGCAAGTTTGACTCTATCTTGATGGCAGAAAATGAATCTTTCACGGACTACTATACACGATTGCAAGACATCGTAAACTCATGTGCTAACCTGGGAGAGAAGATTCCAGAATTTAAGATTGTAAGAAAGATCTTAAGAACTCTTCCTGAACGATTTCGCCCAAAGGTTACAGCCATTGAAACTATTAAACACCCGGACGAAATACGTGTAGAAGAATTGGTTGGTTCATTACAAACTTATGAAATGACATTTACTACTAACAATTCTTCTGGAAAAGCATCCTCTTCTAAGTCTTCAGGTTATGCGTTGAAAACAACTAAGGAAAAAGACGCGGATACATCCTCCTCAGACGATGACGAGAACCTTTCTATGGAGGAATTTGAGAAGCAGCTCGCTCTCTTGACAAGAAAGTTTCGCCGGAACTTTCGAAGGGGTAATTCAAGTAAATCTCCATCCTTCAGAAAGTCGAACAAAGGCAAGGGTACTTCAAGTTACAAGTCAAGAAAGCAAGAGAACTTCTCAAAGGATAAGAAAAGTTCAGAGGGACAACTACAATGCTTCAAATGTCGAGGCTACGGCCACATTGCAACGGAGTGTCCCAACAAGTATCCGGCAAAGAAGAAGGCGATGCAAGTCGTCACTTGGGATGACAACTCAACGTCAAATGAGTCGTCTTCAAGTGATGAAGAAAAGAGCTCCACGGCATTCCACGCGTCCATATCTTCACCCTTCATGTGCTTTATGGCAAGTACATCTGAGTCGTTGTCCAACTCCACTGTTAAAAAGATTGCAACGGACAACGAATCGGATGATTCGGAAGGTGAAGATTTTGCTTTAGCCTACCACAGACTTTTGAGGGATTCAAAGAAAGTGGCTAAGCAAAACAAGAGTTTGAGAGGGAGAGTGCATGATCTCGAAGAAGAAGCAAAAAGAGCAACTTCTCTCTCAAACGCTCTTGAAGTGGAAAGGGAAAATCTGATAAAAGTAAATGTTTCCCTTCAAGAGTCCAATGAGCTTTTTGAGAAGAAACATACAAAACTGGTGAACAAAGCGAACTACTTCTTGAAGCTCTACGGCGAGGCCCGACGAGAAAAATTGGAAATGACAGAGACCATTTTCCAACTCAAGGATGACTTACAGCAATTCTCTTCAGGAAGGAGTAAGTTGGATAGGCTTCTTGGTCTTGGTCAAACAAATCGGTTCGGCCTCGGGTACACTCAAACTGGAAACAGTCCAAGTTCGAGTGGGACAGTTTTTGTGCCTCAGTCGGTATCTCCTCCTCCGACACCGGAATTCAAGACAAACAACGACAACAAACTTACTTCATCCTCTTCGGAATCGTCAAGCACAAAGGTATGTTTTCGTTGTAATTTTGCAGGGCACATTGAAAGAAATTGCAAGATTGGAGCTCAAATATCAAATCAACCACATCTTGCAACTGCTACCAATAAGTTCACTCCCCGGAATTCAAAGAAGGATTTTTCCAAAGAAAAGAACGTTGGTAGTACTTCAAACAAGACGATGACAAAAGAAAAAGATCAATCAGACAAAACATCTTCATCAAGGAAAATTTCTCAACCATTGCCAACATACTCCAAAACTCAAAAGGTTTGGGTATGCAAAGGTGAAATCCTTCCTTGTCTTTAATCGTTCTACGATTAAATGTTGTGTAGTTTATGTAGACTATTTTTTCTTTCTTTTGGCCGACCCGTCAACCATCTTTTGGAGGTAAATGGTATATTTTCTTATTGGTTGATGATTTCTCTAGGTTTTCTTGGGTAGCATTTTTAAAAGAGAAAGCTGATACGTTTGACTCTTTTCATGAGATTTGCCATCGTATTATGATTGAAAAGAATGAAAAGATCATTCGTGTTAGGAGTGATAGAGGTGGAGAATTCATAAATTCCAAATTCATTGATTTTTGCACTTCCAACGGCATAAAACATGAATTCTCAGCACCCTATACACCTCAGCAGAATGGTGTTGTTGAGCGCAAAAACAGGGTTGTTCAAGAGATGGCGCGTGTGATGCTTCATAGCCGGAATTTACCGCTACATTTTTGGGCTGAAGCTGTGAACACCGCTGTCTATGTCATTAATCGAGTGTATTTGCGCCCAGGAACTTTAAATACACCATATGAGCTGTGGTTTAGTAGAAAACCGGATATCAAATACTTTTGTATCTTCGGGAGTCGATGTTACATTTTACGTGACCGTGAAAATCTTGGAAAGTTTGACTCTCGAAGTGACGAAGGGATCTTTTTGGGTTATTCTACAAATAGCAGAGCATATCGAGTATTTAACATCGAATCTAAAACGATTGTAGAATCTATAAATGTTAAAGTAGATGAAGCTTTTCACTTTGCATCTGAAAAATCTACCCTCGATATCTCTCTAGATGATGATACTCCTGTAAGTGCATCTTCTCATGATAATACTTCCAATATTAATGATGCATCTAATGGTTCTTCAAGTTTATCTGATGTGCAGGAATCATCTCATATACCTCCGAGTACTCCGTTTCAACAAACGCTACGAATCTCAAGGATCATCCTGAATCAAACATCATTGGAGATCCACAAGAAGGAGTTAGAACTCGGAGGCAGTTGGTTTGTGGATTCGCTTGCTACGTATCTTTAATCGAACCAAAGGACATAGATGAAGCTCTTCAGGATGACTACTGGATTAATGCAATGCAGGAAGAGCTCCATCAATTTGAGCAAAACAAAGTCTGGGAATTAACGAAGCCTCCAAAGCAACATAATGTGATAGGTACCAAATGGATTTTCAAGAACAAGAAAAATGAGGATGGTACTATCATCAGGAACAAGGCACGATTAGTTGCTCAAGGCTACTCTCAAGTAGAAGGTATAGACTTTGATGAAACTTTCGCCCCTGTAGCTAGACTCGAGTCCATTCGTATACTATTTGCTATTGCTTGTCATTTTAAAATCAAATTATTTCAAATGGACGTTAAGAGCGCGTTTCTAAATGGGTTTTTAAATGAGGAAGTTTATGTGGCTCAACCGAAAGGTTTTGTAGACCATAAACAACCTAACCATGTTTTTTGTTTGAAAAAGGCTCTTTACGGTCTGAAACAAGCACCGCGAGCATGGTACGAAAGGTTGACAAAGCACCTTTTGGAGAAGGGCTATACTCGAGGGGGAGCTGACAGGACTCTCTTTGTGAAGCATTATCAAAATAACTTCATTGTTGCACAAATCTATGTCGATGACATTGTTTTTGGAGCAACAAAGGATAATGATGCTTCTAAATTCGCGGAGACCATGGAAAGCGTATTTGAGATGTCCATGATGGGCGAATTGACTTATTTCCTTGGATTGCAAATTAAACAAAATGATGAAGGTATTCACTTGAGTCAATCCAAGTATGCAATGGAGTTGGTTAAAAAGGTTGATCTTGAAAATTCGAAGGATTTTCCGACTCCAATGGGAACTAGCCACAAGGGACTTGGAAGTGAATCACAAAGTGAGAATGTAGACGAGAAACTGTATCGAAGTATGATTGGAAGTCTACTTTACCTCACGGCTAGTCGCCCGGATATATCCTTTAGTGTTGGGATTTGCGCGAGATATCAATCAGCACCAAAGGAGGTTCACCCGAAAGCGGTGAAAAGGATCATCCGGTACGTCAAAGGATCAATTAATTTCGGAATTTGGTATCCTATGGGAACAAGTTTGGATATTGTTGGATACTCAGATGCCGATTGGGCAGGATCAGTAGATGATCGGAAAAGCACGAGTGGTGCATGCTTCTATCTTGGTCATTGCCTTGTTGCATGGCACAGTAAAAAGCAGAATTGCATAGCACTCTCGACTGCTGAAGCGGAATACATTTCAGCTGGAAGTTGTTCAACTCAACTCATTTGGATAAAAAGCGTATTGAGCGACTTCCGGATTTCAGCATCTTCGGTAACAATTCTTTGTGACAACACAAGTGCAATTAACATTTCCAAAACCCTGTGTTGCACTCTAGAACAAACATATTGAACTTAGATATCATTTTCTTAGAGAGCTAGTTGAATCAAATACTCTTCAACTTTCTATATTTCAACTGAGGATCAATTAGCTGACATTCTAACAAAACCTTTGGATCAAAAACGTTTTATTCATTTGCGAAAAGCAATTGGAATGCTTTCCTTGAATAACTTCTTTTTGAAACTTTTGCTTAGGATAGGTTTTGTTTTTGTTTTGTTTTGTTCTTTATCTATGTTTGTACATAGGACATTATTTGAGCATAGATCATAATTGACTTTAATTGCATCTTTCGCACATTTAGAAATTTATTATGCTTTTGCCATCATAATATTTCACTGTTGCAATGATCATTTATGTTAATTAAATCATCTTCTGAGTGATCAAAGTCAATTTCTCTCTCAATGATCTCTTGGTATAGTCATTATCTTATTTGACTGCTTAGTCGAGTATGAAATCGAGATCAATTTTTGGTTGAATACTTTATATCTTAAATAATTGATAGCCAATGAGGGGGAGTCAAAGAAATGAAAATGCTCAAAAGATGTGGAAGAGTGTACATCCCAATGAGTGTGAAAACTACCACCACATGGAGGAAAGAGCTACCACCTCGGTCGTCCGAGTTTTGTGTGCAGCTACCACATGTATACCAAGCATGGTTGTCAATTTTGATTAAGTAAAATGCATGTTGAAATACTTGACTCCGTCAAATTTAAGGTTGGTATAAGGTGGGTTTTTAAAGAAAGATGCTCAAAGAGCCACTCTCTTCAACAGATTGTCTAGATACATTATCTACTATATTTGGGATTTCAAACATCTATTGATCTTTGTATTTCATTTTCTTTACTGAATTGATGATTTGATAAAGGCATTACTCATAAGATCAAGTTAGATGTAATTGAAGGTGTTCAACTTTAAGGGATTTAATTCTTGTAAATTCTCGTTTCATTTTTGGATATTATTGATAGATTGGCATAATCTAATTCTTGTTGTATGAAACGATGATGTTTGTTTAAAGTTGATACACGATTGTGCTTACATACTTTTTCTGGTTTTTCTTGAATTTCTCTGAATTTTTCTGAAGAAAAAGTTGGAGCCGATCCGGATCGGGCAAGGTGATCCGGATCTCGAACGCAGCCTTCTTCCTGCGGCTGGCCGATCGTCGATCGAAATCTCGATCCGATCCGGATCACGGCTAGGGTTTTAATAAGAACAAAGGGTTTTGATTTCTTTTACCTTAATCTTTTGTTCTCAAGTCTCCAGAGCCTCTCTCTCTAGATATTGCACCTTGGAGCTTTCAAACTCAAGTTCTTCAATACAAGTAAGTTTTATTGATCAAAATCTCGGTTTTTCACCGTTTTTCTTTTTCCTCCTCAAACGTGATGAATTTCTTGGATCGATTTCGTTTGTGGATGGTTTTTGATCAAATTTCTTTTGAAATAAGAACTCTGGGTAGATTAGTTTTGATTATATGCTAGGTATTCTCCTGATTAACGGATTTTTAGGCTTCGATTTCTAAAATTTCGGTTTTAGGGCATATAATAAGGATTTTCGAAAATCATGCAATTGATCTATTTTTAAAAGTCCTTTTGCAAAACTAATTTGATTCTTAGTCTCTCTACATGATTATGATTGTTTGGGTACAATTTTTCAAATTTTTGAAAATTAACAATTTTTCATGTGTTCTTGAGTTGATCTTCACAGGATACATTTTTCACTAGCAATCAAAATGGTGATCACTTGGATTATTTTCCTACTTGCTGCCATGGTTCATACCAAGGATACTGTCAAGCCTAAGAAGGCTAAGAAAGCGAAGAAGACCAAGGATGATTCCGACACTGAATCAGAGACGGAGTCGATCGACTGGGATAACATCGAAATCGAGCAAGCTGCTCCCATTGTCTCCAAAGGGAAAGCAACTGCTGAAGCTTCAAAGCCTACTGCAGCTGAAAAAGGAAAAGCCCCTATAGAACCAAGTCCAATTGGAACAAAAAGAAAAACCGGTGCAAGAAAAAGAGGCAGTGCTCAGGGAATTACCATTGAGGAACCAGTTGCTAGGCAGCCTCCTCCACAAGACTTCATCAGCTCCGAAAGAATCAAGGATTTTGAGAAGAGGGAATGCATTGGCGAGAGACATGTCAATGTCAAACCAATGAAGGAACGATCTGCAGTCTTTGGGACTTTGTTTGACCAAGTTGGTCTTGCTCAAATTTGCAACTTCCCTGAGACTACTGGGTACTGTTCCACACTCAGTTCGAATGTGTTTAATCAGAACGCTGCAAGTCTGATTGATCACGAGGATGGACGTCGAGAATTTCACACTTTGGTTAAAAATATCAAATCAAAGTCCACCCCCCAGCTGATTGAGTTGTGCTAGGTATGACAGCCAGAGCTGATGGACTCCATACCTAAAAACTCAAAGCTTCAACGACAACTCCTGGAGAGTTGTAGTTAATGGAAGTTGCTTCCAAATACTTCGGTCGACCGGAAATTCTGTTTTCTCTAAAGAGCTTCGACCAGAGTATCGGTATATAAACTTCATTGTCTGCTACAACATTCTTCCCAACATGAATACGAAGGTTCTTCGATGGGACAGAATATTATACCTTTATCTTCTTGGAAACCCGGCCGCATTGATGGGAGCAAACTTGAATATTCCCTATCTCATTTGGTCAAGGATGGCGCGTATGTGGAACACTCTCATCCCACAGAAAGACTACCCTACCCAATGATTATCATGCGCATCCTTAGAAAGTTTAAAGTCGATACAAGCGCGAGCTCATACATGTACAGTTTGGGCACCATTAATGAGACGACAATTGTGAAGTCTCTCTCGACGAAGCCAGATGAACCCATAATACCTCCTCACCGGCAACGAGCACAACAACAACAAGCGACAACCTCTACACCAGCAGCACAACCAGCACCTCCATCAACGTCTGATGATGATGCGTCTGTTAGTTCAATCTTTAAGGAGCAACAGCGACTCTCAAACGAACAAGAACGCATGGCTACTGATTTCGCTAAAATGAGAGAAGATATCAAAGAAGTTAAGAATGAACAAGCTTCTATGAACAAACGGATCAAGAAAATGTTTCAGAAGCTTGGGTGTATCAGCTCCGACGACTCTGCATAAACTTTTGTTTCTAATTTTTACTTTGCAGGTTTTTAAGTTTTTGTTATTATTCAGCTCTCACGTTTCTTTATTCTGATCTATTTAACTCTCCTTTAAATTTTTGATAATTTTGGCTTTCTTTGTGACAAAAAGGGGGAGAGAGTTTAGCTAGAACATTGAACAATGATTGAACAATGATGATGTGAATGTGTGAACATCGAGGTAAGTATCATTTCAACTTTGACTTTGGTGAGAGGTAAGTATCATTTCAACTTTGTCTTTGGTGAAAGGTAAGTATCACAACTTTGGTTTTTATCTTGTGATTTGTTGCATGTTCCTACTAACTATTCGACTAACTATTTGGACATGTATTATTACTAACAAGTTGTTTGATTACTAACAAAGCAAAGTCATGACATTTGGAATTTTATTGCTTAGAAGATATGTCAATGCTTGATTGTGATCTTATTACATATCTGAATTACTCAATGTCATGGTGAGCATAAACTCTATCTCTGTTAGGTTTTGAATGCTAAATATTCTTGAGGTATCTAACGATCTCTTTTTGTCAAGAATGATTTCTTTGTGCAGAGAGTACAGATGTCTAAGTCTAGAGTCTGTTTTAGGAGTTTATCTCATGTTTTTAAATTTTCGGATCTCCATTGTAAATTTTTGTTGTATGGTGATAGCAACAAAAATATCTTTTTAAATTTTCTTTAGTGGATCTGTGTTTTGTCACGAAACCGCCAAAGGGGGAGATTGTTACGGAATTTGAGTTGGCGTAGTTTCGTGAAAGGTTCAAGTCTTGAAGATTGAAGGTGAAGAAAGTTGGATCATTTAACAATCTCAAGAAAGAAGAATTCAAAAGGATCAGGTATGTTTAACTAAAGATTATTGGTGATCCGAATACTTCTTGTAGTGTAGAAACACCTGGAAGAGTTTTTAACTGCATAAAAATCAAAAACTGGTGTTCGGACATGTTCAGGATCCGGATCAGAGCCAGCGATCCGGATCCCGAAGGTTGTTGTTTCATACATCACTTCAATCCGGATCGCAGCATCTCACGATCCGGATCCCGAACGTTGAGTTTTCTGAAATGTATGAACGATCCGGATCAGGCATTCCGATCCGGATCCCGAACGTTTGTTTTCTGGAAACCGTCTTTATTGCTACTACAATCCGGATCGCCCAAATCCGATCCGGATCGCCGTCCGTCAAAATTCCAGAAATGTTAGGTTTTTGATTTTTATCTCCTTCCAAATGTTTCTAACCTATAAATAGACCCTATGACTCTTTTTCTAGGGTTAATCCAGATAGCCGTTATTTTCACATATTATTTCATACGGCCTAAGATCCACATATAGAGAAGAAAGGAAATCATTAGAGAATACTCTATGTTTCTTCATCTATATTGATTAGTTTGATTCTAGGTTTTCATACTCACATCTTGAGTTGAATCAAACTAATGAATACTTAGATGGTATTTCCGATCTATCTTTGATCTAAGTATTCGGCGGATCATCACCACCCAAAAAACAACGATTTCCCCAAAATCGGCGCGTGGATTCGCGTGTCCTTGTGGATTCAAGGTTCAACCGCTCTCGTGGATTCGGAGCGAGGCACGTTCGTGGATTCGAAGGGTGCTATTGGGTGAAGACCGTGGATTCGGTCGGACGTCGTGGATTCGACGTTGGACGCCGTGGATTCGGCGTTGGGCGCAGATCGTGGATTCGAGAAGCGTCGCGGAGCGAGCGGAGAAGATCCTCTAGGAGCGTATGGAAAAGGTTGAGTCGTAAGTGTGTACGGTAAATCACCTTGTACGTGTTTTAATTCTAGTGGATTTCTGCCGTGTTATCGGTCCCGTGGTTTTTTACTCCGGTGATGGAGTTTTCCACGTAAAAATCTTGCGTGTTATTTTTATTTCCGCATTGGGTTTTTATCGCAACGATTTTTGAGTGTTTATACGTTTACACCTATTCACCCCCCTCTAGGTGTTTCTTCCCCTATTTAGATCTACATTACATATAACCCAACAAACTCAACTACTCAACTCACGAAATATGCCAACACAAAAAGCCGTAACAATCTCCCCCTTTGGCAATTTCGTGACAAAACCCAAAAATACATAAAACGCTCAAGACACTCATCTTAAACCAAAAAATCGAAACTCAATGTCATCACCAAAACATTGACTTTCTTTGCGTGAAAGATCCAATAAACAAAAATTACAATTGAACCAAGTTTTAGAACAAACTCTATGACTTAGGACTTGGAGTCTTAAAGTGATGTAATTCCTGCAAAACAAAACTCCAAACAAAATCAAACGTTAGTCGTTAGAAATTAAATGTAAATCCTACATTTGATTCGTCCTTTTGGTTCTTTTTGTTTTTCGGCTCCTTTTTCATCATCTCCCCCTATCTCGATGATCTCTTCTCCGTCTCCCCCTATCTCGATGATCTCATCTCCCCCATTTCTCTTCTCCCCCTTTTTGTCACAAATTGTCAAACAGTGAACATACTAGACAAAAGGAAATCACTAACAGCATTAGTTCATAGAGAAAGAGAGAAAAAAACTCAGTTCCGGTATATAAAAAAACACAGATTGCGTACCGGTAGCCAAAAGCAAAAATTAAATAATTTCTTGAAACAAATCCAGATTTTGAAATAATTGAATCACCGATTTGTATTCCATCAAGAAAACAATTTAAGTGCTTGAAAATAATATGAGATCACATAGATGTCATTCAATCCAATTAATTATAAAAATTAAAAAGATTTACTCCAAAATCATGAAAAATAAAGGTAAAACATTATAAACCGTTTTTCATGTTATATTCATCAAACACAAGTCATCAAAAATAATCTTGAGATCCAAACTCTATCAAGATATAACGGATTTACAAAGATGACTTACGGAGATTTCCAAGTGACATCAATCTTGAATTCTACCCTTTCAAATTGAGATAAACACTAAAATACCTAAGGGTGGCTCTTTGAGCATCTTTTAACTATCCCACCTTATACCAACCAGGAGATTGTTCAAAATACGAACTTTGAATTTAAATCTCCGAAAGCTTCAACTAAACAAATTTCATAAATATTTTTCAAGCATCCATAACATGTGGTAGCTTCACACACAAACCGGACGACCGGGGTGGCAGCTCTTTCCAACATGTGGTGGTAGTTTTCACACTCCTTTCGGATGTAACTCTTTCCACATCTTTTGCAATTCAATTATTTACCCTTGTAAGAATGCAATCTCTTACGTGAAAGAATCAAATTCCAAATTTTAATCTATCGGTTGTCTCACGTTTATCACAATGAATTCATACAACCGAGATAGATTAAGCATCTAAAGATCACACATGATTTCTAAAATTTGATGCTTATAATATCAAAAACTCCTATAATGAAGTATCTTCAAGATTATGATTATGGAGTAAAGTTGATAATCCATATAAAATTAATTTGGAGTGAATAACCGTGAAGCCCTTTTTATTCAATGCACTTGTTCATTAAAAACTTTTTGTTAAAAAAACAAAACATAAAAACAAAGAGCATTGAAAACATGTAATGCAGAGATTAAGAAAAATATGAAAGGAAAACCAATCAAAGCATTACATACAGTCATAAGCTATTTAGAACTTAAGACAAGGAAAGATATCACCTTTCCGAATCCAAAATCGCTGGATTTGGGTTGTCTTGATTCGTTGTGGCCGGAGGTAATAGCTTTGACTGTTGTCCACCTTAGGTCTTTGCCTCGCAATGATCCACTTGTATGATTGATGTTGTGGCTCGGACCTTTGGTGGGTTGAGTGAACTCCTTTGACTTGATGTATCTTTTGATTCCGTTGAGTCCGCTCCGTAGATGAAGTTGCCGAAGAATATTTCTTTCTCTTTTTCGGGCAATCCTTCACCAAATGTCCTTCAAGTCCACAAAGGTGACACGTTCTTCCTTTCAATTTGAATGTGGAACTTGAAGCATGCACAGTTTGATCCTTTTTAAAACCCAAACCAACCTTGCTTGTTTGACCTAATCCGGACATACAATCAAGTTTCTTGGAACCGATTGAAAGCCTTTGTATGTCGGATTTAAGTTGATGAACTTGCTTGGTCAATGCTTGGTTGGTGACATGAATCTCCTCAAACTGTTTTTCTAGAAAACCAATCTTGTCCATATATGATTTACCGTTTGTCTCCGATTGGTTTAGCTTTTCTTGGAGGATTTTATTGTTATCCAATAAACGTCCTTGTTCCTCCTCGAGATCATGAAGTTTATCTTTAAAGCTTGATTCTCGTCTTGAATCTCAAGTCGTTGCTTTCTCAACTTCTTGATATGCTTGGCCATCTTCTTAGATTCCGCAAGAAGTTGTTGATATGCCTCAACGAGTTCTTCTTCGTCCGACTCCCCCTCACTTGATGACTCTCCGCCGGATGTTGATGTTTCATACAAAATCAAAGGAGCAGAGTCAGTGACTAAAGATGATAAACACAAATTAGAAGAGGGAATTTGAGAGGCATGAAAAGCAACAACTTTTTCCTCTTTACTTGAGGTCGATTCATTAGAAGTAGAATCGTCCCAAGTTTTCGCTTGCAAAGCCTTCTTTTTGTATGATTTCTTAGAAGGACAATCCGTTGAAAAATGGTCGTAGCCTTTGCATCGATAGCATTGGATTTCCCCTTCGAAATCATCTTTTTCTTTTTCTTTAGAAGGTTTTGCAACGCCTTTGAGATTAGAGGATTTAGAACCCGATGATCCTTTAGATGGTTTCGTGGATGAATATCCATCGGTTCGATTCTTCCAAAACTTCCGACGAAATTTCTTTACGATCCGCGCCAATTGTTCTTCAAAATCGGCAAAAGAGATTTCATCGTCGGAACTTGATTCGCTATCTTCTTCCTTTGTTGATTTGAATGCAATACCTGTAAGCTTAGAAGAAGACTTGGAAGAAACTTGATTAGTAGGAAAAGTCATTTCATAAGTTTGCAAAGCACCTACTAATTCCTCTACTCTCAACTCATCCGGATGACTAACGGTTTCAATGGCGGTAACTTTTGCCCTAAACCGTTCCGGAAGAGTCCGAAGTATCTTTCTTACAATTCTCGACTCCGGAATCTTTTCTCCTAAATTAGCACAAGTATTGATCACATCTTGAAGTCTGGTGTAATAATCTGTAAACAATTCATGCTCTTCCATATGAATAGAGTCAAATTGACTTGTAAGCATCTGGAGCTTTTGAATTTTTACAAGATTAGTACCCTCATGTGTAATTTTGAGAATATCCCAAATTTCCTTCGCGGTTTCACACGCGGAAATTCTTGTGAACTCAGTCGAGGAAAGAGAGTTAAATAGAGCGTTCATACCTTTCCCATTGTAAGAAGATCTTTCGAGTTCCTCTTTGGACCATCTAGAGCGAGGTTTTGGGATAGTAGAATTTCCTACTTCCTCAACAGGATGCACCCAACCGTATTCCACGGATTGCCAAACTCGCTCATCAATAGAGATGAGAAAAGCTCTCATCCGTACTTTCCAATACGCATAATTAGTCCCATCAAAAAGAGGAGGTCTATAAATATTACCACTTTCACCCGACATGATAGATAAACCTAAAACCCGCTCTGATACCTATTGTTGGTTTTTAAGGATCCACAAGGATCTAAATAGGTACTATCAAACAACTAGAGGGGGGGTGAATAGGTGTAATACTTATAAAATCAATCTCAGTGCAAAATAAAAACCAATGCGGAAAATAAAAATAGCACACCGAGATATACGTGGAAACTCCAATCCAGGAGAAAAACCATGGGACCAACACGCAATAACAATCCACTAAGAAGAAGAATAACAAGGTGATTACCGACTCCACGGACTCAAACCCCTCCTTCAACTTCTTCGGACCTTGCGCTCAACGATTGCACGTCCACTGCACACGTTCGAATCCACGAACGCCACTCGAATCCACGAGCACACGTTTCGAATCCACGAAACGCCTTTAGCACACCGAATCCACGATGCCACGTCGAATCCACGACGCAAGCTCAGCCGGTAAGAATATTTGCTTCGATGGTGATCCTTTGCTTAGATTCTCATTGAGGAACCGTAAAAGAAATCTCTAAGCAAAGATTAGATCAATTCGACAAAAGATATGTTCTTGAAAGAACCGTCGAATTGACCTAAAAGAGGCTATAAAGAAGAACGATAAAAACCTAGCCTCTAGGGTTGCTCTCAAGTGTTTAATTAATCAATCGGTAGTTTTTGAGAAACCCTAAATGTCTATTTATAGTTTAGAAACCTTTGGAAAGAGATAAGCATCAAAAACTGACTTAACAGAAATTTTCCCGTACGACGATCCGGATCGGATTTACGGCGATCCTGATCGTCGTCTTTTTTCAGCAATTCCTGAAAAAACAAGGTTCGGGATCCGGATCGGAATTCTGATCCGGATCGGAATTCTGATCCGGATCGGTTCAGGATCAGAAATTCTGAAACATCCAATTTGTCCAGTTTTTGATTTTTAAGCAATGAAAACTTATCCAAGTGTTTCTAAACCACTCAAATGTATTCGGATCACCAAAATTATTTAGTTAAACGTACCTGATCAATCCGAATCCATTTTCCTTAAGATTGATGTAATTGATCCACAATTCTTCTATTTCAATCTTCAAGACTCAAAACACTGAGTGTCAACTTGAGCTCTTGTTGAATCTTCTCTAAGTCTTCGATTGCTGATTGACAATTTGATCACTTCAAGACTCCGACTCAACTCAACAACTCAACTACTCAACTCACGAAATATGCCAACACAAAAAGCCGTAACACCGTGCGCCACGTGGCGGCCCGCCATTGGCGGGCGCCAACCCCTCCGTTGACTAGGGTGGGACACGCAGCGTGAAGGGAGCGGCCGGATTTGGTGTCCCGTGTTCGGGGGACACGTGGCGCAATCCGGTGAATCCGGGCGCTTGATCAACGGCCCGGATTGAGTTACTGTGCGCGCCCGATTGTTCGGTGCGCCCGGTTCACAGGACACAGAGGTCATTTCTTGAATTGTTTGTTTGGGCCTATAAATACCCCTCTCCTCTCCCTCTTTCTTCCCCTTTTCCGAGCCTTAGAGTGAGAATAGGAGGGAGAGCTCTATATGAAATTTGTTCCCCTTGATGTTCTTGAGCTCGTGGTGGATCCCCGGAATTTTTGGAAGCTCGGCAACGGCGATATCGATTTTACAGTTCGCCTCGGTTTTCTCCCCATTTCGGCCCATTACCGTCACAGTTCAGTCGGAAATTCGCTGTGAGCAAACCAGGAGGAGTTTTTGGACGATTTTTTCGACAGCATGTTCCTAAGAGGTAAGGCTTCGATTTTCATGTTGATCGCTTCGCTCCGTTTCGCACTTTTGGCATGGTTCCCGAGGCATTTTTGACCCCCATTTTTCTGTGTTGGATTCTGGACAGCACCGGCTTGTCGATTTTATATCTCAGCCTAGGAGCATCGGATCAAGGCGTTAAGGACTCGATTTTGATCTACTCGTCGCGTGGAACACTGGTGATTTTTCTGGGATTTTTGGAAATTGTTTCGAAGGTGATAGTTAAGCTTTTCTTGGACAGGTTGCTACAGGAATTTTGATTGGAAGGTTTGAGTATGCAGCGGTGTTTTATTTTTATCTTGGCCTACTGGTATCGGATCTGGGCGTATAAACAGTCATTTTAGGGCTACTCTTCGCGAGGGACGCGACCGTGAATTTTTTGGATTTTTTTTTGAGGACTGGACAGAGGTGATATTTACCCATTTTTGGGGCTGATTTTGGGCAGTAGGTATTTGTGTAGTTTTGGGATTAATTGTGCGCATTGTTCTATGCAGTGGGACACAGTTTTTGGTGGATTGCTGTGTTAGAGGGCTGCGGGCAGCAAGGAGGTTTCTTTTGGTGCTGTGCACGCTTTTCGAGGTGGGTGGTTGTTGCATGCCTCAACATCTGATTTACTCACTAAGTTTATTAGAGAACCCCACTATTGAACATATTGATTGAGTATCATGCATGATTGACTGATATAAATGTGAGCCTATCATCTGAGATTAATTTTGTGGATATAGCATGTTGGGATACTATTGGGATAATATTGCTGTTGGAACATGATCATTGGAATAATTTAATAGTGATAGTTAACATGCCGTATTAGCACATAAATCTTATGGAAATTGGTTAAAAGGACTAATTATCGGGACATGATGACTTATCTATGTGCGGGTTCCACCTTGGGATTTATTATGGATCAAGGATCATATACATGTGTAGTTGACTGATGATTTTAGCATGATTGTTATAATTAGGTGGATTTATTATTTGTTACACCTGTAGAACTGTTATTTGATATTCTCCCGTTCACATTGCATGAGGACTTTTGCATGCTTGTTTGGACATCTAGATAGGCCACTATTTTATTGCTACACTATCATATTAGGATTTGACTTAGGAGAAACCATGATTGCTTTCCTTCTCCTTCTCATTTAGACTGTTGAGTCATGTTGCTCGGGTTCGAGCAGAGGTTTGGGATAGTGTAGCCGGGACCTTAGGGTCAGAGACAGGGTGTATTTGATGTTGGATCGTGGGTTATTGCGGCAACCGCGGACAGTAGGCGGTTGACGGATCTTGATTATTTTTACCCGATTGTGGGTTGTGGGTTATTGCGGTGACTGCGGACATTGGGCGGTTGACCGGATGTTTACTATTGCATCAAATTGGGTATCAGATTTCTCTAGTGGATGGAGTTTCCCACTTGTTGAGTACTATTGCATCTGATTGGGGATTGGGGTTTCTTTAGTGGACGGAGTTTCCCACTTTGATCATAGTCTTGATCCAGTCCTGCTATATTGAGATATGTGCTACAAAGATACTTGTGATACTGATGACAGAGATACTTTACTCGTGTGGGTCGCTCCCCTCGAGTGCCACTCCGGAGGTAGGCTTTTCGGACCCAGCCTTGTGTGCCGGTCTGATACTTGTTTTGGGATGCGAGCCGTGCGGGCCGATCCCGCGGTTTCGAGCCTTGTGTGCAGATTCCCCGAGCAGGCAGTACCAGTTTTACTGGTGGTACTAGATTGGGTTTATTCGGTCATATGTTGTTTCCTGATGCATTCATACAGTCATTTCTTCCAGTATTGCATTTAGAGGCATACTAGTAGTGGTTTCCCCTTTTATTCAGTAGTTCTGTTTACAACTTTACCACTTACCCTTTTCTTGCCTCTGGTAGACTTAGTGGGTACGCCGGAGTTTGAGGCTTTACCCACAGGGGGAGGCTACTAGTTTACTAGTGGTTCTCACCCCATTGTTGTTTCCCTCTTTTTCTTCCTCCTGTTTGCAGAGTCCTCTGCGGGAGTTGCTGACCTTCGGTCATTGTTCGAGGCGAGGGAGTCCCGAGCTAGATCCTTACCGCCGAGGAGTGTAGCTGTATCCCCTGATTGAGTTTCCTTGTAGCTGCCAGCTGATGTTTACTGTTTACTTTGATTAGAGAGATCTTTTGTATTTAGAGAGAGACTGATGTTGAGACTGGTGTACTATAGTTTTAGTTTATCCTCCTTTTATAGTTGAGAGATGTTGTACTAAGGACATTGTATGATGATTATCTGTATTCGAGGAAATGGACATTGTACTTTATTTCTTATTGTACATTGATTTGATTTTATTTTACAGTATTTTATTTCCGCTCTGATATTTGCGTAGATATAGTACTATCTTTTGCAGATTAGACGCTTCGCCTATGCGGGTTTTGCATAGGTGGAGGATCTGTTGGCGCCCTGGGTCGCAGTTTTCGACCCCGGGGCGTGACATTACTTACAGAGGAGATGAGCGGAAGTCTAGCCAAGGAAGTTCTTCGGGCGGGCTATGATAGCACGGGGAAGACTTTTGAGAGGGAGTATGGTGATCGAGGAACATTCGAGATCAAAATTCAAGGGCAAAAAGACAGTAAAGTCTGGAATTGGGGAAAGTTGGGGCACGTGCAAGAAAGATTATGGGTTAAAGGAGTTGTATGTGTAGGTTTTTAATATATTAAGGTCCACAAGGATCTAAATAGGTACTATCAACCAACTAGAGCGGGGGTGAATAGGTGTACGACTTAAAAACAAATCCGTGCAAATAAAAACCATGCGGAAAAATAAAATAGCACGCCGAGATTTACGTGGAAACTCCAATCCATGAGAAAAACCACGGACCAACAC
>CM055074.1:25524014-25685942 GCA_029204045.2 Tillandsia leiboldiana | reverse complement strand
ACATCAATCGACCCCCCTTCTTTGATGGACAAATTATGCGTACTGGAAAGTACGAATGAAAGCCTTTTTTAATTTCCTCGACGAAAGGGTGTGGCAATCAAGTGAATTACGATGGTCTAATCAACTGAAACTATCTCTGATGTTCGCACCTTAAACCTAGGTCGAAATGGACCAAGGAGCAGAGTTAGATTCATCTTCTTACAATGGCAAGGGAATTAATGCTATTTTTAATGCCTTATCTCAAACTGATTCTCTCGCGTCTCGCATGTGAGTCTGCGAAAGAAAATCTGGGATGTTCTTCAGGTTACACTGTAGTGCACGATTTCTGCGAAATAGCAAACTCGGTAAAAATACTTGTAACACATTTCAAATGTAATTACAAAGTGAGTTGGAAGCATTTCGAACGATGCAAAAGTCGTCAAGTCCGAAAAGTGAGTTGGTTGAGAGTTGAAGCTTCAATTGTGAAGCTTAAGTCCTTGTTCCGCGATTTTCGCAAAATGGCGAAACTCGGCACAAATACTTGTAACACAATTCAAATGTGAGGACAAGTGGGTGGAACCATTTCGAATCAAAGCAAAAGCCGTTGAGTCGAAAAGTGAGTTGTAGTAGTGGAAATCGAAGCTTCAAGCTTGTAAAATTAAGCCCACGTTCGCCGACTTCGCAAAATGGCGAAATGCGGCGAGAAGACTTGTAACATGTTTTAAAATGATTACAGTCGAGGTCGGTGCATTTCGGGCTGACGCGAAGGTCCTCGGGTCGAAAAGTGACTTGAACCCCGAGGACTTAGCAAAAATTCTGAGCTTTCTGAAATTGTGATCACGAAGATTTTTCGGGGCGCTCTTTCGAGCGCTTAGAGTAGCCCCAAAATTTAAAAGAAATCGTGGGATGTCTTAGAAAAGTTTTCTTATTAAAAGGGGTGAAGTGCCGAGGTGAGCTATTAAAGGAAAATTGGAGAACGAAGCTAATAAAAATGCTTCAAGAATTCTGAAACTGCAGTTTTGCTGATGCAGTTTATCGCGAAGCTTTTCGGGGCTCTCTTTCGAGGGTTTAGAGTAGCCCAAAAATTAAAAGAAACCGTGGAGAGTTAAAAAAATTTTGTAGATAAAGGGGAGAGAAGAAAATTTAGTTTCGATTTTCCGTTGACGGCAAAACGCGGCGTAAGAGGGATATCTGAATTTGCTCTCTGCAGGAGCAAACTGCAGGAATGGGATAAATGGGAATTTTTTTGGTAAGTGGGGCATTTTGGTAAAATCCCTATCCTCACAACTACCCACCTGCAGGAATTAAAGTCTCTCGCTCTCTCTCTCCTCTTGAATTACATTCCTCTCTCTCTCTCTCTCTCTTTTCTCCTCTTTCTTGGCAGGGAAGGTAGGAAAAACAAAAAAAAAAAAAAGAGAGAGGTGTGCAGCTGCTGCTGCTAGAAGCAGCAGCAGCCGCATAAGCTGCGGATTCAGCGAGTATGCTGAATCAGCATAAGCTGCTGATTCAGCTGCTGCTGCCACAAGGCTGCAGCAGCTGCCAGCAACACAAAAAAAACAAAAAAAAACAAAAAAAAAAAGAGAGAGAGGTGGCATGCTGCTGCTGCTAGAAGCAGCAGCAGCCGCATAAGCTGCGGATTCAGCAGCCTTATGCTGAATCAGCATAAGCTGCTGATTCAGCTGCTGCTGCACAAGGCAGCAGCAGCTGCCAGCAACACAAAAAAAAAAAAAAAAGAGAAAAAAGAAAAAGGGAGAAATTTGGCTTAAGAGAGAAGAAGAAGGAAAATTTGAGAAAAATAAAGTTAGGAAGAAAAGACTTTCTCTTCTCTTCTCCAATGAGCAAATCATCAAGTGAGGGGAAATTGCTCAAATTGAGTTTTCTCTCAAATATTTTTTTTGGGCATTTTGCCCTAGGCTAAAGAGATCAAAAATTTTCTTTGGCCAATATGTCAAGATGGGATTTTTTTTTTTCCTATTCTTGTAAATTAATCCAAAAAGAGCCTCTTTGGGAGAAAAAAGACCAAGTTGATGTTTTTCCCTTATGTGAAAAAGGGGATTGAATTGAGAACTTCTCCTTTCACATTTTTTAAAAGGGTATCAAGCTATAAATTTTAAGGAACTAGTGGATCATGAGAACAAAATTGCTTCATGATTTCCCTTTTTTTCATTCTAGGAAAATCTTGAAGATCAAGAGGGCAATTTTTGGTCTCTTTTAAAAGCAAAGTGAAACATTAGCTTTCATTGCTTCTCTTTGGTCAAAAGAATACCCAAAGAGGGTAAGGTTAAAATTCTAGGGTTCTAGTCTTTGAACTCTTGTGGAATTAAAATGGCAATGAGATAATTTCCTTCATGGTTATATCATGTTTAGGATTTTCTTTTAAGGATCGAAATATTAAAGAGATCAAAATATCCCTATTACAAGAGTATGCTAATAAAAGGGATTTTTGCAACTTTCTTTCTTTATTGGTCAAAATGAACCCATAGAAAGAAATAAAGAGTAAACCTAGGATTCTCTTTATAGTTGTGTGGAATTAAAAAGAGTATGGAAGTGATTCCTAATTGGTTTCATTATGAATTTAGGGATTTCTTGGAGAATAGAAGGTCAACCCATCTTATTCTTGCAAAGAGCGACTAAAGGTGGGGGATTCTAGCGAACGAGGGTGACCTCTCCCCTTTGTCTTTTGCTTTTTTAACCCGAAGCATGCTAATAGAGTTAGAGTTTGTAGGAAGTATGAACAAGTGCTTGTGCGTATTCTTGAGCTAAGAAACATGGAAATGCTTTATTACATGAGTAGAGGAGTAAAAAGTATAAAGTTATGTTGATGGCATACTACATGTTAGTATGAAAATATTACTGTTGCATGATGGATATATGACATAGGAGAAACCTAGATTAAGGTTTATGAGTGGCATTCACCATAGGACTTCACGAGTGACATGTATGCTTGAGTCAACTAAGGGTGTATGTAGAATTTAAGCTTAACTTAGAGTCAAGTCTCTAAGAGAACATAGTATAGTTGAGGTTAAAATGCAAAGTGAGTAAAACCCTAGAGTTGTCATAGGGAGTTGGGTCAATGTACATTCACTTTAACTTCAACTTGAGCAAGAATGAAAGTAAAAGACATAAGTCAAGGGACTTTGGTTACCTTGAGGCATGGACCTAGGGTAAGTAAATGAGTAAATAAAAGATAAGCTAAAAGCTTAAATGAAAAGAGAAAGAAATTGCCAAGGGGCAATGTGAGCTAGAGGCTCAATCGAGAAAGAAAGAAAAGGGCACAATGTGCAAGAAAGGCTAAAAGCCAAGGTAAAAGAAAGGAAAGGAAAGAAAGAGTAAAATAAAGATATAATAAAACGGGCGTACCTTCGGGGGTGAAACGTGGTTCTTGTTGGAATTAAGGGCAGTGTCCCTCTCCCGGGCAGTGACCCGTATGACACGTTTTCCCGTTGGACGGGGTAACACTTGCGGGTGTTATCGGCAACCTTAGAAATCTTGTCTTATGGCAGCTTGTATGCCGGGCTGGGGCCCGTTGGGCAAGATACTCTGAGGGTTTAGCAACTTTAATTAAAGCACAAAGAAAAGCAAAGTGAGTGAATGGTCAAGTAAGAGGTTGGGTTAGAATGGCACCTTACAACGACATAGAGTCGTGTCATGGCAAAGGTAAAAGTGTTGAGCATGCTAGTTAGAATTACAGCTTTCCATACTGTATTTCATTCTCTATTATATTGCTTCCATTAGACTAAGCGGTGCAGGGCATTTTCTCTCGGTGGTTGAACCCACTGGGAACTTGGTTGTAGTTCTCACACCCTTTGGGTGACATCCCCACAGGTCCAGGTACATCGAGCGAGGCACGCGACAGGGGCAAGAGCCTAGCAGAGTAGCGACCTAGCAGTCTAGAGTCGCCAGTACCATTTTGGAGTTTTATTTTCTTGAGCGAACTTTTGTATGTGAGCAACAATGTAATCTTTAAATGTTCAAGTTTCATGTTGGAAAAAGGAAAAAAAAATATGGATGTAATTTGTATTGTAGTTGCATGTTAAAAGAGAGTTGTATTATAAACAAAAGTATTTGTTTTCGCTCAAGTGATGTACTTTCATTTCTTCTAACTATTTGTTTGAATGATTGGAAGTTTAAATTCATAGATCTCTCCTCTGATTGCTTACTCTTCCGCTATATTGAATTAAAATTGTTGGAATAAACCGTTCCTTTCGGGTCTTGAAAGGTCATGCCCGATTGGCGGGTCTGTTGGCGCGCCAGAAACTGTTCAAATTGGCGGTCTCGGGGCGTGACATACACATGAGGGAACTAACCTCGTGAAGATTCAGAAACTGCAAATGCTTACGAGCAAGTTTGACTCTATCTTGATGGCAGAAAATGAATCTTTCACGGACTACTATACACGATTGCAAGACATCGTAAACTCATGTGCTAACCTGGGAGAGAAGATTCCAGAATTTAAGATTGTAAGAAAGATCTTAAGAACTCTTCCTGAACGATTTCGCCCAAAGGTTTACAGCCATTGAAACTATTAAACACCCGGACGAAATACGTGTAGAAGAATTGGTTGGTTCATTACAAACTTATGAAATGACATTTACTACTAACAATTCTTCTGGAAAAGCATCCTCTTCTAAGTCTTCAGGTTATGCGTTGAAAACAACTAAGGAAAAAGACGCGGATACATCCTCCTCAGACGATGACGAGAACCTTTCTATGGAGGAATTGAGAAGCAGCTCGCTCTCTTGACAAGAAAGTTTCGCCGGAACTTTCGAAGGGGTAATTCAAGTAAATCTCCATCCCTTCAGAAAGTCGAACAAAGGCAAGGGTACTTCAAGTTACAAGTCAAGAAAGCAAGAGAACTTCTCAAGGATAAGAAAAGTTCAGAGGGACAACTACAATGCTTCAAATGTCGAGGCTACGGCCACATTGCAACGGAGTGTCCCAACAAGTATCCGGCAAAGAAGAAGGCGATGCAAGTCGTCACTTGGGATGACAACTCAACGTCAAATGAGTCGTCTTCAAGTGATGAAGAAAAGAGCTCCACGGCATTCCACGCGTCCATATCTTCACCCTTCATGTGCTTTATGGCAAGTACATCTGAGTCGTTGTCCAACTCCACTGTTAAAAAGATTGCAACGGACAACGAATCGGATGATTCGGAAGGTGAAGATTTTGCTTTAGCCTACCACAGACTTTTGAGGGATTCAAAGAAAGTGGCTAAGCAAAACAAGAGTTTGAGAGGGAGAGTGCATGATCTCGAAGAAGAAGCAAAAAGAGCAACTTCTCTCTCAAACGCTCTTGAAGTGGAAAGGGAAAATCTGATAAAAGTAAATGTTTCCCTTCAAGAGTCCAATGAGCTTTTTGAGAAGAAACATACAAAACTGGTGAACAAAGCGAACTACTTCTTGAAGCTCTACGGCGAGGCCCGACGAGAAAAATTGGAAATGACAGAGACCATTTTCCAACTCAAGGATGACTTACAGCAATTCTCTTCAGGAAGGAGTAAGTTGGATAGGCTTCTTGGTCTTGGTCAAACAAATCGGTTCGGCCTCGGGTACACTCAAACTGGAAACAGTCCAAGTTCGAGTGGGACAGTTTTTGTGCCTCAGTCGGTATCTCCTCCTCCGACACCGGAATTCAAGACAAACAACGACAACAAACTTACTTCATCCTCTTCGGAATCGTCAAGCACAAAGGTATGTTTTCGTTGTAATTTTGCAGGGCACATTGAAAGAAATTGCAAGATTGGAGCTCAAATATCAAATCAACCACATCTTGCAACTGCTACCAATAAGTTCACTCCCCGGAATTCAAAGAAGGATTTTTCCAAAGAAAAGAACGTTGGTAGTACTTCAAACAAGACGATGACAAAAGAAAAAGATCAATCAGACAAAACATCTTCATCAAGGAAAATTTCTCAACCATTGCCAACATACTCCAAACTCAAAAGGTTTGGGTATGCAAAGGTGAAATCCTTCCTTGTCTTTAATCGTTCTACGATTAAATGTTGTGTAGTTTATGTAGACTATTTTTTCTTTCTTTTGGCCGACCCGTCAACCATCTTTTGGAGGTAAATGGTATATTTTCTTATTGGTTGATGATTTCTCTAGGTTTTCTTGGGTAGCATTTTTAAAAGAGAAAGCTGATACGTTTGACTCTTTTCATGAGATTTGCCATCGTATTATGATTGAAAAGAATGAAAAGATCATTCGTGTTAGGAGTGATAGAGGTGGAGAATTCATAAATTCCAAATTCATTGATTTTTGCACTTCCAACGGCATAAAACATGAATTCTCAGCACCCCTATACACCTCAGCAGAATGGTGTTGTTGAGCGCAAAAACAGGGTTGTTCAAGAGATGGCGCGTGTGATGCTTCATAGCCGGAATTTACCGCTACATTTTTGGGCTGAAGCTGTGAACACCGCTGTCTATGTCATTAATCGAGTGTATTTGCGCCCAGGAACTTTAAATACACCATATGAGCTGTGGTTTAGTAGAAAACCGGATATCAAATACTTTTGTATCTTCGGGAGTCGATGTTACATTTTACGTGACCGTGAAAATCTTGGAAAGTTTGACTCTCGAAGTGACGAAGGGATCTTTTTGGGTTATTCTACAAATAGCAGAGCATATCGAGTATTTAACATCGAATCTAAAACGATTGTAGAATCTATAAATGTTAAAGTAGATGAAGCTTTTCACTTTGCATCTGAAAAATCTACCCTCGATATCTCTCTAGATGATGATACTCCTGTAAGTGCATCTTCTCATGATAATACTTCCAATATTAATGATGCATCTAATGGTTCTTCAAGTTTATCTGATGTGCAGGAATCATCTCATATACCTCCGAGTACTCCGTTTCAACAAACGCTACGAATCTCCAAGGATCATCCTGAATCAACATCATTGGAGATCCACAAGAAGGAGTTAGAACTCGGAGGCAGTTGGTTTGTGGATTCGCTTGCTACGTATCTTTAATCGAACCAAAGGACATAGATGAAGCTCTTCAGGATGACTACTGGATTAATGCAATGCAGGAAGAGCTCCATCAATTTGAGCAAAACAAAGTCTGGGAATTAACGAAGCCTCCAAAGCAACATAATGTGATAGGTACCAAATGGATTTTCAAGAACAAGAAAAATGAGGATGGTACTATCATCAGGAACAAGGCACGATTAGTTGCTCAAGGCTACTCTCAAGTAGAAGGTATAGACTTTGATGAAACTTTCGCCCCTGTAGCTAGACTCGAGTCCATTCGTATACTATTTGCTATTGCTTGTCATTTTAAAATCAAATTATTTCAAATGGACGTTAAGAGCGCGTTTCTAAATGGGTTTTTAAATGAGGAAGTTTATGTGGCTCAACCGAAAGGTTTTGTAGACCATAAACAACCTAACCATGTTTTTTGTTTGAAAAAGGCTCTTTACGGTCTGAAACAAGCACCGCGAGCATGGTACGAAAGGTTGACAAAGCACCTTTTGGAGAAGGGCTATACTCGAGGGGGAGCTGACAGGACTCTCTTTGTGAAGCATTATCAAAATAACTTCATTGTTGCACAAATCTATGTCGATGACATTGTTTTTGGAGCAACAAAGGATAATGATGCTTCTAAATTCGCGGAGACCATGGAAAGCGTATTTGAGATGTCCATGATGGGCGAATTGACTTATTTCCTTGGATTGCAAATTAAACAAAATGATGAAGGTATTCACTTGAGTCAATCCAAGTATGCAATGGAGTTGGTTAAAAAGGTTGATCTTGAAAATTCGAAGGATTTTCCGACTCCAATGGGAACTAGCCACAAGGGACTTGGAAGTGAATCACAAAGTGAGAATGTAGACGAGAAACTGTATCGAAGTATGATTGGAAGTCTACTTTACCTCACGGCTAGTCGCCCGGATATATCCTTTAGTGTTGGGATTTGCGCGAGATATCAATCAGCACCAAAGGAGGTTCACCCGAAAGCGGTGAAAAGGATCATCCGGTACGTCAAAGGATCAATTAATTTCGGAATTTGGTATCCTATGGGAACAAGTTTGGATATTGTTGGATACTCAGATGCCGATTGGGCAGGATCAGTAGATGATCGGAAAAGCACGAGTGGTGCATGCTTCTATCTTGGTCATTGCCTTGTTGCATGGCACAGTAAAAAGCAGAATTGCATAGCACTCTCGACTGCTGAAGCGGAATACATTTCAGCTGGAAGTTGTTCAACTCAACTCATTTGGATAAAAAGCGTATTGAGCGACTTCCGGATTTCAGCATCTTCGGTAACAATTCTTTGTGACAACACAAGTGCAATTAACATTTCCAAAAACCCTGTGTTGCACTCTAGAACAAAACATATTGAACTTAGATATCATTTTCTTAGAGAGCTAGTTGAATCAAATACTCTTCAACTTTCATATATTTCAACTGAGGATCAATTAGCTGACATTCTAACAAAACCTTTGGATCAAAAACGTTTTATTCATTTGCGAAAAGCAATTGGAATGCTTTCCTTGAAATAAACTTCTTTTTGAAACTTTTGCTTAGGATAGGTTTTGTTTTTGTTTTGTTTTGTTCTTTATCTATGTTTGTACATAGGACATTATTTGAGCATAGATCATAATTGACTTTAATTGCATCTTTTCGCACATTTAGAAATTTATTATGCTTTTGCCATCATAATATTTCACTGTTGCAATGATCATTTATGTTAATTAAATCATCTTCTGAGTGATCAAAGTCAATTTCTCTCTCAATGATCTCTTGGTATAGTCATTATCTTATTTGACTGCTTAGTCGAGTATGAAATCGAGATCAATTTTTGGTTGAATACTTTATATCTTAAATAATTGATAGCCAATTGAGGGGGAGTCAAAGAAATGAAAAATGCTCAAAAGATGTGGAAAGAGTTACATCCCAATGAGTGTGAAAACTACCACCACATGGAGGAAAGAGCTACCACCTCGGTCGTCCGAGTTTTGTGTGCAGCTACCACATGTATACCAAGCATGGTTGTTCAATTTTTGATTAAGTAAAATGCATGTTGAAATACTTGACTCCGTCAAATTTCAAGGTTGGTATAAGGTGGGTTTTTAAAGAAAGATGCTCAAAGAGCCACTCTCTTCAACAGATTGTCTAGATACATTATCTACTATATTTGGGATTTCAAACATCTATTGATCTTTGTATTTCATTTTCTTTACTGAATTGATGATTTGATAAAGGCATTACTCATAAGATCAAGTTAGATGTAATTGAAGGTGTTCAACTTTAAGGGATTTAATTCTTGTAAATTCTCGTTTCATTTTTGGATATTATTGATAGATTTGGCATAATCTAATTCTTGTTGTATGAAACGATGATTTTTGTTTAAAGTTGATACACGATTGTGCTTACATACTTTTTCTGGTTTTTCTTGAATTTCTCTGAAATTTTTCTGAAGAAAAAGTTGGAGCCGATCCGGATCGGGCAAGGTGATCCGGATCTCGAACGCAGCCTTCTTCCTGCGGCTGGCCGATCCGAATCGAAATCTCGATCCGATCCGGATCACGGCTAGGGTTTTAATAAGAACAAGAGGGTTTTGATTTCTTTTACCTTAATCTTTTGTTCTCAAGTCTCTAGAGCCTCTCTCTCTAGAGCGATTGCACCTTGGAGCTTTCCAAACTCAAGTTCTTCGAATACAAGTAAGTTTTATTGATCAAAATCTCGGTTTTTCACCGTTTTTCTTTTTCCTCCTCAAACGTGTTGAATTTCTTGGATCGATTTCGTTTGTGGATGGTTTTTGATCAAATTTCTTTTGAAATAAGAACTCTGGGTAGATTAGTTTTGATTATATGCTAGGTATTCTCCTGATTAACGGATTTTTAGGCTTCGATTTCTAAAATTTCGGTTTTAGGGCATATAATAAGGATTTTCAAAAATCATGCAATTGATCTATTTTTAAAAGTCCTTTTGCAAAACTAATTTGATTCTTAGTCTCTCTACATGATTATGATTGTTTGGGTATAATTTTTCAAATTTTTGAAAATTAACAATTTTTCATGTGTTCTTGAGTTGATCTTCACAGGATACATTTTTCACTAGCAATCAAAATGGTGATCACTTGGATTATTTTCCTACTTGCTGCCATGGTTCATACCAAGGATACTGTCAAGCCTAAGAAGGCTAAGAAAGCGAAGAAGGCCAAGGATGATTCCGACACTGAATCAGAGACGGAGTCGATCGACTGGGATAACATCGAAATCGAGCAAGCTGCTCCCATTGTCTCCAAAGGGAAAGCAACTGCTGAAGCTTCAAAGCCTACTGCAGCTGAAAAAGGAAAAGCCCCTATAGAACCAAGTTCAATTGGAACAAAAAGAAAAACCGGTGCAAGAAAAAGAGGCAGTGCTCAGGGAATTACCATTGAGGAACCAGTTGCTAGGCAGCCTCCTCCACAAGACTTCATCAGCTCCGAAAGAATCAAGGATTTTGAGAAGAGGGAATGCATTGGCGAGAGACATGTCAATGTCAAACCAATGAAGGAACGATCTGCAGTCTTTGGGACTTTGTTTGACCAAGTTGGTCTTGCTCAAATTTGCAACTTCCCTGAGACTACTGGGTACTGTCCACACTCAGTTCGAATGTTTTATCAGAACGCTGCAAGTCTGATTGATCACGAGGATGGACGTCGAGAATTTCACACTTTGGTTAAAAATATCAAAATCAAAGTCACACCCCAGCTGATTGGAGTTGTGCTAGGTATGACAGCCAGAGCTGATGGACTCCATTACCTAAAAACTCAAAGCTTCAACGACAACTCCTGGAGAGTTGTAGTTAATGGAATTTGTCTTCCAAATACTCGGTCGACCGGAAATTCTGTTTTCTCTAAAGAGCTTCGACCAGAGTATCGGTATATAAACTTCATTGTCTGCTACAACATTCTTCCCAACATGAATACGAAGGTTCTTCGATGGGACAGAATATTATACCTTTATCTTCTTGGAAACCCGGCCGCATTGATGGGAGCAAACTTGAATATTCCCTATCTCATTTGGTCAAGGATGGCGCGGTATGTGGAACACTCTCATCCCACAGAAAGACTACCCTACCCAATGATTATCATGCGCATCCTTAGAAAGTTTAAAGTCGATACAAGCGCGAGCTCATACATGTACAGTTTGGGCACCATTAATGAGACGACAATTGTGAAGTCTCTCTCGACGAAGCCAGATGAACCCATAATACCTCCTCACCGGCAACGAGCACAACAACAACAAGCGACAACCTCTACACCAGCAGCACAACCAGCACCTCCATCAACGTCTGATGATGATGCGTCTGTTAGTTCAATCTTTAAGGAGCAACAGCGACTCTCAAACGAACAAGAACGCATGGCTACTGATTTCGCTAAAATGAGAGAAGATATCAAAGAAGTTAAGAATGAACAAGCTTCTATGAACAAACGGATCAAGAAAATGTTTCAGAAGCTTGGGTGTATCAGCTCCGACGACTCTGCATAAACTTTTGTTTCTAATTTTTACTTTGCAGGTTTTTAAGTTTTTGTTATTATTCAGCTCTCACGTTTCTTTATTCTGATCTATTTAACTCTCCTTTAAATTTTTGATAATTTTGGCTTTCTTTGTGACAAAAAGGGGGAGAGAGTTTAGCTAGAACATTGAACAATGATTGAACAATGATGATGTGAATGTGTGAACATCGAGGTAAGTATCATTTCAACTTTGACTTTGGTGAGAGGTAAGTATCATTTCAACTTTGTCTTTGGTGAAAGGTAAGTATCACAACTTTGGTTTTTATCTTGTGATTTGTTGCATGTTCCTACTAACTATTCGACTAACTATTTGGACATGTATTATTACTAACAAGTTGTTTGATTACTAACAAAGCAAAGTCATGACATTTGGAATTTTATTGCTTAGAAGATATGTCAATGCTTGATTGTGATCTTATTACATATCTGAATTACTCAATGTCATGGTGAGCATAAACTCTATCTCTGTTAGGTTTTGAATGCTAAATATTCTTGAGGTATCTAACGATCTCTTTTTGTCAAGAATGATTTCTTTGTGCAGAGAGTACAGATGTCTAAGTCTAGAGTCTGTTTTATGAGTTTATCTCATGTTTTTAAATTTTCGGATCTCCATTGTAAATTTTTGTTGTATGGTGATAGCAACAAAAATATCTTTTTAAATTTTCTTTAGTGGATCTGTGTTTTGTCACGAAACCGCCAAAGGGGGAGATTGTTACGGAATTTGAGTTGGCGTAGTTTCGTGAAAGGTTCAAGTCTTGAAGATTGAAGGTGAAGAAAGTTGGATCATTTAACTAAATCTCAAGAAAGAAGAATTCAAAAGGATCAGGTATGTTTAACTAAAGATTATTGGTGATCCGAATACTTCTTGTAGTGTAGAAACACCTGGAAGAGTTTTTAACTGCATAAAAATCAAAAACTGGTGTTCGGACATGTTCAGGATCCGGATCAGAGCCAGCGATCCGGATCCCGAAGGTTGTTGTTTCATACATCACTTCAATCCGGATCGCAGCATCTCACGATCCGGATCCCGAACGTTGAGTTTTCTGAAATGTATGAACGATCCGGATCAGGC
Organism: Tillandsia leiboldiana; assembly: GCA_029204045.2. Lineage (NCBI taxonomy): Eukaryota > Viridiplantae > Streptophyta > Magnoliopsida > Poales > Bromeliaceae > Tillandsia > Tillandsia leiboldiana. Next base: position 25,673,375 of record CM055074.1, on the reverse strand, counting down.
ATTCCGATCCGGATCCCGAACGTTTGTTTTCTGGAAACCGTCTTTATTGCTACTACAATCCGGATCGCCCAAATCCGATCCGGATCGCCGTCCGTCAAAATTCCAGAAATGTTAGGTTTTTGATTTTTATCTCCTTCCAAATGTTTCTAACCTATAAATAGACCCTATGACTCTTTTTCTAGGGTTAATCCAGATAGCCGTTATTTTCACATATTATTTCATACGGCCTAAGATCCACATATAGAGAAGAAAGGAAATCATTAGAGAATACTCTATGTTTCTTCATCTATATTGATTAGTTTGATTCTAGGTTTTCATACTCACATCTTGAGTTGAATCAAACTAATGAATACTTAGATGGTATTTCCGATCTATCTTTGATCTAAGTATTCGGCGGATCATCACCACCCAAAAAACAACGATTTCCCCAAAATCGGCGCGTGGATTCGCGTGTCCTTGTGGATTCAAGGTTCAACCGCACTCGTGGATTCGGAGTGAGGCACGTTCGTGGATTCGAAGGGTGCTATTGGGTGTAGACCGTGGATTCGGTCGGACGTCGTGGATTCGACGTTGGACGCCGTGGATTCGGCGTTGGGCGCAGATCGTGGATTCGAGAAGCGTCGCGGAGCGAGCGGAGAAGATCCTCTAGGAGCGTATGGAAAAGGTTGAGTCGTAAGTGTGTACGGTAAATCACCTTGTACGTGTTGTAATTCTAGTGGATTTCTGCCGTGTTATCGGTCCCGTGGTTTTTTACTCCGGTGATGGAGTTTTCCACGTAAAAATCTTGCGTGTTATTTTTATTTCCGCATTGGGTTTTTATCGCAACGATTTTTGAGTGTTTATACGTTTACACCTATTCACCCCCCTCTAGGTGTTTCTTCCCCTATTTAGATCTACATTACATATAACCCAACAAACTCAACTACTCAACTCACGAAATATGCCAACACAAAAAGCCGTAACAATCTCCCCCTTTGGCAATTTCGTGACAAAACCCAAAAATACATAAAACGCTCAAGACACTCATCTTAAACCAAAAAATCGAAACTCAATGTCATCACCAAAACATTGACTTTCTTTGCGTGAAAGATCCAATAAACAAAAATTACAATTGAACCAAGTTTTAGAACAAACTCTATGACTTAGGACTTGGAGTCTTAAAGTGATGTAATTCCTGCAAAACAAAACTCCAAACAAAATCAAACGTTAGTCGTTAGAAATTAAATGTAAATCCTACATTTGATTCGTCCTTTTGGTTCTTTTTGTTTTTTCGGCTCCTTTTTCATCATCTCCCCCTATCTCGATGATCTCTTCTCCGTCTCCCCCTATCTCGATGATCTCATCTCCCCCATTTCTCTTCTCCCCCTTTTTGTCACAAATTGTCAAACAGTGAACATACTAGACAAAAGGAAATCACTAACAGCATTAGTTCATAGAGAAAGAGAGAAAAAAACTCAGTTCCGGTATATAAAAAAACACAGATTGCGTACCGGTAGCCAAAAGCAAAAATTAAATAATTTCTTGAAACAAATCCAGATTTTGAAATAATTGAATCACCGATTTGTATTCCATCAAGAAAACAATTTAAGTGCTTGAAAATAATATGAGATCACATAGATGTCATTCAATCCAATTAATTATAAAAATTAAAAAGATTTACTCCAAAATCATGAAAAATAAAGGTAAAACATTATAAACCGTTTTTCATGTTATATTCATCAAACACAAGTCATCAAAAATAATCTTGAGATCCAAACTCTATCAAGATATAACGGATTTACAAAGATGACTTACGGAGATTTCCAAGTGACATCAATCTTGAATTCTACCCTTTCAAATTGAGATAAACACTAAAATACCTAAGGGTGGCTCTTTGAGCATCTTTTAACTATCCCACCTTATACCAACCAGGAGATTGTTCAAAATACGAACTTTGAATTTAAATCTCCGAAAGCTTCAACTAAACAAAATTTCATAAATATTTTTCAAGCATCCATAACATGTGGTAGCTTCACACACAAACCGGACGACCGGGGTGGCAGCTCTTTCCAACATGTGGTGGTAGTTTTCACACTCCTTTCGGATGTAACTCTTTCCACATCTTTTGCAATTCAATTATTTACCCTTGTAAGAATGCAATCTCTTACGTGAAAGAATCAAATTCCAAATTTTAATCTATCGGTTGTCTCACGTTTATCACAATGAATTCATACAACCGAGATAGATTAAGCATCTAAAGATCACACATGATTTCTAAAATTTGATGCTTATAATATCAAAAACTCCTATAATGAAGTATCTTCAAGATTATGATTATGGAGTAAAGTTGATAATCCATATAAAATTAATTTGGAGTGAATAACCGTGAAGCCCTTTTTTATTCAATGCACTTGTTCATTAAAAACTTTTTGTTAAAAAAACAAAACATAAAAACAAAGAGCATTGAAAACATGTAATGCAGAGATTAAGAAAAATGTGAAAGGAAAACCAATCAAAGCATTACATACAGTCATAAGCTATTTAGAACTTAAGACAAGGAAAGATATCACCTTTCCGAATCCAAAATCGCCGGATCTTGGGTTGTCTTGATTCGTTGTGGCCCGGAGGTAATAGCTTTGACTGTTGGTCCACCTTAGGTCTTTGCCTCGCAATGATCCACTTGTATGATTGATGTTGTGGCTCGGACCTTTGGTGGGTTGAGTGAACTCCTTTGACTTGATGTATCTTTTGAGTCCGTTGAGTCCGCTCCGTAGATGAAGTTGCCGAAGAATATTTCTTTCTCTTTTTCGGGCAATCCTTCACCAAATGTCCTTCAAGTCCACAAAGGTGACACGTTCTTCCTTTCAATTTGAATGTGGAACTTGAAGCATGCACAGTTTGATCCTTTTTAAAACCCAAACCAACCTTGCTTGTTTGACCTAATCCGGATATACAATCAAATTTCTTGGAACCGATTGAAAGCCTTTGTATGTCGGATTTAAGTTGATGAACTTGCTTGGTCAATGCTTGGTTGGTGACATGAATCTCCTCAAACTGTTTTTCTAGAAAACCAATCTTGTCCATATATGATTTACCGTTTGTCTCCGATTGGTTTAGCTTTTCTTGGAGGATTTTATTGTTATCCAATAAACGTCCTTGTTCCTCCTCGAGATCATGAAGTTTTATCTTTAAAGCTTGATTCTCGTCTTGAATCTCAAGTCGTTGCTTTCTCAACTTCTTGATATGCTTGGCCATCTTCTTAGATTCCACAAGAAGTTGTTGATATGCCTCAACGAGTTCTTCTTCGTCCGACTCCCCCTCACTTGATGACTCTCCGCCGGATGTTGATGTTTCATACAAAATCAAAGGAGCAGAGTCAGTGACTAAAGATGATAAACACAAATTAGAAGAGGGAATTTGAGAGGCATGAAAAGCAACAACTTTTTCCTCTTTACTTGAGGTCGATTCATTAGAAGTAGAATCATCCCAAGTTTTCGCTTGCAAAGCCTTCTTTTTGTATGATTTCTTAGAAGGACAATCCGTTGAAAAATGGTCATAGCCTTTGCATCGATAGCATTGGATTTCCCCTTCGAAATCATCTTTTTCTTTTTCTTTAGAAGGTTTTGCAACGCCTTTGAGATTAGAGGATTTAGAACCCGATGATCCTTTAGATGGTTTCGTGGATGAATATCCATCGGTTCGATTCTTCCAAAACTTCCGACGAAATTTCTTTACGATCCGCGCCAATTGTTCTTCAAAATCGGCAAAAGAGATTTCATCGTCGGAACTTGATTCGCTATCTTCTTCCTTTGTTGATTTGAATGCAATACCTATAAGCTTAGAAGAAGACTTGGAAGAAACTTGATTAGTAGGAAAAGTCATTTCATAAGTTTGCAAAGCACCTACTAATTCCTCTACTCTCAACTCATCCGGATGACTAACGGTTTCAATGGCGGTAACTTTTGCCCTAAACCGTTCCGGAAGAGTCCGAAGTATCTTTCTTACAATTCTCGACTCCGGAATCTTTTCTCCTAAATTAGCACAAGTATTGATCACATCTTGAAGTCTGGTGTAATAATCTGTAAACAATTCATGCTCTTCCATATGAATAGAGTCAAATTGACTTGTAAGCATCTGGAGCTTTTGAATTTTTACAAGATTAGTACCCTCATGTGTAATTTTGAGAATATCCCAAATTTCCTTCGCGGTTTCACACGCGGAAATTCTTGTGAACTCAGTCGAGGAAAGAGAGTTAAATAGAGCGTTCATACCTTTCCCATTGTAAGAAGATCTTTCGAGTTCCTCTTTGGACCATCTAGAGCGAGGTTTTGGGATAGTAGAATTTCCTACTTCCTCAACAGGATGCACCCAACCGTATTCCACGGATTGCCAAACTCGCTCATCAATAGAGATGAGAAAAGCTCTCATCCGTACTTTCCAATACGCATAATTAGTCCCATCAAAAAGAGGAGGTCTATAAATATTACCACTTTCACCCGACATGATAGATAAACCTAAAACCCGCTCTGATACCTATTGTTGGTTTTTAAGGATCCACAAGGATCTAAATAGGTACTATCAAACAACTAGAGGGGGGGTGAATAGGTGTAATACTTATAAAATCAATCTCAGTGCAAAATAAAAACCAATGCGGAAAATAAAAATAGCACACCGAGATATACGTGGAAACTCCAATCCAGGAGAAAAACCATGGGACCAACACGCAATAACAATCCACTAAGAAAAGAAGAATAACAAGGTGATTACCGACTCCACGGACTCAAACCCCTCCTTCAACTTCTTCGGACCTTGCGCTCAACGATTGCACGTCCACTGCACACGTTCGAATCCACGAACGCCACTCGAATCCACGAGCACACGTTTCGAATCCACGAAACGCCTTTAGCACACCGAATCCACGATGCCACGTCGAATCCACGACGCAAGCTCAGCCGGTAAGAATATTGGCTTCGATGGTGATCCTTTGCTTAGATTCTCATTGAGGAACCGTAAAAGAAATCTCTAAGCAAAGATTAGATCAATTCGACAAAAGATATGTTCTTGAAAGAACCGTCGAATTGACCTAAAAGAGGCTATAAAGAAGAACGATAAAAACCTAGCCTCTAGGGTTGCTCTCAAGTGTTTAATTAATCAATCGGTAGTTTTTGAGAAACCCTAAATGTCTATTTATAGTTTAGAAACCTTTGGAAAGAGATAAGCATCAAAAACTGACTTAACAGAAATTTTCCCGTACGACGATCCGGATCGGATTTACGGCGATCCTGATCGTCGTCTTTTTTCAGCAATTCCTGAAAAAAACAAGGTTCGGGATCCGGATCGGAATTCTGATCCGGATCGGAATTCTGATCCGGATCGGTTCAGGATCAGAAATTCTGAAACATCCAATTTGTCCAGTTTTTGATTTTTAAGCAATGAAAACTTATCCAAGTGTTTCTAAACCACTCAAATGTATTCGGATCACCAAAATTATTTAGTTAAACGTACCTGATCAATCCGAATCCATTTTCCTTAAGATTGATGTAATTGATCCACAATTCTTCTATTTCAATCTTCAAGACTCAAAACACTGAGTGTCAACTTGAGCTCTTGTTGAATCTTCTCTAAGTCTTCGATTGCTGATTGACAATTTGATCACTTCAAGACTCCGACTCAACTCAACAACTCAACTACTCAACTCACGAAATATGCCAACACAAAAAGCCGTAACACCGTGCGCCACGTGGCGGCCCGCCATTGGCGGGCGCCAACCCCTCCGTTGACTAGGGTGGGACACGCAGCGTGAAGGGAGCGGCCGGATTTGGTGTCCCGTGTTCGGGGGACACGTGGCGCAATCCGGTGAATCCGGGCGCTTGATCAACGGCCCGGATTGAGTTACTGTGCGCGCCCGATTGTTCGGTGCGCCCGGTTCACAGGACACAGAGGTCATTTCTTGAATTGTTTGTTTGGGCCTATAAATACCCCTCTCCTCTCCCTCTTTCTTCCCCTTTTCCGAGCCTTAGAGTGAGAATAGGAGGGAGAGCTCTATATGAAATTTGTTCCCCTTGATGTTCTTGAGCTCGTGGTGGATCCCCGGAATTTTTGGAAGCTCGGCAACGGCGATATCGATTTTACAGTTCGCCTCGGTTTTCTCCCCATTTCGGCCCATTACCGTCACAGTTCAGTCGGAAATTCGCTGTGAGCAAACCAGGAGGAGTTTTTGGACGATTTTTTCGACAGCATGTTCCTAAGAGGTAAGGCTTCGATTTTCATGTTGATCGCTTCGCTCCGTTTCGCACTTTTGGCATGGTTCCCGAGGCATTTTTGACCCCCATTTTTCTGTGTTGGATTCTGGACAGCACCGGCTTGTCGATTTTATATCTCAGCCTAGGAGCATCGGATCAAGGCGTTTAAGGACTCGATTTTGATCTACTCGTCGCGTGGAACACTGGTGATTTTTCTGGGATTTTTGGAAATTGTTTCGAAGGTGATAGTTAAGCTTTTCTTGGACAGGTTGCTACAGGAATTTTGATTGGAAGGTTTTGAGTATGCAGCGGTGTTTTATTTTTATCTTGGCCTACTGGTATCGGATCTGGGCGTATAAACAGTCATTTTAGGGCTACTCTTCGCGAGGGACGCGACCGTGAATTTTTTGGATTTTTTTTTGAGGACTGGACAGAGGTGATATTTACCCATTTTTGGGGCTGATTTTGGGCAGTAGGTATTTGTGTAGTTTTGGGATTAATTGTGCGCATTGTTCTATGCAGTGGGACACAGTTTTTGGTGGATTGCTGTGTTAGAGGGCTGCGGGCAGCAAGGAGGTTTCTTTTGGTGCTGTGCACGCTTTTCGAGGTGGGTGGTTGTTGCATGCCTCAACATCTGATTTACTCACTAAGTTTATTAGAGAACCCCACTATTGAACATATTGATTGAGTATCATGCATGATTGACTGATATAAATGTGAGCCTATCATCTGAGATTAATTTTGTGGATATAGCATGTTGGGGATACTATTGGGATAATATTGCTGTTGGAACATGATCATTGGAATAATTTAATAGTGATAGTTAACATGCCGTATTAGCACATAAATCTTATGGAAATTGGTTAAAAGGACTAATTATCGGGACATGATGACTTATCTATGTGCGGGTTCCACCTTGGGATTTATTATGGATCAAGGATCATATACATGTGTAGTTGACTGATGATTTTAGCATGATTGTTATAATTAGGTGGATTTATTATTTGTTACACCTGTAGAACTGTTATTTGATATTCTCCCGTTCACATTGCATGAGGACTTTTGCATGCTTGTTTGGACATCTAGATAGGCCACTATTTTATTGCTACACTATCATATTAGGATTTGACTTAGGAGAAACCATGATTGCTTTCCTTCTCCTTCTCATTTAGACTGTTGAGTCATGTTGCTCGGGTTCGAGCAGAGGTTTGGGATAGTGTAGCCGGGACCTTAGGGTCAGAGACAGGGTGTATTTGATGTTGGATCGTGGGTTATTGCGGCAACCGCGGACAGTAGGCGGTTGACCGGATCTTGATTATTTTTACCCGATTGTGGGTTGTGGGTTATTGCGGTGACTGCGGACATTGGGCGGTTGACCGGATGTTTACTATTGCATCAAATTGGGTATCAGATTTCTCTAGTGGATGGAGTTTCCCACTTGTTGAGTACTATTGCATCTGATTGGGGATTGGGGTTTCTTTAGTGGACGGAGTTTCCCACTTTGATCATAGTCTTGATCCAGTCCTGCTATATTGAGATATGTGCTACAAAGATACTTGTGATACTGATGACAGAGATACTTTACTCGTGTGGGTCGCTCCCCTCGAGTGCCACTCCGGAGGTAGGCTTTTCGGACCCAGCCTTGTGTGCCGGTCTGATACTTGTTTTGGGATGCGAGCCGTGCGGGCCGATCCCGCGGTTTCGAGCCTTGTGTGCAGATTCCGCCGAGCAGGCAGTACCAGTTTTACTGGTGGTACTAGATTGGGTTTATTCGGTCATATGTTGTTTCCTGATGCATTCATACAGTCATTTCTTCCAGTATTGCATTTAGAGGCATACTAGTAGTGGTTTCCCCTTTTATTCAGTAGTTCTGTTTACAACTTTACCACTTACCCCTTTTCTTGCCTCTGGTAGACTTAGTGGGTACGCCGGAGTTTGAGGCTTTACCCACAGGGGGAGGCTACTAGTTTACTAGTGGTTCTCACCCCCATTGTTGTTTCCCTCTTTTCTTCCTCCTGTTTTGCAGAGTCCTCTGCGGGAGTTGCTGACCTTCGGTCATTGTTCGAGGCGAGGGAGTCCCGAGCTAGATCCTTACCGCCGAGGAGTGTAGCTGTATCCCCTGATTGGAGTTTCCTTGTAGCTGCCAGCTGATGTTTACTGTTTACTTTGATTAGAGAGATCTTTTGTATTTAGAGAGAGACTGATGTTGAGACTGGTGTACTATAGTTTTAGTTTATCCTCCTTTTATAGTTGAGAGATGTTGTACTAAGGACATTGTATGATGATTATCTGTATTCGAGGAAATGGACATTGTACTTTATTTCTTATTGTACAGTGATTGGATTTTATTTTACAGTATTTTATTTCCGCTCTGATATTTGCGTAGATATAGTACTATCTTTTGCAGATTAGACGCTTCGCCTATGCGGGTTTTGCATAGGTGGAGGATCTGTTGGCGAGCCTGGGTCGCAGTTTCGACCCCGGGGCGTGACATTACTTACAGAGGAGATGAGGCGGAAGTCTAGCCAAGGAAGTTCTTCGGGGGAGGCTATGATAGCACGGGGAAGACCTTTTGAGAGGGAGTATGGTGATCGAGGAAAGTCGAGATCAAAATTCAAGGGCAAAAAGAAAGTAAAGTGCTGGAATTGTGGAAAGTTGGGGCACGTGAAGAAAGATTATCGGGTTAAAGGAGTTGATGGTGTAGGTTTTTATATATTAAGGATCCACAAGGATCTAAATAGGTACTATCAAACAACTAGAGCGGGGGTGAATAGGTGTAATACTTAAAAACAAATCTCAGTGCAAAATAAAAACCAATGCGGAAAATAAAAATAGCACGCCGAGATTTACGTGGAAACTCCAATCCATGAGAAAAACCACGGGACCAACACGTAATAACAATCCAATAAGAAAAGGAAGAATAACAAGGTGATTACCGACTCCACGGACTCAACCCCTCCTTCAAGTTCTTCGGACCTTGCGCTCCACCGATTTCACGTCCACTGCACACGTTCGAATCCACGAACGCCACTCGAATCCACGAACACACATTTCGAATCCACGAAACGCCTTCAACACACCGAATCCACGATGCTACGTCGAATCCACGACGCAAACTCAGCCGATACAGAATATAGGCTTCGATGGTGATCCTTTGCTTAGATTATCATTGAGGAACCGTAGAAGGAATCTCTAAGCAAAGACTAGATCAATTCGACAAAAGATAGATCTTGGAAGAACTGTCGAATTGACCTAAAAGAGGCCAAAGAGAAGAAAGATAAAAACCAGCCTCTAGGGTTGCTCTCGAGTGTTTCTGGATTGATCGGTAAGTATCGAGAAACCCTAAGTATTTATTTATAACCCTTGGAAACTAATTAGAGTCGGTTTAGCAAACTTATCCCGAGATGGCATTGAGTACCGGTACTAAATAATGGGTTCCGGTACTCAATGACGTAAAACACAGATTTTCTTATTGTGTTCCGGTACGCAACATTGTGTTCCGGTACTCAATGCAAATTACAGAAAATTCTGTGTCGGGTTTGAGGAACTGAAAGTGGGGTTCCGGTACTCAATGTAAAAACTGATTTTTCCAAGATAAATTTTATCCAAAATAGACCAAGTACCGGAATCCAAACTTAGAATAAGTTGTGAGTTAAAAACCAAGTTCCCAAACCTACGTCTAAACCGGGTTTCAATCATTTCCAGATTCCAATGATTATAAATGAACTTAAATCACCATGATTTAATTAATCATACCTGAGAGTTATCTTGAGCTCATGTTGAATCTTCAATGAGTCTTCGAAAGCTGATTTGACAATTTGATCCCTTTAAGACTCCAACTCAACTCACGAAATATGCCAACACAAAAAGCCGTAACAGATGGTAAATCCGATTCAAATAATTTTCAAGATAATATAGCCGAAGCGGATGCTAAGTCAGCTAGTTCAGAAGATGGAGATGCGTTAGTCGCATTGGATAGATCCGAGCTTATTTATTATTGGATCTTGGATTCGGGGGCGTCATTCCACATGACTCCCTATAGGGAGTGGTTTCATTCTTATAAGTCACGGGATTGTGGAATTATCTATTTGGGTGACAACACGGCATGTCCGGTGGTTGGAGTGGGAGACGTTCGGATCAAGATGTTTGATGGTGTTATTCGGATGGTTTCTAATGTTCGACATGTTCCTGCACTTCGGAAAAGTCTTCTATCACTTGGAAAATTTTGCAAACAAGGGTTTAAATTCATCGGCGAGAAAGATCACTTGAAGGTATGTCAAGGTTGTTTGGTGTTGATGAAAGGAGAGAAAGTAGGTGTCCTTTATAGATTAGTGGGCGAGACTCAAGTGGGAGAAGCGGTTGTTGCAAGCGCAAAGGTGGAGTCTTCAATGGTATGGCATCGCTGTTTAGGACACATGAGTGAGAGCGGATTGTAGGTATTATCCAACCGTGAACTTCTTTCAGGTTACAAATCCGTGCCATTAGATTTTTGTGAAGATTGCATCTACGGGAAGCAACGAAGGTTGTCTTTTTCTCTATCACATCAAAGAAGTAAGAAGCATCTCGAGTTGATTCATTCGGATACTTGGGAGTCGCCTGATACTTCGTTGGGCGGATGTTCTTACTTCGTTTCATTTATTGATGATTACTCTCGGAAGGCTTGGGTGTATATTCTAAAGCGAAAGTCCGATGTGTTTGAGACTTTTAAGAAGTTCAAAACTCTTGTGGAGAATGAAAATGATTTAAAAATTAAGTGCCTATGTTCTGATAACGGAGGGGAGTATTGTTCAAGAGAATTTGATGAGTTTTGTATTGAGCATGGAATTAAGCGGCATCACACGGTACCCGGTACACCGCAACAAAACGGTGTAGCGGAGAGGTTAAATAGAACACTCATGGAGAGGGCCCGTAGCATGTTGAGTACTTCAAAACTCGACAAGAGATTTTGGGCGGAAGCCGTGAGCACGGCTTGTTATTTGATTAATCGAGCGCCAACAAAATCACCTGGTTTGGAAATTCCTGAAGAAGTCTGGAGCGGCAAGTCCGTTGATTACTCCTATCTTCGTGTCTTTGGATGTGATGCTTATGCGTGGATACCGAAGGAGAAAAGGTCAAAATTGGATAAGAATTCTCGGAGGTGTATATTTCTTGGCTATGCGAAAGGTGTTAAGGGGTATCGATTGTGGGACCCTATTAACCACAAAATAGTCATAAGTCGTGATGTTATCTTCAATGAAGGGTCCTTTCAAGGCACCAAGGAAAAGCAAGATGATGATGCTATGATTCCAATTGAGCTCTTTGAAGCGCGCGATGAGGTGCAAGTTGAGCAAGCACAACAGGATGATGAAGTGGTTGATGATGAACCTGACTTGGAATCTCCGCAATCATCCGAAGATTCAAATTCACCGGTAGAGTCGCCAGCAGATTCCGGGCGTCCTAGTAGAGTTATTAGACCTCCTGCGAGGTATAATGACTATATTACTTCATTTATTCCTTCTGCAAACCATGTTAGTGCATATGTTGCTTTAGCGGAAGAAGATGAGCCGACTTCGTATAAGGAGGCTTGTGAGTCGACTGACGCTGGGAAGTGGCAATGCGCGATGGAGGAGGAGATGGAGTCAATTCGGAAGAACAAGACTTGGGAACTTGTTGATTTGCCGAAGGGAAGGAACGCGATTGGATGTCGGTGGGTGTTTAAGGTGAAAAAAGGATACATATGGGAATGTGGAGAGGTTCAAGGCAAGATTGGTGGTGAAGAGATATGCTCAGAAGCCGAAAATCGATTTCGATGAGATCTTCTCACCGGTGGTTCGTCTTACCACTATTCGGGTTGTTTTGGCGATCGCAGCGGTCATGGATTTGGAGCTCGAGCAGATGGATGTAAAAACAGCATTCTTGCATGGTGACCTGGAGGAGGAGATATATATGTCGCAACCGGAAGGCTTTGTCGAAAAAGGCAAGGAGTATTTGGTTTGTCGGTTGAACAAATCGTTGTACGGCTTGAAACAGGCGCCACGGTGTTGGTACAAGCGATTTGATTCCTTCATTATGAGTTTGGGTTTTGATAGGCTTGAAGCGGATCATTGTGCATATTTCTGCGATTATAATGACGGGAGCTTCTGTATTTTGTTATTATATGTTGACGACATGGTGGTCACCGGAAATAACAAAGGCCGGATATCTATCTTGAAAACTCAGTTAGCCGGTGAGTTCGATATGAAGGACTTAGGAACCGTGAATCAAATACTCGGGATGAAGGTACTACGGGAGAGAAAGAATAGGAATTTTGGCTTTCACAGAAGAGTTATGTGGAGAAGGTTCTGCGGCGCTTCAACTTGCAGAACGCAAAGCCAGTTTCTACCCCGTTTCCTATTCATTTAAAATTGTCGGCCGAGCAATCACCGGGTACGGAAGCAGAAAAGACCAACATGGCTCGGGTACCATATTCATCGGCAGTAGGGAGCCTTATGTTTGCCATGGTGTGCACGAGACCCGACATTGCTCAAGCAGTGAGGAGCAGTGAGTCGGTATATGGCGAATCCAGGTTGTGAACATTGGAATGCAGTGAAGTGGATTCTCAGATATTTGAGAGGTACTGCGGATTTCTCACTCTGTTATGGTTCTGCGGGTTTGGAGTGCGTCGGATATGTGGATACAGATTTCGCAGGAGATAAAGACAAAAGAAAGTCTACCACGGGTTATGTTTTCTCCATAGGCGGTGGTGCTATTAGCTGGGAGTCGAAGCTTCAGTCGGTAGTCGCTTTGTCAACGACGGAGGCGGAGTACATAGCAATGACACATGCTTGTAAGGAGGCTATCTGGCTAAAAAGACTTTTAGGAGAATTAAAAGTGAAGCAAGATGTGGTGGGAGTGAATTGTGATAGTCAAAGTGCAGTACACTTGGCGAAGAATCCGGCGTTTCACTCTCGGACGAAACACATTGATATTCGTTATCACTTCGTGAGAGATGTGGTGGATGAGGGTTTTATCTCATTGTTGAAAATTCACACAGATGTGAATCCAGCGGATATTTTAACGAAACCGGTGACTTGAGAGAAGTTCAATTGGAGTATGACTTCTCACGGTCTTGGAGCTACATGAGGAGAGTGGGAATTTGGCAAGATCTTCAATTTTGTGTTTTTATGAAATTCGGCACATGTTTTTAAGTGGGAGAATTGTTGGATTATGTAAAATCATATTTCGAGTCCATATGGATTTGATCCAATCTTGTTCCTAAAGATTAGGGATGATTTAGGAATATCTTAAAGATAATTCTTAAGAGGATATGGACGACGACTAGAAGTGATTTAAAAACTCGGATGGACGGTGTAGATCGTTTCCTATTAGAATTAGGTTTTTAGAGTTATATTAACTCTTGCGATTCATCTTTTATTTTTTAGGGCTTCATTGAAAAATCCTAATTGAGAGGAAAAACGTGAAGAGCCTCCGTGAGAGAGTTTCTTGTAATCCAATTTTACTTCTTGTACTTTTGTGTCGTGGATTAATCGAATAACGCATTGAGGTGGTCTTGCCCGTGGACGTAGGTTGACACATTGTTGGCCGAACCACGTAATTCTTATGTCCTTGCATTCCCTTATTTGTTTTATTTCTTTAGTTATTCTCGTGCTTGTTTTCTACAATCGTTTTCGCCTACTTTTATCTACGAAAGATTCTGTTTTCGCTGCGCTCGTGTCCTGTGTGGGTTGAGGTGTGCTCGGTAACCCCACGGCCGGTCCCCCTTCAATAATGAGGTGTTTTGGGATTTTGATTTGATTTGGAGTTGTTTGCTACGAATTAAGACTTTCTTTGTGTTCTTGAGGAAGAGAAGAACCTGAGAATTAAGTTTTAATAGCTGGTTTGAGGTATGTAGCGCTGAATTCCAGTTTTTCCAAACTTAATCGGCAATGGATAAAATTTTTGCTTGATTTTTTATTCAGCTCAGGTTGACAAGAATTTCTTGATTTTTTTTGGCATTTTTGGGTTGTTTAAGGCATGTTCTTACTGAGTTTCACATCGATTAGTTGTTGGATTAGCGTTCCAAGTGGATTAGAGTTGATACATCGAATGTTATAAACTTCTCCCTATGTCTTATAGATTCTTAACTATAACTTACTTAAAATCGAAGGATTAAAAGAAAAAAGTTGGTAAGCTTGATTTGTGAATGTTGGTGCAGTTTTGGAATCAAAAACAATTGGAGATGTAATGTGGATTCCGTTGACAATTTGCTTGAATTCATTGCTTTGTAACTGACTATTTTCAAGAAAGCCTTTATTTGCTACCCTTATCTTTCTTCACCACTGGTCATTTATTTTTTTCATATCATAACTTTTATATTGTCATAAAAGTAAACTATTTGTATTAAAAAAAAATTATATCCGCAGCGTAGCGTTGGTTCATCGCTAGTATTTATGAAAAACCAGTACAAATACTAGAGAGCAGAATTGTCTGTCGAACATCGCAGAATTGTCTGTCGAACATCTTACTCAATTTGTAAGAGGCTGCAGCACAAAAATAAATCAGGTCCAGCTGCTGAATATAAAATTTGCTGAACTGCACATCTGGAGTGGCAGTGTGGATTGTTACTTTGGTTTGCCGTTCAATCGATAAGCGGTAAAATATCCATACAGAGATGAACCAATTTCTGCTGGTACTGCCCATAATACTCGCTGACAGCAATCAGGTCCTCATCATCCAGATTATTCCTGCCTGGTAACTGAATCTTTTGACCATGGATCGAAGATCCTAATCATTCATTCGCTGGTTGAGGTGGCACTGCAATCTGTGAATATATCTCGTGGCAGGCAAGCAAGAACATGGCTGCTGTGTCAGGCTTCTGCGCATTGCAAAGTGCAGCTAATCCCTCAGGCAGTGCTCCCGCAGCAGCATGAAGTATCAGAGCTCTGTTAAGGTACAAAAGTAGAATCCAGCAAGAACCTAAAATTATAGGAATGCATCAGGAATTGCTAATGCGTATGAAAATCCATGTTACCTCCAAATATTGTGTTCATTCTGTAGAACATAATCAGCCCATCTTTGCAATACCCTGGAGTAGAGCAATTAAATCAGAACAAAATTTAGTGCTACCTTATGTTGCAGAAAAAGCAGCTCAAAACAAATGAAGTTAAATTTTCTTCAATGAGAAATTCCAGATACGTTGAAGCATATTTGCCTGTAAAGTGCAAGATGACACTTCAATAAAGTAGAATTTTCAGCTGCAACCAGCAATCGTTCAACTTCAAGGGAAAGAGTGAACTGGGAAGAAACCACATGAACTGTCAGAAAAGAGTCTTTTGCTAACTTCGTTTCCAAATTGGTCAACAATTTTAGCAATATATTACAGCCAATTTTATAGCTATATTGTCTAATTTTTCTTGCAGCTCAACGGCTATAAAACTCGAACAATTTTCTTAATTGCCACTTCTTAATTAACATAAGTTCAAGGTAAAGTACGCCTTTCAATATTCATCGTCTATCAAACAACAGACCTTTTCATCTTAGTGCTTTCATTTACTTGAAGTCACCCTGTACATCTTTGCTCTTAGACAATTTACTTCGAAACCTTAGAACTAAGGTTTTTTTTTTCGTCTTCAACAAAATGGAATACACGGTAGGACCTCAACTGAATTTCTTTCATCAAAACAAGGGATTCTCATGTCTCGCCCATCATTACCCTTACAGTACTCGTAATTCTATTGTTCACATCCTTGATCACAGAATGTAACACATTCCAAATATTAAATAGGTGAATTTTAAGTGGATGTGTGTATTGTTTCTATGAGGTAGCAAACCATTCCATACTGCAAAGAAAATGTTTGATAGGGTTAGTTTAAGGTAACTTATAAATTTAAGGCCAACACGTCATGACTAACAAAAGAATAGAAGAATCAACATCAGGTAAGTCAAACCAATTTATGTATCTTGTGTTGTGCTTACATGAATTAATACACAAATGAACCTAGTTCTGTCTATGACATTGCCTAGTAATATTGCCGTATCAATAAGTGATTTAAAAGCACAGAGCTCACGATAGCATACTACGTTCCACTTGCAACTAGCATATAGGTTGGCATTAAACTTTTAAGCGCCATGTAATATATATAAATCGTACTCACAGAAAACTCTATACAGTATTCAATTTAAAGCAACATAATCCATGAAAACTACATAAAATTACAGTAAATGAACTAGATTTGTTCTCCACAAAGATTATACGAGTTTAATGCACCTTGCATAGTCAGATCCATGTAAATGAGTTGCAGCCAATGTTACAGCATCCGTCCAGCACCCAGCATCTTGTAGCTGAACAATAAACCAATTATTTACGCTCTTCATGTAATAACATACTCTATAATACGCGACATTGCAAGTATAATAGTACCTATCGATTGTTAAGTACATTTTAAGCAGCAACCATTAGCAATTAGTAACTACCAACTACATTAAAAAAACAAATATGACCAAAACAAATCATCCCGATATGATGACAGTCATTTGGACAGAAGAAGAATTAATATAGGAAAGGATAAAAATTTATATCAAATATGGGGTGTTTGGCTGCTTGTAATTCGATCTAGATTTTATCAAATTTCGGAATTTTTCTTTCTTTTTTTATGGTTGACTTTGGAAGGTCAATATACAAAGTGCAAGTTTTTTTAATGCATAGTAAATTTAATTATCCAGAATGGACCTCACTGCAGAGTGCAGAGTATAAGAAATTTAAGTCTTTCTAATTGGTGTTTATACTGTCAATTTTAAAAAATCCCAAGTGAAACAAAAAGAATCAAGTTTTCCTAAAGCATCAAAGATTCACCATACTTAAAAAACTAAATCTCACTTTCAACGGAATGATTTGTAATTTATATTAAACAAAGTGAACAAGTTGTTATTTTAATATAAAAATTATGAAATAAAATACTGCTCGTAGAACTAAATTGCTGGAAGTCATGCAGGCAAGTTTTAATATCTTAGATATCTGACTAGCTACCCAATCATGATGATAATTGCATAGCTGTATCCACTGTTATTAAATTTAACCTGAGAACATGCTTCTTGATACCTTCCCACAGCACAAAGTAGATGCGTCCCGGAGAGACTCTTATCAGTTCTGACCATATTGGCAGCAACAACCTAGACGATATTGCAATTAAACAAACTAATTCATTTCTATTATGAAGAGGCTTATTTTCACTAAGAACATTGCCTAAGAAGAAAAAATTTCTTGCAAAATTTGTAATGACCTGTAGAGCAGCGATCAAGTCAGCATGACAGAAATTATTGTTCCTACATAATTTTGATTAAGAGAACTAAAAAATAGAAGTAACATCACACGCCACTAACCTTCACTGCAAGTTCATGTAAAGATTGTGACACAGCAGAGGACAGTACTACTGCTCGTAGAGCATTGGGATAAAAATGAGATCCTTCTGGAGATGTCAGAGCAGCAAGGACACTGCAGCCTCTAAGTCTCCTACAGAGATGAGCCTAAAAAAAAAGCAGATTGTGGAAATTAGAAATCACATATAGTGAAATTTAAAACATAGGTCTATAAGCATTGGAGGAGTTACATTGTTTTCTAGATCAAACACAAACAAGTTCTCCTAACTTTGCATAAATTTAACACAAGCTTATTTAAGTCCACAAGGATGCACCTGCTTGACCATTAGTCAGCTCTACCACACTCTTGGAGTGGAGGAGCCCAAACGAAGGAAAGTATTGCTTGGACTAACTCCACCATGGAGCAGTCTTTTAAATTGAATTTACATTCTTAATTCTAAGCCGTTGTATGTATTCTACAGCATCAAAAAGGCCTTTACTTAATAAACCACGAGTTTCAACTATCCCTTTTCATATGCAATGAGCAACGCTTTCATATATAATGAGAACATTGATTTTTGGGGATTACAATCCCTGGAAATAGATATTTGAAACTTATAATTCTAAAAATATAGGCCTATTAGATATTGAGGAATCACATCCGGCGGTTTACATTTGAATTTCAACTCCTGTATGATTAAACACTAACAAATTCCTGTATTAAGCAAGAAAATTAAGATTCATAGTAATCTGGGCTACAGGCCAAGTAAAACATAAGTACCAAACACCTAAACAGCAAAGAAACACATAAGTTATTGCTTGGACTAACTCCACCATGGAGCAGTCTTTTAAATTCAATTTACATTCTTAATTTAAGCCGCTGGATGTATTCTACAGCTTCCCTTTCATATGCAATGATCAACACTTTCATATATAATGAGAAAATTGATTTTTGGGGTTTACAACCCCTGGAAATAGATATTTGAACCTTATAATTCTAAAAATATAGGCCTATTAGATATTGAGGAATCACATCCGGCGGTTTACATTTGAATTTCAACTCCTGTATAATTAAGATTAAACACTAACAAAAACGAAAATCTGATCCAAAACTATCACTGAGAAAGCATCCAACATGCATGTATGAGGAAAATGCTAATGAACCAAAAGATACCGTAAGTGTAGTTTAAAGGAAATTCACGTGTTAAATTGGGTTATAGGAACTTCTATATTAATTACATTGTTTCTTAGATCAAACACAAACACGTACTTCTAAGTTTGCATAAATTTAACACAAGCTTATTTAAGTCCACAAGGATGCAACTGCTGAACCATTAGTCAGCTCTACCACACTCTTGGAGTGGAGCAGCCCAAATGAAGGAAATTATTGCTTGGACTAACTCCACCATGGAGCAGTCTTTTAAATTCAATTTACATTCTTAATTCTAAGCCACAATCCCTAGAAATAGATATTTGAAACTTATAATTCTAAAAATATAGTCCTATTAGATATTGAGGAATCACATCCGACGGTTTACATTTGATTTTCAACTCCTGTATGATCAATAATGTGGTCGACTAGGAGGTCCATGCAATAATTTATCATTGAAAATAGCAAAAGTACTTTTTTTTTCATTACAATACCTTTAAAAGTTTTGCTTTAGTAGAAACAGGTGTTTCAAGTTACAACGCCTTTGGAATAGAAATATGTAATATGCTGATTCTTCTTCTTCTTATATTCTCTCATTCTTTTTCTTTGAGAATGACTTTGAGATATAAAATAAAGAACTTTTTTTTTTTGGATTTTTGCATTTTTCTTGATTAGGGTACAAATTTGAAATTAGAAAAATGTCATGTATCAATTGGTAGGCAGCATAGATCATTTAAGTAGTTAGTAACTAAGAACTACAACAATAAATTGAATATACAAGGATTAGAAGTTACATGATCCTTTATTTATCCTTGGTTAAGTTTGTTTGTTACTGGAGAAGCAACAACAACAACTCTGTAATTCTATAAACTCTTAATTTTAATGGTTTTCTGTTTAAATGAAAAAAATGAATGTATTACCTATTTTTTTACACTGCTTTCTACTTTGCATGTTCAAATTGCCTATTTTTTTCTTTTTTTAATGAACTCTGTTATTTATCTATTAGGAAACTAACGACGATTTGGAACGATTATTCTACATCTGTTTGTTGTTGCCTTGCTTCTATTCTATTGTATGTTGTAATGGAATTATTCTCTAAAGGATTTAAGTTTTTATTTCATTTAATTCTATAGCTTAAATTTATACTATCTATTTGATCTTAGAATTCTGTTGATTTCTCTTCTTATTTTTCATATGTATTCCAGCTTAAAAATTAGAAGAAAATTCCTTCTTCGCATTTTCTTCTTATACATTTCTTGGTCCATAGTTTTAAATAGTTTCTCCTAATAGTGTTGTTGCTTTAGCTCCAACTTTGTTTACTTTCATTTTACTATTTACATTTAAAAACTTGAGAAAAGCCATGAAAAGTTAATCACTCCTATACTATGTTGAAACTACTAAAACTTATGTGATTAGATTAAAAGTTAAAAAACATACATCTTTGTCCAGCTCTTCAATCTTTTGAAAATGACTTTTAAGATAGGAATACCATCTATTATTTTCAGCTCCTACTTTAGATTTAATAATATGGAAAATACATTAAAGACTAAATGAAATTACAACTCAACAGAAAATAATGAAAGAAATAAAAAAATTAGCAAATAATAAAATGCACACTAAAGAGTCTTAAAATCACATACCAACAATTAAAATGAAACCAAATTTTGAGTATCGTAGTGGACGTATCAAACCGAAATAAAATATAAAATTGACATCTTAATAGACTGATTTAGTTTAACTAAGACATGACTCAAAAGAAGGGAAAAAAAAAATACAACGAACTCATCCAATCTTTCTGTATTAAGCAAGAACATTAAGATTCATAGCAATTTGGGCTACAAGCCAAGTAAATCATAAGTACCTAACACCTAAACAGCAAAGAATGCTAACGAACCAAAAGATCCCGAAAGTGTAGTTTAAATGAAATTCACATGTTAAATTGGGTTATAGGAACTTCTATACTAATCACATAGTTTCTTAGATCAAACACAAACTAGTTCTGGTAACTTTGCATAAATTTAACACAAGCTTATTTAAGTCTGCAAGGATGCAACTGTTGAACCATTAGTCAGCTCTACCACACTCTTGGAGTATGTACTTTGTTTGTCTTCATTACTACTGCTAGCACCCTTTGTCGCTCAGTTGCAACGAATCTGCCGGCTCCCAAGCCACTTCCCTATGGGGAAGCTTATACTTTCTAGAGTAGAGAACACATTCCATGGACAGGCCAAAGTGGCACGAAGCTAAATTCATAGCATCCTACTACATTTTGTTAACCAGTGATTTTCTACAAAGATTTTCAGCTCCACCTACTGTAAGATGTATGCCCTAAAAGCCAACTTGGCCGACACATGTTTTCTTTCTAGAATATAAATTTGTATTTGACATTTTACATTATGAATGTTATTGAGTTTTTATTTCCATTCATGTTGTGTATGTGTCCATGAATTGTCCAAGGAATTAATAAGATGATGATGCGTATTCTCAAGAGTTCAGAATTTGAGACATGTATCATTAAAGATTAATTCCTAAATGCTCTCGATCGATGGATCATCACGGGGACAGTGATTGATCCGGTGAGATTGGTGCACAGGTCGCTTCCCTTTTAGGGTAGACGAGTCTCGAGTCAACAGTGTGGGGACACTGGAGCGAATGTGCAGGTGGTTGTTGGAGAACAAGGGTACCGAGCGTGATCATCACGAGAAGTCACTTGGATGTCTACTCACTCGTCAGTGACTAACGATGTTGCAGTAGTGTGACTGGTCCTTTGACCTGCGGTGTCTCGGCTTCTCACAATGGGGTTACTGTAGTTTGACTGTACATACACTTGGTCCCTAGCTATTTGGGTCCTTGCAGTGAGTGCATATTGGCTACAGTAGGTTCGTTGTAGGAATAGGGTGTACACCTATATGGAATCTATCGCCCTTAGTAGATAAGGGAGTTAGTCCTATGTGATTTATTCGATCGAGTTTAGAAGATTTTGGCCAAGGCAGGGTAAATAACGGAAAGGGTTTCCGATATTAGAAACTCGAGTTGAATTAATTTGACATATGACAGACGGTGGGGTTTGACGAGCAATTCCATGACCTTCGTCTAGTCGGGACTCCTGATAGAAGGATTGTATCACACGTTAACTGCACCTAGAGGTTCAGTATTCCATTCTACTGGAATGGCACTACATGCTGCTGGGCGTTACTGGTGGATTGTGGGACTCACGAGAATTATCCGGATGATCGATAATTCTTATTGAGCTGAGTTTGAATTGTTCTAACCCACTGAAAAAGGTTTCAGCGATATTGTTGATGGTGATCACAATATATCTCACTACCAGATAGAATAGAATCTATGGGGTCACACACATAAGAGGTTATGACAGATCGGATAGTTGGATCGCGATTTTGAATCGCCTGAGGACTTAATTGTCAATATGTTGATAATTGGACTAATTTGTAATTGTTACAAATTAGGGATATTAAAGTGCAAATGTTGCAAAAGAGGACTTACTAATAGTTAGTAAGTAGTGAGAGGACTTAAGTGCAAATGTTGCATTAATGATTTGATTTGATCAAATTAGGATTGAGTTCAAATCGAATTAAATTAGGATTTAATCGATTGAACCGATCAGGGATAAGATAAACTTAAATCTAATTTTAAGTTTATCTTAATGTTTATCTTAATAATTATAAAAAAGGATTATATCCCTCTTTATACGTACGAGTTTTCTTTAAGAGAAAGAAAAGAAAAGAGAAAACTCTAATCGTCATCTCTTTCCTCGTTTTTTTCCTCTTTTCTAAATATCCACATTAAAAGAAAGACGTTCTCTGCAAGGGAGCTAACACCCCGGTGAGAATTTCGATCAAGTTGACAACCTCGTGTGGATACCCGTAGAGGCCGGACGCGTGTGCGGCTTCAAGAGAACCAAATTTCACGATCATCAAATTGCGGTGTAGATCTCCCCGCGCAAAGGTGAAGATTAGATCTTCCTCTTCCTTTTAATCTTAAATACATGAGGGATCCTATTTTGCGTGGTTTTTGAGATCAGATCTCAAGTTTTTCATATTTGTTTATTTGATTTCTTTTCCGCTGTGTTTATTTAGGCGCAAATCCTAACACCTACAAGTGTGCCTCACAATAGTGTGCCTCAGGAATTGGTGAGCAGAGAAAGAATGAGATGGAAAAAGAAAAGCTTAAGAGGTAGTGTGATACTATACAATCTTATTTTGAAATGAGTGAGAAAGGGTAAATGCATCATACTGGGGAGATGAAAATACAAGTGCATGAACCTGTTTATACTTGGAAATGAAATGCCAATCTTCTTAAGAGAAGTTAATAGAGCCAAGACTACGAGAAGAAATAGGACCATGAAAACATCTAAAAAAATGATTTAATAATCATATCTTTCGGCCTATGCACATCAGAGACTGCTAAAACAAGTACTCCCTGCAATTCATAAGTGACTTTTCATTTATCTGAACACAAAACCAAACGCAATTCATCACACAATATATGGTTTTCGAGGAAATGGATATTGTACTCTCGCATTGTCATTCGAAAACAATAAATTCCAATTTAAATCCACTAATTAAGCATAGAGTTAAGTGATCGCCCTGAAGAGTTGCCTTCACCTTCTGAGAAAGATAAGTGTTAGGATCAAAGTCCTCCTATCTCTTCCGTGAAGAGGCTTTCCCACAGAGTTGCCTTCACCTTACGAACAAGATGACATATTCAAGGGATGGAGCACGAAACCAAAAGCATCCCTAATAATATCAATGACGAAAACCAAAGTTAGCGCTAGATCTACTACAACTGTTACTGTACGAGAAAATATTTAATATTCAAATAAAAGAAGAGCAAGGAAAATATACAGCATTGCAGATGGTGGCTGAAAATCTGACTAAGAGAAAAGAGCGCGGTATTCATGGGCTTCGTGAGCCATTTCTCCCTTTGTTCGATCTTTCCTTTCTTTGTCAAGATCAAGCTTCTCCTTTAATTTCTTCTCTTTCTCGTCTATCTATAAGAAGATTAACATTTGCATAAGAAAGGGCTTCTTGAAGCAGCACCAGGGGTGCTCAACCTTTCAGCGCAGTCTCAAAATTTCAATTTGGTCTCTAACCTTCAAGTATTCCATCAAGTCCATAACATCTACATTTTGTTGCAATCTTATCATTTTACTAAATTGCTCCATCCAACTGGAAACAGTTATCCATGAAATTGGCATTCACTGCTACAAAAGCAACTTTCTCACTTCATATATGGTACCTTTTTACCCAATTTAACCGACAAATTTAATACAAAGGGATAAAAATGTAATGGAACGCAAAAATTTTGGGCCCCGTTATAACCATTGGAATTTTGGGGATCAAACTGCAACCTTTTGGAAAGGTTGACAGCTCTAGGTCCAATTTAGCCATGCGCTAGATAAATACTGCAATATCAGAATAAAGCGAGGAAGCAATCACAACTCACCGCATCATAAATTTCATCGTTGTTCTCAAAATCTCCCTTCTTCCTGGGGAGAATGTGAATGTGCACATGAGGAACCGTCTGTCCTGCATGAGGTCCATCCTGAAATTTTCAGTACCAAACATCAATATCCGAAAAACTTGAGTTATACAAGAGAAAAGTAAATAGAAACATAAAATACATAAAAGTAATCATTCTTTTTTCTGACATTTAGTTGGTATATTTGTCTTTTTTCTATCAAAGAAAAAGACCTTGATAAAGAGGCAATCTAACATAACGGCGAGGTACAAAGAAACAACTATACCGACTAACAAAACCAGTACAAAGCCAATAAAAAGAAATCAGAGCAATTTAACATCATATGCTACCAAAAGATGCCCGGAATAACATCTATACTAACTTGAATTGTAAAGGTAAGCGAAGAAGCTTTGTGATAATCCTCAAGCCGGCGACCAACTTCTTTTGCAGTAAGCCATAAATCGCTAGTCTCATCAGTAGTGAGATCAATAAAGCGCTTCACTTCACGTCGTGAGCACACAAGAACATGTAGCTGGTGTTAAGGCATAACTACGTGCATCATAAAAGTTGCGAGTCATATTAAAACAATGAGGACGAGGGTATACACATAGGTTCTTAGATTTGTAGGGATGCATGTTTAACTACATAACTTTATAGGGTACAAAGGCAAATACCTCTGGAAATTATAAATGCATAATGAATAATCTACACATCTTACAAACATAAACTCCGTCTTTGCGCATATGCGCGCGTAGGGAGAATATTCACATACAAATGTTCTCAGTCACAATGGCTTTAAGAGTGAACTGGTGCCTCTACAGAAAAAGGATATGACCTGCAAATATTTAAAGTCAAAGAAAAATTAGCTGTACATCAGTGTCAAACTTTGGAACAACTTCTTTGAAGCTCAAAGTAGATAAAGAAACCTAAAGCAGAAACCTGATTTTAATTTTTTAAAAAAATATTTCACTAATTTATCAAAGTACATAACATTTTTGAAAGTCTCCACATATAATTTATCAAAGTACGAATTAGCCTTTCACGAATCTCCCATCCAATACATGAAATTATTTTCTTCAAGTTGCAATTTAGCCACTAATCAATTCACTTCAGCAGATTAAAGTGAAAAATTTGTGGAACAAAATGTCATTTCTCGAGGTTCCAGGACTATATGCCTTTCGTAACACGGGGAGAGAGGGAGAGTATACCGGGAAGAACAGGCTTGAGGTTGACCATGGCGTAGGAGAGGGGAGTGGAGTAGAACACCTCCATGGGATCGATCTTGTAGGGGCCGAAGATGTAGGGCTCCGCCGCCTCCATTGGTGGCGATCTCGCGCTGGAGAAGCTGCGGCGGCGGCGGAGGAGGAGGAGATCGTGATAGTGAGGAGGAGGAGGAAGCGCTTTGCGAAAAGCGGGACGAGGAAGCGATTCCCTCGGTGCTGCGAGAAGAAGCCCTCGCGATCGGAGCACGCTTACCATCTCGCATCCCACGTGCGAGCGCACGAATCGTAAAGCTCCACTCTGCTGGGTCTACGCTGAGCTCGCACCTCTAGCTCCTGCGAACGTAGGTAGATTATGATGAGACTGTTTCGTGAACACGGTTCACCACGTCATCCGTGGACCGAACGAATTCAGTATTAAAATTTTTCTAATATTATTAACTAAGAAAAATGTGAGACTGAACACATTTGTATTTATATTTTTGTATTTTTTGAAATACTATAAAATTTTTCAATGCTCAATCTTGTATTATCAATTATTAAAAAATATAAATTTTCAGTTCGTCACGTGGCGTGCTCTCAGAGCGCTTTGTCCCATGTGTCGTGCTCTTCTTTTTTTTTATCCCAAATCACTCAAAAATAATTTAATTTGAACTAAATTATTTACCGATGGTTTATAACTGTTATAATAATTTTATTAAAATCGCTGCTAAAATATTTTTTACCAGCGTTTTAAAATTGTTAAAATAATTCATTAAAATCGCTGCTAAAATATACTTTTAACAGCACTTATATTAAATGTTACTAAAATAACCGTCGCTACAAATCAATTTTCTTATAGTGATAATTTTATAAAAATTTTTGGGTAAGTATATGCTTTGAAAGATGATAAAAAGCAAAAGGAGCTTATGATATCTTTCACCCAGAAATAAATAAATAATAATAATAATAATAAAACCTGGTTACACAAATGATTTATGCAAAAGAATCAAAGGAACAAATACTACCCACAAAAAGAATCGGATGAGGAGATGTTATAGATGCAGAACATGTACATTAAAGAATCGGATGAGGAGATGTTATAGATGCAGAACATGTACATTGATTTCCCAAAGGAAAACTTGCTTTCGCTATGGACTAATAAGTATATCTGGAAGAGTAACATAGGACAAACAAATCAACGAGCAGCATTCTAGGAATTTAGAATCATAATTTCCTATAATCCTTAGGCTCCAATAAAAAGCTCATAAAAAAAGATACTAAACAGGATCGAACATATAGGAAAAACTCACCTAAAAATTAAATACTCAATAATAAAGCAATGTACCAAAAATCATCTTCAGAACTGTATTATTTGATTCGAAATTATCAGTTACTATCAAAGAATGCCAGCAATCTCTAACCCTTATAGTGAATACTTGCATATTTTCCTAATAAGAAAACAATATAATTAAAGAATGTTTTCAAAAGATAAATAATTGCAAGTTCTGTATGGACTGACTTTTGTTAGATACAAGAAGAACATAGGATAATTAAAATGAGGAAGAGTACATGATATATAATAATCACAAATTGAATTGTAACTATCCGTCCCACTAGCAATAATAACTCGTTGGACCCAAACTACAATCCAAAATATTTAAACCTAATTATTATTACTAGTGTCCATATCTTATATATACCCAAACACATCTACACTTATATCCGATGTGGGACTATTGGGGGCGTCACAGACTCCCCCCGTTTAGGCTTGACGTCCTCGTCAACCCAAACACACACACAGCAGCCCAAGATCACTAGGCGATGTGAGGCTTGTCTCGCTAGCCCTGTCATCTAGACCCAGGCTCAGCCGAGACTCGCCACACACTTCCGGCTGGTTATTGGCTCTGATACCAAATATAACGACCCGACCCACTAGCAATAATAACTCGTTGGGCCAAAACCACAGCCAAAAATGCTTAAGCTCAGTTTTTATTACTAGTGTCCATATCTTATATATACCCAAACACATCCACACTTCTATCCGACATGGCACTATTGGGGGCGTCACATGAATAAAAAGAATATGTCATAACAGGCATGCCTGTTTACAAAATCAGACGAATATCAAAATGTCATGCCCCGAGTTTTGAAAGGTGGTCTAAATATTTTATTTTTTTTAAATCAGAGTATAAACTTGAAAACCAGGGCATGAACAAATCGCCACATATATAGAAAATCTTCTGTCTATTCGGACAGAGTCTCCCCTATACATGCACGACTAGGCAAGTACAACATATACAATCAGAGTACTAAACAGCACGTACTGAAATATAACTAAATCATATTCATAATTGTAGTACCTGGGAAATTCAAATTTGAATTTGAAGAATTCAAATGTGAGTATAAATGAGGAAATGCAAAATAAACCTAAGCGGTCGTATACCGGTGTGCAAATTGCACAATTTTCGGAGCACTATTTCTGTCTTTCAGATCCGAGTCTGATCTCAAAAATTTGAAATCGCCAGTGCGACCGTCTCGTCGAATTGATTGAAAATGGTATAGAGCGTTTTCCGATCGGACGGTCGGATTGTCCAGAAATCAGCGAAGAAGCTTGTGGGACCCGTAGCTTAAGTGAATAGTAATCCCATGATTCAGATTTTTTGCTGGCAAACGTCAGCCGATTCACTGTCTGGTATCCGAATCTAACGGTCTAGATAGTCGATTTTAACCGCTTCGTCATTCTGAGCGCAGTGGCATCGAGCGAAATTTACGTTTGACGAACCTAAAGCATCGTAAAGCATGCCAAACTGTATTAATTATAATATTTTATGGATTTTAAAACTATAGGGGATCGAATGCGACAAACCAAAATCACTACCTGATAGTTTTCGTTGAGCCGGATGTCGTGGTGGTGTCCGTTTTTCAGTTTGACAACCCGGTTGTCTCGAAAGGCATGAAATATGCGAAAATTCGCAGTATTTTGCGAAGAAGTCCAATATTTTATGGACCAAAGTGTATGAAACTTTCTGGAGAGGCTCTTTGTTGTAAATTTGTTCTACAGCAAGGGACCTAGCTCTAAATAATGCATGTTGAGGGGTCTTTTTGCATATTGTTGCAATATACGAGTAGCAACTTAGGGTTGCATTGTTGGAACCCTAGCCGTTTCCCTGTTACAACCGCAGCGGCCACGACCTCTCCTCGACCCCTCTGCTACCCCTCCCGAGCATCTGCGTCGCCAGCCGCCGCCCCTGGTCGCCGGAAAAGCAAAAGGAAGCAAGGTGCAACCTTGATCTCGGGTTTGCTGTGGGGGGAGGCCTTCAAACCACATTAACTCTGGTTTGGAGTCTTCTGGGAGCATCCTTGATCATTTTTAAGCCTAACCCGAGGAGCCCGTGGCCTGCCGTCGCCGGAGAAGGAACCTCGGCAGCTTTTTCTTCCTCAACTCCAGCCATGGTGAGATCTCTCTCTTCTTTGTTTTTCTTGATACTTAGACACCCTGAGCACCTTCCTCACCTCTTGGTGAACCTCCCAGCCGAGCCCCGACCCTCGGGGTGCTCCCGGTCGCCGGTAGAGAAGTTGCACCCGCCGGAATGCATGAATGCTCCGCCTCGAGCCAACACTCCACCAGATGGCTTTGGATCTGATCTAAATTGATCAGATCCTTCCTCTGGCCCTCTTTACCATCTCCATGAAGTTTTATGGCATTTGGTTTTGTGTGCATGTCGTAGTCCAAAGCCCTAGTTTCGGGCTTTTATTCTTGGCCGAGCTTCTTGCTCCGGCGCCGCTGCGGCTTATTGCCGCCGGCCAAGGCTCCAGTTGTCTTCATATGGTTGAGAGTGACCCAAGGATGCCTTTGCATGAGACCCATGCAGCTCGGGTGTGGGTCACCATTGTTAGTGCATGTTTCGGCCGAGCTTGCTCCGCCGCCGCCGCCACCGTGTCTCGCCGTCGGCCATGAGCCCAGCAAGCTTCGTAGAGTCAAGATGCACCTACAGGTGCTTGTGCATGAGACCCAGAGCCTTTGTGTAGAGATCCACCATTAATGCCTTCAAGGTTGTGTTGTGTGCTAAGTTGCACACCAACTGTTCGGGGAAATGCACGAGAGAGCCCAAATTGATTCGGGCTAGTTGTTGATCATCTAGCAAGTGAGAATTCGACTCCACATGATCCCCTGAGCTTGATGCTCACTTCAATTCCAAGTTTGACTGTGTGGATCAATGTGTGGAGCCAACTAAGCCATTCGAGAGCAAGGGCTTTGGATCCTTCGATCCGGCAAGAACAAAACTGCGTTAGAGTGAGCCCTCAAGTCCCTGTGTCATGTTGAGCAAGATGCTCAACCTGTTTTTCTGTTTGCTCAAGCAAAAAATAAAAGTATAGCAATTAAGGGCTTTGGTGGGTCTAGTTGGTCCCTAGGTTGTTCTACCAACTTAGCGGCTTCGCGACAGTGAGTCTCTAGCTAATTTGAGGTCCATGAACATGATGCTCACCTTATATTAGCAAATGGTTGAGTGAAAACTTTAAAAAATGCAAGGTGGCTTATGTTACCTAAGTACATGATGGCCCGAAGTTTTACTCGGGTTTCGCGCTGCTACCAAATGGTGAGCACGGTGTCCAGCAAGTCGAGGGCCACCTGCTGGTGGTCTCGATTCGTTAATATAATGCTCTGATAATTAATACGAGTGAAAAAGGCGTGAAATTGCATGCCTTTATGCAATTTGGTAAACCCCTAGGGGTCAATTGGTAATTGTAGCCTGGTAGGCTGATGTATACAGCGTACACGTGGTCTCTAAACCCTTCGTTAGAGATCCAATTGCTTTCATTGAGCGGGAATTTGATTTCGAACCGTAAATCGGCAAAATCGTTGATTTAACGGCGATTCGGCGTTAATCACGTGATTCGAGAAATTGTGGTGATTAATTTTAGTTGCCAAATATCCTTGGCTGTTCCCGGTGTTGTTCCAGAGAGCCCGGTGATTTTAGTTTCTCATTCGCAACTTCCGAAGCCAAAATGGGCCTTCTGAAAGTGTTTTAGTGGTTATGGCACTGCCGGTGCACAGGATTACCCAGAGTCTGGTGTTAGGGCCTAAATGCCTTAAGTTGGACATTTTTGGGCGGCACGTGAAGTTTCACGAGTTTTGGTTACTGTTTAGCACAGAATAGGTCATAGTGGATCTATCGGCGGATTTTCGAAAATTCCGGAAGATCCCGAGACTTCGGCGAAGTTTCTCGGTTAGCTTGTTCTGCACTCAACGAGTTAGTTGGTTGGGTGTGTGTGAGAGTCTATTGTTCTGACCTGTGCATATGATTCAGGTCTCAGCAGGCAGCCGCCAGCTTGCGAGCCATCCAGCAGTCACCGTGAGCATCTACCTTGAGGTGGGTTTATCTTCGGTCCGGGCTTTATCAGGTCGGCCCTATGGGGTGCCGTGGTAGGTTGGACCCCTGTTTTTGGTGTAGCCCTGATCCTATGGTTGAGCCTTTCTATTTGCTTTCATTCTAGCATTCAGCCATTACAGCTATGTTGCCTTGATCTTACAGTTGAGCTTTCTATATGCTTTCATTCTCACTGGAAACTTCATTTACTGATGCCAATCAGCACTTAGGTCGGCTTGCAAATTGTTTTCAGTTCATGGCCAACAATGAGAGCAAGAAAGAGAAGTTGTTCGAAGAGATAGTAAAAATCGAGGGACTTGAGGACAGACAAGTAATGGATGCCACTGAAATTCTAATGGGTGACTCTACAAAATTAGATACATTTTACTGCATGCCTGGTCATTATAGAAAGCAATTTATTTTTCGTGTGTTGGGTGGACATGATTGAAGAAATTGTGTTATTTGTGTTGGACTAGTTGGGTTAGACCTTTTTGGATTGTCTTTTTCGGGGACAAGAACTTTTAAACTTTTATAGTGTAAGTGTTTAAGCCTCTACTTTTGTATGGTATTATGATGTGTAGAGGTTTCGACTCTATGAAATATTTATTTCATATGTTGCTTTGTTTATATTTAACTTGGTAATGCCATTGTTTATGTTAGACTTGAAAATTATGTATTTGATATTATGCCTTATGTGATGTTTAGTTATTAATTCTCTTTAAATATAGCTTCTAACATGAAATTTATTTGTTATTTTATAATTTTTTTATTATTATTATAGTCTATTTTTTATTTATTTTTAACGGTAGGAATTAATTTTTTACAGTGCAATTTAAATTTTCAATTTTGGTGGTGTAAAATATCAAAAGGGTAATTTTGGAAAAGGATATACATTCCTATCAGGATTACTGAGTTTTAAAGGTTGAACCAAACGTAATAATGCTGTAAACACTGTAATTTAGCATTATATTACCGGTTTATTCCAAACGCATTAATGCAGCATCAGCAGTAATCTTGTTCAGAAATGCAACATGGCGGGGTATGTTGAAATACTCAGTAATCTTACATAACCCGATCCAAACGCCCCCTAATATCCCTAGTGAGTAAGTCAAAAGGTGAGGTCCACAACAACTACCCACCTCGGCCGCGAAGCGCAGATCCAAACACATCCTCTCTCCGGGAAAACCACGGCTCACCGCAAAAACTGCAATAATAACCCACACGGCGCACAATTAATCCCATAATTCACAATCTGCCGATGTCCGCACAACCAGTCCAGAAAATGATTAATTTTCACCTGCGAGATGACCTCGGAAAATTCTAGAAAAATAACCGCTACAATCCTCGCGATGAGTAGATGCAAATCGAATACTCGCACGTCCCGTTCCGATACATGTAGGTCAAGATATAATTAGAACACTGCAGAAAGCCAAAACTCCTCCCGATTAAAATTCTGCGGCATTCAGTCCAGAAAAAGTTAAAATCTCACCTTTGAAACGTCCTCCAAAAATCCCAGAAAAATCACCGCTGTGTTCCACGCGACGAGTAGATGCAAATTGAGTATTTGCACCCCTCGTTCCGATACCCGTGGGCCGAGAAATCCCACAAAACCTCTCCGCTGTCCAAAAATCAGCCACAGAATAAGGGGTCACAAGATGGTCCGTAAAGCCCAAGAAAAGCTCGGAATGGAGGGAAACTGTAGATACAAGAAATGTAGCCCTACCTATCTTGGAAACATAGGCGTAAGAATCACCTGAAAACCCCATCGGGGTAGCCCAAGGGAGTCCGCAGACCGAAACGCGACGGAAAAAGCCGCCGAAGAAGGAATGTCGAAGTGCGCCGAATCGTAGTAGACGTCGAAGTCGCGGCCTCCAAAAATCCTAGAACTCCTCCACAAAGTGCAGATCAAAAGGGGGAATAAATTCTCTGTTGAACTCCCTCTGTGAAAAAGCCCAAAAAAATGAAAAAAGGAAGCTGTAAGGGGCATATTTATAGGCCCAGCCCGGAAAGAGAAAACATAGGAGTTTTGGGCCTAGGTTTCAGGCGCCCAAAACTTTCGGGCGTCGAAAGCCCATCCCAGGAGCCCAAATGAGGAGCGCCCGAATCCTCCTACGCTTGACACGTGTCCTGAACACGGGACAGCGTGTGCAAGCGCACTCGGGAGCTGCCATGTGGCCCGCTCTTGGTCAACAGGGTGGGTGGCGCCCGCAAATGGCAGGGCGCCACGTGGCCCGCACTCGAGCGTGGCCCACGTCCCCCCCCCCCCCCCCCCCAACCATGCACGCGCCCCGAGGAGCCCCCCGCCTCTCCCGCTACCGTGGACCGCGCCTACGTAAGCCCGTCAATGCCAGGCCGCCACGTGTCCCCGCGCCCGGTCCACGACACCCGCGCGAGTTTCATGGACCGCGCCGCGTGCGCCGGTCACTCCGAGGAGGCCACGTGTCCCCCGCCCCGGTCTATGCATGTGGGGACCTGGATCCCCACGACGAGATTACTAGTTGACCAGTAGCTCCTGGAGGCCTATGTGGCGTGTCGGTGGCGTTTGTGCACCAATGGGACACTAGTGATGGACTCAGAGTGTTTAATTGATTACGAGAGTAGTCAGATGACTTCGTCGAATGCTTAGAAGTGATTTTTCGCGCAATGGATATTAAAATTGGGCTCAGCGCGAAGTTTGGACAAAAGAACACCTTTTCGGATGCCTTCGGCAATTTGTAGAGTTGGAGTTTGGCAAATCGGACTTCGGATTTGGATTCAGCGCGCGAAAACGATAAAAACAGACTATTCACTTGTTGTTTTCGGAGTCCGGATGACCTGGCACGGTTTTCGAGGCATTGGACACTGTTCCGGCGGCCGGGGGTAGCGTCGGCGGCGGCGGGCAGCGGCGGAGCGCGGCGGCGCGGGCAGGCGCGCGGTCCACGGGGCCGGCGTGCACCGGATGGCAGGATGCGTGGCGGTTGGTGGTTGGTCGGTGCAGTGCACCGGGACCATGGTGCAGGCGGGGGACCGCCTCGGGAAGCGTGCCTGGCAGAGGCGCAGACCCGCACGGGGAAGGCGCCCGGGCCCTGGCGCGGCGTCAGCGGGGGCAGGCCACGTGTCGGCCTCCCATTCGCGGGTCAGCGCGCGATGTGACGCATCACTGTGGCCGTGCGTCAGAGCAGGCGTGGGTGCGGTCCACGTGGCAGCACCTGATTGGCTGCCACTGGTCCGTGGTTGCGGTGCACGGGTCCAGGGACACGTGTCGCTCCCCTGTTGGCCGAACGCGGGTGACGTGACGCCTCGCTGGCGCGGCGTGGACGTGTGAACCGCAGGGCTGGTTACTGTAGCAGCCCGGAAACCAGTTTCGGGCGCCCGGAAGTTGCGCTCGAATATGGAATTTTGGCCTATAAGGGCCCGAATCACCCCATTTCTCTTTTTTTTCTCCTTTTGCTCGCACGGAGAGGCTAAGGGGAGGGAGTGGGCGATTCGTGGGGGGGTTTTCGTGGGTGCGCGAGCGCGCTGTTGACCCCAGGGAGCGCACAGGGTGTTCCAAGGAGTCGGATTGACGCTTTGGACGGCGCGACGGGTCGAGGTAGGTCCCGTTTGTTGTTTTTGCGATATTTTTGGCACAGTCTTGAGTTTCCTTTTTGGATTTCGGATTTGACCCCACACCCTTATGCGTGTTAGGGACCGTGTTTTACTGTGCCGTTTTACTGCGTGGACTGTTGCTGGCGTTTTGGACGCGCCTCGTTTTGCATGCAACCTTAAGGGAAGCGTGCTCCGTTTTGCGTGCAGATTTGAGGTACGTGCACCGTTTCGCGTGCAGGTCGTGTTGGCGCGCACCGTTTTGCGTGCGGGTTTTAATGGCGTACATCGTTTTGCGTGCAGGTTTGGTGGTCGCGCATCGTTATGCGCGAGTGTAGGATCGTTGGCGCTAACCATTAATTCCAAAAGCTCGAGCTGTTAGAAATACGCAACCAATTCACTTAAAGCCCACGGGTCTGACCGGACTCAACCCACCTGGACGTTGGGTCTATTGTTGGGCCTCTTGCCGTTAGGTCTATTGTGGACCGCAGCCCCACTCAACTTATTGGGCTCACCCAACTCAACTTATTAGTCTCCTGGGCCTATCGTCACGGGCAGGAGTTGGAACTATTTTTAACCCATAAATAAATAGCCAACAATCCCCCCCCCCCCACCAACACCTGCACTGTGTGGGAATCGAACCCGTGCCACTGGCTCTGATACCACTTGTAGGATCGTTGGCGCTAACCATTAATTCCAAAAGCTCGAGCTGTTAGAAATACGCAACAAATTCACTTAAAGCGTACAGACACAGCGCCCACGGGTCTCGACCGGACTCAACCCACCTGGACGTTGGGTTTATTGTTGGGCCTCTTGCCGTTAGGTCTATTGTGGACCGCAGCCCCACTCAACTTATTGGGCTCACCCAACTCAACTTATTAGTCTCCTGGGCCTATTGTTACGGGCAGGAGTTGGAACTATTTTTAACCCATAAATAAATAGCCAACAGCGAGGACTCGTAAAGTGTGCACCGTTTTGCGTGCAACTTGTTGTACGAACTCGGATTGAGGCATGCCTTTACACTCTTTGGATCTACGCGTCGCAAGGATTACCGTCGCGTTGTGGAATTTGTAACTCGGGCACCGGGACTCGGATTTTGACGTGCAGGTACTCGTTTCGAAGGGCTCGACGCGACGATCGCGTCCGTATTTTTGGTGGATTTTTCTGAATTCGTTATGCAGGTGAAAATTGCACATCTTCGGGACTGTTTTCAGCAGATGGTGTATACTTAGATATTTTAGCATAAAGTGTAACTTTGGACCTTTTGTTGTACCCAGGAGGGTTCGCGAGTATTTTTGGAACACTGCTAGGAGCCGAGGTTTGCGCGACATGTATCGTGGATACGGGTTCAGCGGATTGTGCGTGCAAGTGGCCACGCTCTTCACCGACCCCAGGTTTGCCTTGGATTGAGCATTTTCGGTGGGTAGGCTTAATTTGGTAACTGTATAAGGTTTTTATATTATGGGGAATGTAAGTGCACTTGTGGGGATGTCACCCCTCTATGACTGAGAACAGACATATTTGATGTACAACCGATATGAGCGAGAGGTAAGCAAGGAATGGCCTACTTGGGTGAGATTGGTTTACCATAGTAGGAATATTTTAGCATGCTTTACTAATATATGTTTCACCCACTTTTATTGTTTCTGAGGACAAAGCATGCTTGCATGGACATGTAGTTAGGCCATCTTTTACTGATGCACTACTTTTGGAACTTGACTTAAGAGAAACCATGTTATCCTTTTCTTCTTCTTTGTTAGTCAGGTGGTCTGTGTTGCTCGGGTGCGAGCAGGGGTCTGGGGTAGTGCAGCCGGGACATTGGTGTCAGGGACGGGTTGTGTTGGATTGCGGTTGGCAGGGTTTGCGGTGACCGCGGACTTTGGGTGGTTGACCGGAGGTCGGTTATAGGATTTGATTATAGACGGCAGGGTATTGCGGCAACCGCAGATATTGGGCGGTTGATCGGATATTTATTTATGCACCAGATTGGGTATCTGATTTCTCTAGTGGACAGAGTTTCCCACTATTTGAGTACTTTTGCATCTGATTGAGGACCGAGGCTTTCTTTAGTGGTTGGGCTTTCCCACTTTGATCAGAGTCATGATCCAGCCCTGCTGATTTATTCTACTATGATACTTGTTACTCAGACTTTGAGTCCTTGAGACTCCTATCCCCTATCGGTGTTATGCATTGGCCGGCATACCCGATTTGGCAGGCATAGTGTGTGCGATATACAGACTTTGAGTCCTTGAGACTCCTATCCCCTATCGGTGTTATGCGTAGGCTGGCATACCCGATTTGGCAGGCATAGCAGGCATAGCATGCATGGCAGGCATAGTAGGCATAGCAGGCATAGCAGGCATGGCAGGCATGGCAGGCATGGCAGGCATAGTAGGCATGGCAGGCATGGCAGGCATAGTAGGCATGGCAGGCATGGCAGGCATGCCAGGCATGCCAGGCATAGTAGGCATAGCAGGCATGGCAGGCATAGTAGGCATAGTAGGCATAGCAGGCATGGCAGGCATGGCAGGCATAGTAGGCATAGCAGGCATGGCAGGCATGGCAGGCATAGCAGGCATAGCAGGCAGTGTCAGTGATTACTGGTCTATCGATTGGGTCGATTGTGCACTTCATATGCTAGGGGGGTTGCATACCATTCTTTGGTTATCCCCTTTTGGGCTTTTAGATAGAGGCATGATAGCTGTTGAGAGTCTCCAGCTTCCTTATTTCAGTCTTTACGGCTTTGGTTAGTTTTTATCTCTTTAGGACTTAGTGGGCAGACCGTCGGGTCTGGCGGTGGTACCCACTGAGAACTCTCTTTTTGGTGTAGTTCTCACACCCTTTGGGGGTTTTTCCCCTCCTTTTTCCTTCATCTCCTTTGTTTTGCAGAGTCTTAGCGGGTGTTGCTGATTCTGCGGTTGTTGATCGAGGCGAGGGAGTCGCGAGCTAGATCCCTACCCGTCGTTTGAGAGTAGCGGTACCCCCTTCAGAGGAGATCTTCATTAGATTAGTTATTTTATTTTCCTCTTTTGAGAGACTGTTGTAGTGAGGATGATATGTATAGAGAGCCTGTACACTGATGTATTTATTGGAGATACCTGCAGGTTGAGCTATGAGTTTTGTATCTGAGGATATTGTACGATTATCATTTTGGGAGGTGGACATTGTTGTATTATTTTCCAGTTGTACAGTGGTTGATTTTATTTTTACAGCAGTTTTATCTTATAGCTCTGATATCTGTTTAGCTGTAGCACTTTTCTTGCAGGTAGGACGCTTCGCCTATGCAGGTTTGGCATAGGTGGCGGATCTGTTGGCGAGCCCGGGTCGCAGTTTCGACCCCGGGGCGTGACAATGCACCCCGCGCGCCTCACTGTGGACCGCGCTGCGTGAGCCGGCCAATGCCAGGCCGCCACATGGCACCCAGCCGGTCCATGGCTTCCCCCATGCACAAAAAAATTTTCGAGTGTCCGTTTTTGGGCATTCAGATTCAGAAAAATACAATCAAATAGCCGTTTTTCAACGTTTTTCTGCGCTGAATCTAAATCCGACCTCCAATTAGCCTGAAACCTCTTTTAAAATTTGGCAAAAGAAGCCGAAAGACAGGCTTGATCCAGAAACCTCACCGAGTCCATCTAACACATCCATTTGATGCGTTACGGGCCCAACACACCAATAATAGGTGTTTCACACCACTGATCACGGGAAAAGTTACACAGGGACCAGGGTCACTACAGTTAGGATTATAGTAGTTATTAGGATTTATACTATTTCACAAACAACATAGTAAACCCTAGGGGGACCACTATTATCCTAACCGCATATTTTTTCATCCAAGGACGAAAAAGTTAGTAGCCCTACGATATATATATATATATATATATATATATATATATATATATATATATATATATATATATATATATATATATATAATGCTAATAATAGCAAGTAGGCTCCGTTGCCACCCATTTATTTTCTATGATGAAACTTTCAAAACGACGATCGACACCGTTAAATATGATCTAAACCATTTAAACTATCTGAAAATTAAATTTAATATTTTTTCAATATTCCTTTCTTGTCCATCAAGTCGATACAAAAATGAAAGGCCGAAATGAATATCTTTCAAAAAGTGATGATATGAGTCTTGTAATCAAGATCGAGAGTATGAATCTTGTTTCAAATAGTTTAAAAAATTTTCTAATCAAAATTTAATTAACCTAAATTTCTTTACACCGTTAAACCATTAAAAAATTTATATCTACCATTAAAATTACAAATTTTACAACCTTTTGATCATTAGGTCAATGATATCGAAAAGATTTGAAATTTGAGTTCTAGATTTTTCTGGTGGTCTAGATCATACTCAATGATGCTGATCGTCGATTTGGAAGCTCCATCATCGAAAATAAATAGGTGGCAACATAGCTCGTTTAGCATTCCAGCCCAACTATATATATATATATATATATATATATATATATATATATATATATATATATATATATATATATATATATATATATTAAAAATTATTTTTATTATAATATATATTAGATTAAACAGTCCCCATCAAACACACTATTTTATCGAAAGTGGAGGAAAGTCAAATTATTTTTTGATTGTAAATGCACACATTCTTTATTTGGCTCGTCTTAAATTAAATTTATTTGTAACTCTACATTTTAAAATTTTGTTATTGACTTCATCCTAGTGGTGGCAACTTCGGTTAGGAAAGTAAAATGTATAAAATAATAATTATATACAAAGTGACATAACTAATTTTCACTCTTTTATGTACTAGTTTAAAATGTTTTTGATAAAATTAACACAAATGTGAAATAAATATAGTTACAAAGCCAACGAATTTTTTAATAACCAAGCAATATTAAAAATTATTAATAACAATATTTAGCTAAACTTTAATTTGACTGAAATTTATTTTCAGTATAAAATTCAGTTACGGACAAATAACCAAGCAATAACACACGATTAAATATGTAAACCTATCAAGACAAAAAAAAATATATATTAGTAAAGTGAATAAATACCCCTCTCTCTCTTACCCTCCAATATGGAACATTACTTATGTTGAATATAAATATTAAATATATGGTTATCTTGTAATTTAAATTTTTAAAAAATAAAATTATTTATAATTTAGTATAGTACTCGCCGCTGCGCTAGGGCCACGTGGCGGCAGCGGGTTCGCCGGGCGCCGCTGTCCCCTGTTCGGGACACGCGTCGCGCCCGGGTGAATCCTGGTGCTCGTCGCGGATGGGCTTTGGGAGCAGAATCGGGCCCGAAAGATTCGAGCGCCCGATTTCCGGGCCCAAATCCGGATTTTTAGTGGGCCTGGGCTGAGCCTATAAATAGGCTTCCACCCCCTTTTTCTTGGACTTTTTCTAGGTTTTCCGAAGGGAGTGCTTAAGCAAACTTTTTCCCCTCTGTGTCCTCCACCTCTTGAAGGATCCCCGGGATTTTTGGAGACCGCAGCATCGGCGATTTCGGCTACTCGGCGCGTTTCGACATAGCTCTTTCGGTGGGTTTTTTCGTCACAGTTCAGTCCGAGAGCTTCCCTGGGCTCTAACTTTTTGGCGATTTTTTGGCAATTTTTTTGCGGCAGTGTGATCTTAAGAGGTAGGCCTTCAATTTCCGTATTGATCACTTCACTTCATTTTGGTTTTTTGGCAGGGTTCCCGAGGCATCTTTTGACCTCTTTTTCTACGGCAACTTTCTGGACAGCGGTGGAGTGTTTTGGCTATAACTTTGCCTACGAGTATCAGAACGGGGTGTATAAGTACTCGATTTGTATCTACTCGTCGCGAGGATCGCAAACGTGATTTTTTTGGATTTTTTGGAGGACTGCGCAGAGGTAAAATTTCCTGTTTTTCCGTGCTGTTTTGCAAAACAGCAAAGGCTGTTTTTAGGGGATTTGCTTGTATGCCGAATGTGACTCTTGTGCAGTGGTTCGCAGTTTTTGGGGGTTTTGCGGGAAAAAGAGTGTTGGACAGCGAGGAGACTTTTACAGCTGTGGTGTCACGCCCCGGGTCGAAACTGCGACCCGGGCTCGCCAACAGATCCGCCGCCCATATGGGAAGCCCCGTATAGACGTAGCGACTAACCTGCAAGAGATCATCTATACTAACAGATATCAGAGCTGAAAAGTAAATGCTGAAGTAAAAGCTGAAATAAAGTAACTACAACTCCAATAATACAAACCATCCTCACCAAAATACATAAGTCTCTCTCTGCAGTAAAGGAAAGGTACAACTCGATACCTCACTACAAGCGTCACTCAACATGAACTCTCAAAATGCAAGGGGGTACCACTACACTCTGGACGACGGCTCGTAGGGATCTATCTTGCGACTCCCTTACCTCGATCTGAAGAAGCAGCAGCAGGAGCAGCAGGAACAGGAGTAGAAGTCCCTGGAGAAAAGACACCACGACGGGTGTGAGAACTACATCCCACAGTAGTTCTCAGTGGGTGCCGCCAACAAGCCCGACGATCTGCCCACTAAGTCTACTAGAGGCATAAAGTAACATATGCAGTGCTGTAAGGAAAAGCTGGAAAAGTAAACTCTACAGCTACTATGCCTCTAACTAGATGCTCAAAGAGTGGAACAGAAAGAACATGATGCCACAACTAGCCCTCGACTCAAATCACCCAATCTAAACTGACTGCCTTATCGGGTCCGGTCAAACCTGCGCCTACCTACTGCCGTTACATCCCGGAGGACCGGACTTACGTAGGGTATCCGTGACTGCCAAAACTGGCCCAGCCAGAGGGACGATGTCCGTGACTGCCAAAACTGGCCCAGCCAGAGGGACAATGCGTCGACAAGTCGCGATAGAAGTATCAGGCCCAACTCCGGAGTGGCACTCGAGGGGCGCGACCCCAACGAGTAAAGTATCCGCGCATCTCTGTCGAGCTCAAATATGGCTCATGCAGGCTATAATCCAAATCCTCGATCAACAAGATCGGCTGTAACCAACAAAACACTGTCTCACTCACAGGCTGGAAAACTACACAGCCGAGACCCACTGTCACTCTGACGGCTCCCAAGAACCCTGATCTACAGACTGCTATCAGACTCCACTTGGTCCCCAAACACGAGTGTAAATGCATCCCACAACAACCCGACCTCTCGGCCCACTACACGGGCGAGGAAAAAGCTAAGTCCAGAATAATATAAAGAATAGTGATGTGGAAATGTCTAGAGCAATAAAAACCTAGCCCAAGTTGAAGTTTTCTACAGTCTGGCTGAACATGCTGCATATGGCGGGGGTGCTAGGTCAAGTTCCAAGATATCAATAAACAACAGCTTGTAGGGAAGAAATAAACACATGATCATCTAACAACATCAGGAACATAAATTCCTATGTTCTAGCATGCTATACAGAATACATCTACAACATGCAAGTCCCTACACAGATATAATTAATGCGCAGTCCATAGGTCGTGAAGACAAGGCCACCCACCTGAAGAGCTGAACTGCCTGAAGTCCCACAGCTAAAAATACCCAGAAATGCAAAACTCCGACTCCAACGGGTCCAGCAATACCCGCAAACTCTCCTGAGTACAACACAAAGTTCACAGTTACACTTAAATTCCCAAAATTAACCACGCACAAACACACTGAAAATCAGTCCCAAAGATGCGCTTATTTCACCTGCTGAAAGTGCCTAGAAAAATCCAATAAAAATATCACAGCGATCCTCGCATCGAGACCTTCGAAACGGGTACCTGCACGCCCAAATCCGAGCCCCGTAGGCCAAGTTACAAATTTCACAGTACAGGCGCGCAAAAACACACAACCACACAACTGTAAAATCTTGCACAGATTAAAGGGGAAAAGTATACCTCCGAGAAGGTCTCGGAAAAATCCAAGAAAAATACGGTGATGATCCTCGCGTCGCGGAGATGCAAAAAGCATGTAGGCTCGTCTCGATCCGACGCTCGAGCGCGGAGATAAACCCGAAACAATCCGCTATCCTCAAAATCCTTACAGAAAATAAGGTCCCCAGTGAGCATGGAAAAACTCCTCGAAAAGCATGAAACGAGGGAAAGCTAAAAACACCAAAATCGTAGCCTTACTTGTCGCGGATCCAACGGCGAAGAAATCGCTCGAAAAGGTGGTCGGAGTAGGCCGAGAGAGCTTGCGCACCGAAACGCGACGGAAGAAACACCGGCGAAAGAACGTCGCGACGCGCCAAGAAAATAGGAATCTCGAAAAGCATGCCACAAAAAATCCCCAAAATCCGCAGGTGGATGCAGCACAGCTCGGGGATGAAGTCCTCTGAAGAAACCACAGTGAGAAAAGGCTCGGAATGTTAAAAAAACCCAAGGTGAAGTGAGCTCGGTCTATTTATAGGCTCAAAAAACTTTTCAAAAAATACCGAACGGGTCCCCACTTTCGGGCGCCCGAAAATTTTCGGGCTGCTACAGTGTTGGGCCCGGCCCAACACTGTGCGCGCCCGAAACGGCCCGGGGCTGCCACAAGGCCCAGCAAACAGGCAACAGCCATGTAGGGCCGCTCCGCTGCAGCCACGTGGCCGCCACCGGTCAAATGGGGTGGTTGGCGCCCGCCAATGAGCGGGCGCCATGTGTCCCTGCGACAGTGCCCACGTGCGGCACTGTCGCGCCGCCTGGCGCCCTGGCACGCACGTGCCCCGAGGCGGGGTCCCCCGCCTCCGTGCGCCGCGCCCGATGAGCCAGCCAATGACGCGTCGACACGTGTCCCGTGCACCTGGTCAACGCACCCTACTTCGGGTTCCGTGGACCGCGCCGCGTGCACCTACCAACCGGGGGCTGCCACGTGTCCACCCGCCTTGGTCCATGCACCGCCGCGCCAACTCTGTAGATCGCGCATCACGAGCCCGCCAATCAAGCGGCGCCACGTGTCCATGCGCCGGGTCCGTGCACCCAGCCGCGGCGCTCTGTGGACCGAGCGTCGTAAACCAGCCAATGACAGGCCGCCACGTGGCATGCCGGCGGTCCACGGCCCCTCCCATGCACCGAAATCCAATAAAAACTTCCGGGAGTCCGTTTTTAGGCATCCGGACTTAGAATCAAACAAGCAAATAGCCGTTTTCAAGCGTTTTTCCGTGCTGAATCCATTTCCAACCTCTGTTTGGCCAAAAACCTTTTTAAAATTTCGACAAGTGCAGCCGAAGGCCAATACAGCAAAAGATA
This sequence comes from Tillandsia leiboldiana, assembly GCA_029204045.2. Lineage (NCBI taxonomy): Eukaryota > Viridiplantae > Streptophyta > Magnoliopsida > Poales > Bromeliaceae > Tillandsia > Tillandsia leiboldiana. The sequence continues at coordinate 25,629,876 of CM055074.1, read as the reverse complement.
TCACACATGGTCCATCTGTGGCATCCCTTTGATGCACTATGGGCCAGATACACCAGCACTAGGTGTTCTAAATAGTGGATTCACCGGAAAAAGGTTGCATGGGAACCTGGGCCCCCACATGTGGATTGCGCGTTTCAAGGTGGGTGGTTGTTGCTTATCTCTTACTGCGATTTACTCACTAGGACTATTAGAGAGACCCCTAATTTATGATTGATTTGCCACCCCATTGGAAATCATGCTTAAATAAATTACCCTGATTAATCATTGGCCTATTTTTGTGAGATTGATATACTATGGTGGTGATATGTTAGCATGCCATGTTGGCACATAGCCTTTCATGAAAATGGATGATTAGATGGAACAGGATGACCTATTTATGTGCGGGTCTTACTTTGATGATTTATTATGGATCATGGATTATATACATGTGTAGTTGGTTAGTGATTTTGGCATGATGGTTATATCTATATGGAGCTATTATTTGTTACACACATGGAGCTACTATTTGATACACTCTCTTTATTTTTCATCAGTACATTTGCATGCTTGTATGGACATCTAGATAGGCCATCTTTTATTCTACACTATCATATTAGGACTTGACTTAGGAGAAACCACGATTGTGTCTTTTCTCCTTTTCATTTAGACATGTGATACATGTTGCTCGAGTTCGAGCAGGGGTTTGGGATAGTATAGCGGGGACCTTGGGGTCGGGGACTGATTGTACTTGATGATGGATTTGTGGGGGATTGCGGCTATTGCGGACAGTAGGCGGTTGACCGGATATTGATTATTTTACCAGATTGTGGATTGTGGGGTATTGCGGCGACCGCGGATATTGGGCGGTTGACCGGGTGTCGGTTGTTGGACTTGATTGTGAATTGTGGAGTATTGCGGCGACCGCGGACGTCGGGCGGTTGACCGGATGTTTATCTTTGCATTAGATTGGGGATCGGGGTTTCATTAGTGGATGGGTTTTCCTACTTTGATCATAGTCGTGATCCAGTCCTGCTATATGGTGATACTTGTGACATGGTTACTTTACTCATATGGGTCGCTCCCCTCGAGTGCCACTCCGGAGTGTGTGACTGTACCGGGCTAGCGCCGGACAGTCTTTGAGCTCTTGATACCTTTTTCATCGGTGTTATGTGTTAGCTGGCATACCCGATGTGGACGGCAGAGCAGGCAGTACTGGTTGTTACTGGTGATTAGAATGGGTTTATTTGGACAGATATTGTTTACTGATGCATACATATGGTCATTCTTTTCGGTATTGCATTTAGAGGCATACTAGTGGTAGTGTTCCTGTTTCAGCAGCTTATTTACTTTACCACTCTATCTTTTTCCTTGACTCTGGTAGACTTAGTGGGTACGTTGGAGTTTGAGACTTTACCCACAGGGGGAGGCTACTGGTTTACTAGTTGTTCTCACCCCCATTGTTGTTTTCCTCTTTTCTTCCCTTTGTTTTGCAGAGTTTTCTGCGGGAGTTGCTGATTCTTCGGTCGTTGTTCGAGGCGAGGGAGTCACGAGTTAGATCCTTACTTGCCCGAGGAGTGTAGCTGTATCTCCTGGTGGGAGATTTCTAGTACTGTCAGCTGGTTACTTTGAGAGAGATTTGCTGTATTTTGAGAGACTGATATACTATAGTTTTAGTTTATCTCCCTTTTTGAGTTCAGCGATGTTGTATTGAGGATATTGTATGATGATTATTTATATTTGAGGAGATGGATATTGTACTTTATTTTCAGATGTACAGTGATTGGATTTTATTTTACAACACTTTTTTTCTGCTATGATATTTACATAGCTATAGTACTATCTTTTGCATGTTAGACGCTACGCCTATGCGAAATTTTCCGTATGAGTGGCGGGTCTGTTGGCGAGCCCGGATCGCAGTTCGACCCCGGGGCGTGACAAAGGTCCTCTGAGTGACGATCAATGGAAAGATTGGGTGACAAGACGTTCTTGGTGAATGCTTTGGATCGATGGCACATTGAACATAATGTGCAACTTAGAGTTGTTAAATCAAATACAACTAGATATACTGTGAAATGTTTGGTCAATTCTTGCCCATGGAGATTACATGCCTCTCGACCCAAAGGTTCATCGCATTTTAAAGTAAGGACTTATGCAGGACCACATACATGCATGATTCCTATTCTGAATACAATGCATCGGAATTGTACATCTTCTTTTATATGTCAACATATATATACTACCCACAATGAAGGCACGGCTTGCTATGAATCCTATAGAAGTTCAAACCCGAGTTCGGAGTGAGTTCCATGTTACCATTTCATATAGTATGTAGTAACCGTGATTTTTGAAATCCAAAATCTAAGTTTAAATAATTTTCTGGATTATTTAAATGGCAAAAATGAATTATTAGTAGTGCAATTGTGGCACGAAAATACTGACTTTTGATCGAATCCTGATCTCGAAAATCTGAGATCACCAGTGCGACCGTCTCGTCGAAACATGAAAGATTGATATTCACAAATTTTTAATCCGACGGTCGGATAAACGCAAATCAGCTACGAAAAATGGGGCCCACAACTTAAGTATGAATAGTAAATAAATAGTAACCCTGATTTTCGGTCCCCTCTTAATCGGTCGTTGGCCGATTCACTGTCTAAAGTCCAAACATAGCAGTATGAGTAGTCAATTCTAGCTAATTTTGACATTCTGAGCGCAATGGCGCAGACAGAATTTCCACTTGACGATACTAGAGTTTTGAAAAGAGTGCTATACTGTATAATTGTACAGTATTTATGGACCAGGAATTTATCCGGGAATCTCGTCGAAAAATGAAAATCGCTACCGGATAAGTTTTGTCGAGCCGGATGTCGTGGCGAAGTCTGTTTTCCAATTTGACGACTAAAACGCCTCAAAACGCGTGAAAAATAGCGAAAAACACAGTATTTTGCTCGATAACCCTACTTTTTATGCTCCGAAATGCGTACCACCTTATAGAAAGAGACTAAACTGTGAAACAAATATTTTGGTGAAGGACTTAGGTCTTAAAGTCCATTGTTGAGGGGGTTTTTGGCAAAATGTGCATTAAAGCACTATAATATCAACTTCGGTTTGTGTCTCTTGGATCCCCTCACATCCGAGCCACCCCTCTATCTCCTCTCTATAACCGACACCACCTCCTCCACCTCTCTCAAGCGTCGCGCCATGCGCCGCCGCCGTCCTGTCGCCGGAAAAGCCCAAGGAAACCAAGAAAAGCTTCCTTTTTCCGGTGTTGTTGGGGAGGGAAGTAGCTAAGGAGGTTTTGATTGCTCCAAGATGCACCTGAGTGTTCCTCTGTGAGGATGACACCCAGCCGAGGTGCTCCCGGCGCCCAGCTCCGCCATGCGCCGCCGCGGGAAGACCCTCATTCTTCCTCTTCGGACCCTCCTTCTTCCTCTTCTCCAGCGAGGTGAGTTGTTGAAATTTGTTGTTCTTAAATGGCCCATAGACCCTTGTAGTCTCTTCCTGACGTCGTGGGGATCATCCCTGTGTAGTACGAGCTGCCGCCATGCTCCCGGTTGCCGGCGGGAGTAACCCATCGCCGGAAAATCGTATTTCGGTTGGTTATGAGCACGAGAGCCATCCGACCGACGAAATCAAGATCAGGACCATTAGATCTCTTCTCCTCATCGACTGAAAGACATCCATGAAGTTTCAAGTCGATCGGGTGAAGATCCGTGTCGGTCGAGCGTGCCCTAGAACCGGGTTGTTTAGCATCTCGCGGCCGAGCTTCGCCGTCCGGCGCCGCCGCTCACCCTCGCCGCCGGCCACCACATCGGCAAGCACTGTAGCACCAAGAGAAGCATTGTTGTCCAAGTTGGAGGGCCTCTTGTGCTCCGGTAAGAAATCCGCCATTAGAGCTCTCTCTCTCTCTTCACCGAGCTTCGCCGCCGGCGATCGCCGTCGCTCCCAGTCACGGGAAAACCACTCGGGCAGGTTAGATTTGTTGTTTATAAGCCTTACATGCTGTTGCATGGAGTTTCTAACGTGAGAGTTCTACTCTCTGTAGTTGCACCATTGTGGGCAACCCGAGCTTGCGCTCCGGCCGTCGTCGCCGCCGCTGGTCGCCGGCCAACCACCCCGGTGAGTCTTAAACATCATTTAGACAAATTCTATCAAGTTGGTTTGGGCCGAGAGCCTTTATAGATTAAGTGGTTCAACCTTGTTTAAAATAGTGTGGTGGTGCACTATTCCGGCCAACCGCCGTCTCCGGCCGCCGGTGCTGGGCTTGACTATGACTGAGCCATCTCTGGAACCTTCCTCGAACTAATGCTTGCCTCTACTTCAAGCTTGAACTCAGTTTGATTCAAGTTCGGCCTAACCCGAGCTCTAGCACTTTTGTAGCTCCACCACCTTGCTCCGACGAGCCCACCGGCCGGTCTCCGACGTGCCTAAGGTGAGCCCTAGTCTCTGTGAATCCTCCTAAGTGTGATGCTTGTGCTAAAGTTGGGTTTGTTCAAGTAGTTTAATTGTTGAGGCATTGTAGCTAAATGGGACTTGGATAATTATGGGCCAACTTTGCCCTTGGGCCTCGTGCCAGCCTGGGACAATGAGCACGGGTTTTGTCGCGTCGAAACGAACGCGCTGTAATTTATGGCGTAGGCAACGACTTCCTGGTTTGGAAGAACGGGCCGAAACAATGCTTCAAATAGGTGTAATTATGCAAATATTAAGTATTTTATGGATCAACTTGCAAATGTAGCATATTGACTGTCTTTTGACAGTGTTTACGCTACCTCTAAGTTTTTTCATTAGAGATCCATTGGCTATCGCTGAGCAAAAATTGATTATTGGTCCGTAAATCGGTAAAATCTTCGGTTTAACGGCACCCCGGTGGCAATCGTGCAATTCGAGAAATTGCGGCGGTTCTGCCTAGCTGTCTGATGTGTCCTAGTAAAATCTGGTTGAGCCAGTAGCAAATGGTTGATGCCCGTATCTCCCGAAAATCTAAAATGAATCTTCGGGAGGGGCATTTTGGTAATTTTGGCAATATTTGAGCATAGGTTTGTGTCTATCAAGATATTAATTGTCAAACATTAATGCTTAAGCATCCCGAGGCTGCACGTCAGGTCTCATCAAATTTGGAAATTTAAAGATATTATTCGGGCCAAAATAGGCCGAACGGCGAATTTCCGGTAAGTCGCGTAAATCTGGAAAAGATCCAGATTTAGTGGATTAGAGAGTCAGTTGTTTGAGTGTGTGAGTTTTCCTGATCAGTGTTCATGATTCAGATTGGCACGGTTCGGCTCTAGCCTTCGAGCGTACCGTCGGTGTACTCAGTCGCCTGCAAACGACAGGTGTTTATCTTCGGTCCGGGTTTTATCAGTTCGGCCCTCTGGGGTATAGTATTGGTTGGACCCCTGTTCTTGTAGCCTAGTTGTATATCTGAGCCTGCCTTTCTTTTGATCAATTTTATACTGCTATATGCCTGATTTATGATCTTTATCAGTTATCTGATTATATGATGCCTTGCATGATTGATCTTAGTTGCTTCCAGTTATTATGACATTATTCTGGACATTGCCATGCCTGCTTGGTCATTAGCTAGTTTTGCACACCTTATTGATTATCAGTATATCCTGATCCATGTTATAGTAGTTGTTGATTATATTCTGCATATGATTGAGATATAGTTGGCTTTTGTCATTGCATCCCTGTTGGGATTTTTCCAGCTTGTTACCGATTACCCGGTCTATGGACCGTGAGCTTGAGCATTCGCATGATTGATCGCCCGCACTACTGTACTTCACGAACATTGCCGGAGAAGCGCCCCGTGTGTATGTTCTTTACCGGTAAAGTTGTCAGTTATACGACCCGTGACTCCCAGGTTAGTGCCCAAGGGTGCCGGAGTGTTGACTCCCAGGTTAGTGCCCGAAGGTGCCGGAGTATGTCAGCCAGGTTGGTGCCAGGTTCGGCGAGGGTTAGGGCAAGAAAGATTTACGAGCCTGGCGGCATGAATTTGCCCCTGATGACGGTAGTAACCGTGCGGCGCAACAACTGTGGCTGTGTTGCCGCATAGTAGAGTTGGTGAGGCCCAGAGTAGGCTTCAGGATGCGGGAACCTCTCGAAAGAGCGAGAGTTTTGTGGCGCCGTTCTGATGAATCGGTGTAATGGCAAGGGTTGCCACCGTAGTTTTTGCGAGTTGATCACCAGAGTTGGTGGACAGTTATTTTTGGTGCCTCAACCTAGTTGGGAGAGGTGTACAGGAGTTACGCGCGTGTGTAAGCAAGTTGCTTAACATTCTGGATTACGCAAGTTAGCGTAGGGGCGTAGGACGCCCAACTGTTTAGGTGCTCATGGAGCACAGGTACGGTTTAGCCAGAGAGAGCTGATTAGGTGGTGTATTAGCCTTTGCCCAGTGTGGACAGAGTTGATATAGAGAGTTTGGGTCGTGGATTGACGACTTGTTAGTTGATTTTGCTCAGTGGAGCATAGTGGTCGCGTGGCGACGATTAGCGGGTTCGCTTGTGGACGATCCGTGCCTGGACCATGTTTGTGGACTGTGGGCCTGTAGCCCAGTGGGCAGGCGCAGTCAGCTGTGAGAGACAGCGGCCCGAGACCTGATGGCGGAGCATGATAGAGATTTGGTCGGGGCGGTAGTCCGAGCGATGACCCAGGAACGTGAAATGCCACGTGTGAGCCTTGAGGCTGTTAGTACACCGAGAGTGTGTGATATGATCAGGCCGTAGTGCTAGGGGTGATCGAGGTTCTGTAGCTCCTAGTGGGAGTGCTGGGGTAGCAATCCTAAGTGTGGATCTACCCGTATGACGATTGGATCTTTGTGCTAGTGAGAGTCATTGTACAGTGTTGGACTAGTTGGGCTATAGGCCCCTATTGGATCGTGGTCTGCGGACCTATTAATAGACCTAGATATCGGGTTAGCTGATAACCCGTGGACATGGAGCGCTTGTAGCGTGTGTGATAGTTGAGGACTCGTGGATTGGCCTTTGCCCTCCACATTAGGCAGCGGAGCGACCGGAAATGCGGTAGATGTAACTAGTTGCAGATGCAACCTCGTTGTGAAAAGAATGATGGCAGAATTAAAGTAAAAATTTCGCAAGTAAAAATTGGATCATTCGTGGCAATTGAGAGAACAAGTGCTCAACTGTGTCTTTCACCTACTTGGTGAAAGTGGCCAGACACCAGGTCTGTGTTTGCCCCTAAATTGCGATAGGGATTCATGAATGAGTTGCTCGTGTAGTCCCGGCGAGCAGGAAATTTGATGCCGGTCACGATATACAGTGAGCCCAGTAGTGAGGGCAAGATTTCCTCCCTCTCGATCAAGTAGGAGTCGAGATGTGATTCAAGTTTCGAGGACGAAACTTATTTTAAGGGGGGTAGAATGTAATGTACCGAATTTTCGGCACATAAATAAATGTAAATAAAGGTGGTATGAAATACTAGTGTTATGAAAGTTGGGGAAGTAAGGAACATTTGGACGCGAGTTTGGCCCAATTCGGGTTAAAATGGAGAGATCTAAAAATTTATTGGAGAAAGGGGGCCCAGATTTTTAGTAGAAAATTCACAGTGTCGGAAAATTCCGAGAAAATTACGGGAGCCCCGTAAATATGTTTTAAGACCACAGAAAAAGTTTCGCGTTGATCGGATGCCTGATAGTGAGAACGGGCTCCGCCAACAGTGTCGGAAAATTCTGAGAAAATTTGGGGAGCTTCGTAATTATATTTTAAGGCCACAATAAAAATTTCGGGTTGATAGGATATCCGGATTGCGAGAACGGGGTCCGCCAGCGATTTTGGATACAACGGGGCTTTTGGTGGCCCAGAAATGGTCAAAAGTGAAAATTTAAATTTTTCTGTCGTAAATTAAGCTGAAACGAAGCCGCTTGTCAAATTTGGACGGAAACGGACGAAAAATGGACAGAAAACGAAATAAAAACGGATCTTGAGGCGATGGCGACGCGCGGATCGAGGCGAGGGTGGCGTGCTGCGCAAGGTGCGCCTGGCGCTAGTGCGCGCCCGCGTGGCGCGCAGGACGCGCGCCACGTGGCGCGGGGGCGCCGCTTGGACCCGGTGCGCGCCCCCTTTCGTGGTGAACCGCCATTTGGCGGGTTCCCATTGGGGGGACCCGTGGACCCGGTCCACGGGCCACCCCCCACTCTCCCTTCTCTTCTCTTTTTTCTTTTTGTTTTCTTCTTCTTCTTCTTCCTCCCCGCAGACCTTCCTCTTCTTCTTCCATTTTTGTCCAGCCGAGCTTCGAGTGAGGGAGAGAGAGAGAGAGATAGAGAGAGAAGAAAAGAAAAAAAAGAGAGAGGGGATTTTGTGGGGCAAGCGAGCGCGCCGTGAACCTCGTGGAGCGCGCGAGGCGTTCCAAAAAGCCGATGGACAGCGCGACTGTACGAGGTAACGTTATTTTCACGATATTTTTAGCATAATTTTTATGCCTTCTTTGGGTTTATATTTGACCCCATTATCATATTGCGTGTTAGAAAACAAGTTATACTGCGCCGTTTTGCTGCGCGGACAGCCGGAGGCAGTTTTGGCGCGCCTCGTTTTGCGTGCCGGTTGATTTAACGCGCACCGTTTTGCATGCAGTCTCTAATAATATGCATCATTTTTTGTGCAGGGATAAAAAAATATGCACCGTTTTGCGTGCAACCCTACAGTTAAACATGCACCGTTTTGCGTGCAGATTTGAGATACGTGCACCGTTTTGCATGCCGATCGTGTTGTCGCGCACCGTTTTGCGTGCCGACCCTAATATTATGCATCATTTTTCGTGCAGGACTAGAAAAACGTGCATCGTTTTACGTGCAACCCTACAGTCGAACATGCACCGTTTTGCGTGCAGATTCGAGGTACGTGCACCGTTTTGCGTGCCGATTGATTTAACGCGCACCGTTTTGCGTGTAGACAGAAATGACGCGCACCGTTTTGCGTGTGGGTTTTTAGTGACGTGCATCGTTTTGCGTGCAGGTTTGGTGGACGTCCATCGTTTTGCGTGCAGACTCGAGGGAGGTGCACCGTTTTGCGTGCAAGCTCGAGGGAACAAATGGAATCGCGTGAAGATCAATTGCAAGTGTCTACAAGCAATTGGGGACACCACAAGGTGGAGAATTCTGCCGAAATTGGGTGACCTCTCCCCTTGCTCCTTTGCTTTTCGATTCGAAGCATGATAGTAGCCTGTTAGAGGCGTTAGGAAATTATGATATTGATTGCCTGTATAGATGGATTCAGATGAAAAAGAGCAACTGTTGGTTGCCAGAGATGGGGGAATAGTTGTGCATGTGCAAAGAGACACAGAGGAAAAGTGCAACTGTTGGTTGCCAAACATATATGATGAATATGCATGCGTAGAGATAATTATTATTTTATGAATGAGATGAAAATAATTGCATGCATGAAAATGATTAGCTATTCATGGTTATGAGTATGTTAGGGTATAACCCTAGGAATCACGTGACATAAGGGAACAACAGTTGTTGGTAGTAAGACTAGGAGAAAACCTAGTATAGGGGTTTGACGAGTGACATCAACTTAGGGGTTATCCTAGGGAGGACGAGTGGCATGGTCTTAGGTGACAACCTAAGGACACTGGATAGAGTGATCAACATAGAGTCAGAGAACTCTATGATGTATATGACATGGAACTTAGGTAAAGGAAACCTAAGGAGAACTAGTGGTCAACATAGAGTCAGGGAACTCTAGGATGTATATGACCTGGAACTTAGGTAAAGAGAACCTAAGGTGAACTAGTGGTCAGCATAGAGTCAAGGAACTCTAGGACAAGTATGACATGGAACTTAGGTAAAGGGAACCTAAGTTGAGCTAGAAGAGTTTAAACTCACAGACAGAAAAAATAGAGTCAAGTTGACTCTAGGATTCAGTAAGGAATCAAGAGAGTGGAAAAATGGATCAAATATGGAGATATGAAAGGGAAAACAGGAAATTAGAGGCAATGTAACTCTAAGTTAATAGTGGAACAGGAAAATAGAGTTAAGTTAACTCTAGGATTCAGTGAGGAATCAGGAAAGTGGGATAAGATCCCAAGATTAAAGAATTTAATAAATATAACCCTAGAAGGTCATAGGGTGTCTGGGCAAATGGATAATAACTTTAACTTTAATTTGAGTTAAAGAAATAAAAGAGAAATGTTTAAGAGTCCAGGAGACTCTCTAGTTATCCTTATGGCAAGACCTAGGATAAGAGGAAAAAAAATTGTTGCTAAAAGGCAAAGATTAAAAGCAAGCTAAAAGTGGCTAAAAACATAAAGAAAATTTAATTGGCGCCTTCGAATTTGAGACTCGTCAAGTGGAGCAGGACTCCCTGGGCAGTGACCCGTCGGACGAGGTACTTTCGAATGGCTAAAAGTGAAAGCAAGGAGCTAAATGTTCAAAGAAAAGAGAAAGTGAATTGCCAGTGGTAAAAAGGGAGCTATAAGGCTGAATAAGAAAGGAAAGCAAGTGTTCAAAGGCAAAGAGGCTAAGAACTAAAGTAGAAAGAAAAGAAAGAAAATATAAAAAGATAAAATGGGCGTACCTTCGGGGGTGAAACGTAGATCTTGTCGGAGCCATGGGCAGTGTCCCTCTCCCGGGCAGTGACCCGTATGACAAGTTCCCCGTTGGGCGGGGTAACACTTGCGGGTGTTATCGGCAACCTTAGAAATTTTATCTTATGGTAGCAAGACTACCGGGCTCGGGCCCGTTGGATAAGAATTTCCGAGGGTTAACTTGAACTAAAGCACCAGAATCTAAAGAATAAACAAAAATAGAGTGGCCAATGTGGCCGGGTTAGTTGGACCCTGTATTCAGCGGCATAGTGGCCGAGTTGGTGCTTAGCAGCCTAGTGTGGCTAAACAGAGTAGTGCTGGGTAGATGGTTATACACAGATAGTGTAGTGATATGTTATATTGCATAGCTGCATTTTGATATTGAGGATTTAGTTTCCTAGCACTATTATTATTGCTTCCATTGGACCAAGTGGTGTAGGACACTTTTTCTCGGTGGTTGAACCCACTGGGAACTCAGATGAAGTTCTCACACCCCTTGGGTGACTCCCCCCACAGGTTCGGGAATGGGTGCAGCGGTCGAGACGGATCAGATGCAGACAGCGAGGCATACGACAGGGGCAAGGGCCCAGCAGCATGGTGACCTAGAGGGTCTAGCAGAGAGGTATCCCATTTATGTATTTCTTGAGTGAACCTTGTATAGTGAGGAATTTATGTAAAGGAAATGTAATAATTTTATTTGCAAGTTCAGAAATGTAAAGTGTAGTAAGTTTAATTTATGGTTCACTCCTGTATGCTTTCATTTCCGCATTAACTATTCGTTATTGAATGAAAGTTTTAAATTTATAGTGATTTTTAGTGCTCTGATATACAGCTTCCGCATACACTGGTTGTGTTATTATGGATGTTACCGTTCCTTTCGGGTAGAAACAGGTCTTACTCGATTGGCGGGTCTGTTGGCGTGCCCGAACCGTACAAATTGGCGGACTCGGGGCGTGACACTGCTGAATTCGGTTCTTTCTAGCATCCCCTCCTTTTTCTGTTCGGCGTTCAAGTTACCAGCCTGGGTCATCAAAGTAGTTGACAGGATTCGTCGGGGGTTTCTTTGGAGAGGCATGGATCGCACGAATGGCTTCCACTGCCTCGTGAAATGGGAACAAGTATGTCGCCCTCTTTCTCAAGGCGGCCTTGGCATTCGGGACCTCAGAGCGTCGAATTTCGCCTTGCTCATGAAGAGTTGGTGGAATTTCTACAATGTTAAATCCCTCCCTTGGGTAAGTTTAATTCTTCACAAGCACTACAGACGGAGAACACCCTTCGCGGGCGGAGCCACTCCGATGAAGTGCTCACCACTCTGGAAGGCTATCCTCACTGCCGCAGAGCCTTTTCACACCTCAATTACCGCCACGATCGGGAACGGAGCGACGGCATCGTTTTGGCACTCGAGATGGACCGGGGAAAAACTACTGCGCAACCGCTTCCCTTCTTTGTTTGCCGCGGCCACCCATAAACACCTTTCGGTAAAAGGATGGCTGACCCGTTTCGCTAACTGCCGTTCCCTTGGTTTCAGAGATCAATCCACTCATGACCTGCAGCTTGAACTGGAGCAACTTGAGGACGTGGTGAGCAACTTATCCTTGTCCGCTGCATCTGACGACATCGGCTGGAGATGGAATAGTAACGGGAGCTTCAGTGCACGGAGCGCCTATAACTTCCTTGCTTTTGACGGAGTGGACGATAGCATAATTCCTCATCTCTGGAAGATCAAGATACCTCGTCGCAACAAGGTTTTCTTATGGCTGGCCGCTAGGAACCGATTGCTAACGGCTGACCTTTTACTTAAAAGGGGATGGATTGGACCAACGATTTGCATATTATGCAATAGCGACGAAGAAAATCTGGAACACCTCTTGTTCCGTTGCTCTTTCGCTCGCTCTGTCTGGAGCCGGATTCTACAAGGATACGGACGCTTGCGTAAGACTCTCCTCGACAGACCGGGAGACCTTGCGACCAGATGGGGGCGTTCAAGAATCAAACGGGATGGACTCGATACTGCTTCCCTCGACTTATGCCTAGCTGCTACTTGCTGGGAGCTTTGGTTGGAGAGGAATCACAGGCTCTTCGATGATCGACCCACTGGCTCTGAGGATTGTGGCAAGAAAATTGTGTCCTTAATCATTTTTTGGCTCTGGAATCTGGGAGGGTAAAATACTGGAGATCCGGACCTGGGCTGGGGTACAACCGTAGTGGATGCGAATCTGAACTGGGCGGGAGCCCCATCGGGCGAGGGCATTTGGTTAGGAATTTTAATCCATTTCTACTCACTAACGATGAACCACTGGGCCTTCCTACTTCAGGTGGACTCGAGTACAGTTGACAGTTAATTTTGCAGCTAAACGGCAAGATATTATTGTAGAGTTAGAGGAAGGTTGGGGACTTCTTGAAACCCTCAGGGACTCGAAACCAGATTTCATTCACTGGCGGTAGCAAATGCAATGGCAGCGCCTGCAAAATTCCTGATGTTAGGAGATCATGCAGCGCCTATAAAGAGAGTATCATGCTTGGCGAGGGATCTCTACAGCAGGAGGGGACGACTGGTTTTATACTTTATTTACTTATTTCGATTCCTTACTACCTTACAGAGAAGCATTCGACTCGGAGTAACCCCGGTTGTCATCTGAGAAACAGGAGTCTACAGAATATTATCTGGTGGAGATCGGCGCATTGGGACCCATTGCGGCTCTTATCATCTAACCCTTTTGCATGCTGCTGGTGCCTGCTTTGTGGGTTATTACTTAACCATTGGTATTTCGTGTGATGTTTGGTTGTTTTTCTCGGGTTTATTAATTTCTACTGCTCTGTGTGGGGTTGTAAGACACTATTTCGAGGGGGGGGGCTGTCCATTTTTTCTTAGTTTTCTTTGGGACACAGGGTATAGACTTGGACACTGCTCCTTGTAGTGGACACCTCTCTAGTTAATCCTACTTCCTGTATCTTGCTTTCAAATAGGGTTCATCCCTGTTTAATCAAAAAAAATAATAATAAAATATTTTTGGCTTTTTTTTTGCGCTAGCTCACAGACGCGCTGGAATTGGAGCCGCGTCCGTGACGCTTTGTTAATAGTATAGTGGTCTAGTTCTATATATATATATAGGAAAATGCTACTTGTACACCCGTAAGGGGTGTACATCTCACACCCCCACCCATCTAAGGGTGGGGGTGTGATGAGTGGTCACTTGATATGACCCGTAAAAAACATCGACACCATTAAAAGGGTGGAGGTGTAGGATGTACACCCCTTCGGGGTGTACATGTAGCATTACTCATATATATATATATATATATATATATATATATATATATATATATATAATAGAGCTTTTATGTTTTTAAAAGCATTTATGTTTGTGGATTTTTAATTTTTGGATGAAAATTTGTAGAATTAGATTAATATTAGTTTTCTAAAATTTAGTAGATGGTTGGTGGAATAATATGATCTAAAGGGTGGAATTGAAAGATTTACAAGCACCAAATGCTTGATAATTTTAAAAGCACCAAATAATTTCTTAGAATGTTTGGTAGTACATATATATATATATATATATATATATATATATATATATATATATATATATATATATATATATAGTTGAAAGTGATACAACTATAATTATTTTTGATATATATATATATAGTTGAAAGTGATACAACTATAATTATTTTTGTTTGATTGCCTGTAGTTGAGGTTGTATTTGCATATTTTTGCCATTGAGTAAATTTCAGCATTGCCCACTGAACTTTAAAGATATTTTCATTAAGGTTTCCGAACTGCAATTTATTTCAATTGAGGTATCTAAATTTAATTTATGTCTCAACCAGGTTACTTTGCAAAATTTCATATAATTTGCCAATAAACAAAATGAGATTGCTGCTAATTCGGGTATCATGTCATCTTTCAGAGACAACATCACTAAAAATTTATCTCACCGAAGGTAATTTGACCGTTAATTTAGTTATCAAATTATTTTTTTTAGTTAAATTACAAAAAATCTTCTCGTAAAATTTTATTTTTTTATTTTTCTCTCTAACTTTTAAAAATTTATACTTTGCTCCCTCCTAATTACAAAATTATGCATTTATCCTATTGCCGTCATCGTTTCGTAAATGATCATGTAATTTTGTGATCAAATTTGATATGTTGCAGCATCATTGTTAAAGTCATTGGAGCCGAGACTTACTAATCAACAGCATCAACCCTTCAACGACTTATGAAACGATGACGACAGAAAGGTAAGTGTATAATTTTGTAATTAGGAAGGGACAAATGGTAGATTTTTAAAAATCAGAGCGAAAAATACAAAAAATGAGATTTTACCGGAGATTTCTATAATTTAGTCCATTTAGCCTATTTTTTTTCTGTAATACAGTGATTGAAAGAAAATACTTCTGAGATAATATAGGAGTTAAAATAACTAACAGTAATTGCCCAAAAAAGCTCAAAATTAGCTATCGCATCATTACTTTGGTAGAAAAATCAATTACAACTTAAGCAGTGACACCCCATTGGAATATATATATATATATATATATATATATATATATATATATATATATATATATATATATATATATATATATATATATATATATATATATATATGGGATAATTGCCTGTGTACCCCTGAAATATGAAGAAATATCTGATTTACCCATCTTATTTTTTTCTTTCCAATATACCCTTCATACGTTCCACCGTTATTAAAAATACCCCTACCGTTTCCCTTTGTTAAGTTAACTAGGGTTAAACTAGAGTTAAATAATAATCGGAGTTGAAAACTATCAGATATACCTATTTTGTCCGGGTTTAGGGTTTAGGGTTTAGGGTTTAGGATTTTTAGGGTTTTTGGGTTTAGGGTTTAGGATTTTAGGGTTTAGGGTTTAGGATTTTAGGGTTTAGGGTTTAGAGTTTTTTAGGGTTCTAGGGTTTAGGGTTTTTTAGGGTTCTAGGGTTTAGGGTTTAGGATTTTTTAAGGTTTTTTAGGGTTTTAGGGTTTAGGATTTAGGATTTTAGGGTTTAGGGTTTTAGGGTTTAGGGGTTTAGGGTTTTAGGGTATATTTGAAAGGGCAAAATAGTAATTACACACAGATAACGGCAGTTCCAAACGGTACACTAACAGAGTTTAACTTCATGGGTATTTTGGAAAGAAGTTGGAACGTAAGAAGGGTAGTTTTAATATTAGCCTTCTAAGAGGGGTAAATCTGAAAACTGAAAAATTTTTAGGGGTATGTAGGAAATTGCCCCTATATATATATATATATATATATATATGTATATATATATATATATATATATATATATATATATATATATATATATATATATATATATATATATATATATATTAAAATATATTGTCTTAATTGAAATAAATTAAAGTTTAATGAGCTAAACGAAAATTGACTCGAAAGTTGAGGTTCAGTGAGCAATGCATGGTGTAATTCACCCTTCCTTTGATAAATAGTATTTTGTGGCTTAGAATTACATTTTCACTTTTGGCACCCAAACTTTTAAAATTTCTAATCATCTATGTATAGATTATGTTAATTTAGATTGGCTAGGATAGTTTGATCAATTTTATCGCCATAAGCAAATTTTAACATTTACGAAGACTCGGTCTAAATCACTGTTGTGCATCATTTTTTTGTTACTTTACAAATTCTAGGCTAATGCTCTTTACTCCAAACAAACAAATTAAAAAGTCAAATGATTATTTGCCAAAATTTGATAGTTTGGATGCTAAATGTTAAATTTTTAGAAATTAAATGATTATAAGTAAAAAAAATAAACTTCGGATGATTTTGTTGCAATTCATTTTAAATTTTTAAAAAATATCTTTTGTACATTTGAAATCGGGTGTACGATATTATTACATCTGCAAACACATAAGAAGGTGGGAGGCGCATATATTAGCATAGGAGCATCTTTGCTCGGTACAGCATAGAATAAGTTGAGTTTGGGACTTAGCTTTCATAGGGGAGAAGAGGTCTGTGGTCGGTCAGTCAGGAAGGAGGCGGAGCAGAGGGTGCACACAACTGGTCTCCGAGGTAGAGAGAGCGATGGAAGAGGAAAACAGGAACCCTCCGACAGGATCTAGGGCAAGCAGGAGTCAGCCAGATCTACAAGTCACACCAAAGAGAGGGAGTGAGAGAGAGGCCTGGGAGTTGAGATGTAACTCATGGCCCAGTGATCCACAGACTGAGCCCGTTAGACCCTTCCTCGAGAAAGCCCATAGGCCCACTCAGCATTATCAATTACAACCCATTTAGCTTTTATCTTTATTTACAGTAGTAACACTATAAGTAGAACGGATGTAACAGAAAAGGGGCATGAATGGAAATTGCACTTCTTCTTCTCTCTTCTTCTCTTTTTCTCTTCTCCTACCTCTACCTCATTCTGTTCTTCCCCCCCCCTCCCCCCCCCCTTCTCAATTATGCATTCACATGGACTAAGCCGATCCGATCCAAACGCTCCATCATCCTCGTTGCCGTCCTCATCTCAGGTGGGCACTATCATCGACGGGTTGCAACGAGTCAGGGTGTTGACGGCGGATCCGATTGTTCCATCATCCTCGCGGCCGTCCTCACTTCAGGAGGAAATCATCATCAACGGGTTGCCACGAGTCAGGGGTTGACAATTGGTATCAGAGCTCTTGCACGGTCCCAGGGAAGGCAGCAGCATAGCATTCAAACTCCGATCAAGTGGTCACCTGAGAGCAACCACTGGAATTGAGGTAACAGACGCAACCCCTTCTGGTCATCAATTGTACCTGCATTACTCTCAAAGATAGGAGGATACTTTGGGTGATAATTGGCCTCGGTTAGTGCATCATACCGATAGTAGCGTGCCTAGTGGGAAGTCAATTGAGTAGTGCTGGAAATTCCTCAAGATAGGGGGTAAGGGAAGAAATAAATTCCAGTTCATACCTCGCATCTATCAAGAAGAGCTAGAAATGGCTGAGGGAACTCGACTGAGGGACCTCAGTGAACATGTTAATTCACTAGAAGAGAGATTTCAGCAGATGAGTACAGAGTACAAAGCTAGGATGGAAGGGCTGGCACAATAAATCGCAGAGGTAAAAAACAGTGGACAGAGAAACCATGAAGCAATTCAAGTGGAAGCTAACAGAAAGCATGAGGAGCTGCTGAAACTGTTGAGCATTCAGCCACCTCCACTCAAGCCCATGCATGGGGGCCCCCCACCTGAATACCACATCCCTGAAGGCAGCGGCTCTCAGTCGAGGAGCAAGGAGGCCAAGGGAAAAGGGATACCGCCCATTCCACTAAGACGGCAAGTATTAGAAGAAGACATGACACCACACTGGGAAACCAAGAACCATAATCATGCATTACACCTTCCTTACCCGAAATTGGAATTTCTTTCTTTCAGTGGTGAAGACCCCGGAGGATGGCTCGAAAATTGTGCGCAGTACTTTGAGTTACACCAGATTCCCCCACAGCAGTGGTTGGGGATCGCGACTATGCACTTGGTTGGGAGAGCCAAGGTGTGGAAACAAGGTTACTTCGCCAACAAGATAACCGTCACATGGGAAGAATTTTATGGAGCCATCTGTAGGAGATTTTCTCAAATGGGAGAAATGTATTTGATCCGAGAACTCAACAACCTAAGACAGATTGGGAATGTGGAAAGATATCAAGAAAGTTTCGAAGAGTTAAGATCTCAACTGCTCCATTATGATTCGCAACTGACCAAGGAGCACTTCATCTCCTGTTATATCAACGGATTAAAGGACTTGGTTCCATTCCTAGATATCGCTCACCCAGTAACCTTAGAGGAAGCTTATGAGCAAGCCACCTAACATGAGAAGGCCCTGGCTGTGATCAACAAGCGAGGAAGGTTCACTCCCATTGCCCATAACAATCGAACCCAACCCACTGCACCTAAGAGAGGGCCACAGAACCCAACAAACCACAATACCTAAGGCAGCAGAGACACCTTGTCAATTAGCCCCAAATTAGTAGGCAGCTATGGGAGCAGAGAATGGTAGCAGGGTAGTGTTTTAGATGTGGAGAGAAGTATTTTCCAGAGCGTGTCTGCACAAAGAAATCACTGAACCAACTGCAAGCAGTTGATGAAGTAGTGGAGATCTATGATGAAGGGTGCTTATTGGAGGAAGTGGACCAAGGGCTAATGGACACAGAGGAGCAACAATCACCATTGACAGAAGAAGAGTTGCAAGAAATAGGGGTTTTCGTGCACGCTTTATGTGAGGTCCCGGAATCCCCCGTGTAGGATTGCTGGTTGTTGGGCAGCGTTCGGTCGCCGTTGGGGGTGTTGGTGCGCGCGTTGGGGCCCAAAAATAGATTTGTGGTGCAATTTGGGTTTTAGCTGGCATCACTGGAGGCCTGCGTGGTGTGTCAGTGGTGTTTGCGCGCAATTTGGACACAAGTGTTGGACTTCGTGCTTAAAAGGTTATCCCGTGGGGAATTGGAGGACCCGTCGGGTGTTTGGAGGTGATTTCGCGCATTTCAGATGTCAAATTTAGACTCCGGGTGAAGTCCGGATAAAAGTTTACCTCTCCGGTCGCCTTCGGGAATTTTTAGAGTTGGAATTTGGCTAATCGGACTTTAAAAATGGACCCGGCGCGGAAATCGGATCGAGTGGGCATTCGGCAAATTTTCGGGTGAGAATTTGGAGAAATGGACATCGTTTTTGGATTCAGCGCGCGAAATCGCTAAGAATGGACTATTTACTTGTTGGTTTTGGAGCCCTGTTGACGTGCGCATTTTTCGAGGCATCGCGGCACGTTTTTCGAGGTGGCGTGTAGATCCCGAAGCAGCTTTTGGCGGCACGGATCCCGAGGGCGCGGCAGGCGTACGGTCGCGACAGGGGGCACGCAGGCGCGCGGCGCGGAATGCGTAGGGGCCGCCACGTGGCGGCCCCCCGTTGGCGCCCGCGCGGGCGCGGGGGCACGCGCGCCCGTGTAACGGGCGCGTGTCCCGCGCCTGCGCGTGGTGCGGTGCAACGCGCCCGTGTGGCGGGCGCGTTGCCGCGCGCCACGTGGCGCCCGGGCGCGTGCGTGAACCCGGCGCACGCGCCCGGTTGTGGACCGTCGGTTTGGGCCTCCCTGGTTGGCCCGTGCCATGGACCGGGGCCGTGGACCGGCCCCGTGGACCACCTCTTCCTCCCCCATTTTCTTCTTCTTCTTCTTTCCCTCCCGAGCGCCATTTGCTCCCTTTCCTTTCTTTCTTCTTCACCCGAGAGCGAGAGGGAGTGAGGGAGGAGGTTGCGTGAGGTGCGGCGGCGCGTCGTGGACCTCGTTTTGCGTGCGAGGTCGCCCGGCGGAGCGTTTCGGCGACGGCGGCGCAAACGGGTAGGTCCCGTGTGTTGGTTTTTCTGTATTTTTGTACAATTTTTGGAGCGTTCTTTTAGACTGTTACTGACCCTCTTGCTCCTTTCTGTGTTGGGCACCGTGCACCGTTTTGCGTGCGGACTCCGTTTTGCGTGCGGATCCTGGCACCGTGCAACGTTTTGCGTGCGGACTCCGGCACCGTGCACCGTTTTGCGTGCGGACTTCGTTTTGCGTGCGGATCCTGGCACCGTGCACCGTTTTGCGTGCGGACTCCGTTTTGCGTGCGGATCCTGGCACCGTGCACCGTTTTGCGTGCGGACTCCGGCACCGTGCACCGTTTTGCGTGCGGACTCCATTTTGCATGTGGATCCTGGCACCGTGCACCGTTTTACGTGCGGACTCCGGCACCGTGCACCGTTTTGCATGCGGACTCCGGCACCGTGCACCGTTTTGCGTGCGGACTCCGTTTTGCGTGCGGATCCTGGCACCGTGCACCGTTTTGCATGCGGACTCCGGCACCGTGCACCGTTTTGCGTATGGACCCCGTTTGGCGTGCAGATTCCAGCACCGTGCACCGTGTTGCGTGCGGACTCCGGCACCGTGCCCCGTTTTGCGTGCGGACTCCGTGGAGGCAATTGCAAGTGTCTACGAGCAATTGGTGGCAAATCGAGGTGGGTGGCCTTATCTCCAAGTTTTATGGACTGTACAGTATTTCTACTGATGTAGGACTATGCATGATAGTTTATTTCATTGTGTAGCATGCTAGATTGTAGGAATTGTTATTCCTTTATTTATCTGTTAATATAGTTACCTTGGAACTTGACCTAGCACCCCCGTCATACGTTGCATGTGTAACCAGACCAGTAGAAAACCCTCACTTGGGCTAGGGTTATTTATGCTTAGACATCCACACTGTTCTTTCATCCCTGGACATAGTGTTTTCTCGCCCGGGTAGTGGGCCGAGAGGTCGGGACTTGCTTTTAGTGTGGGATGCTTTTGCACTCTTGCTTGGGAGCAGAGTGGAGTCTGATAGTTGTAGCGGGTTGCTTATCTGTGCGGGGAGCCGTTTGGGTAAACGGTAGTCCCGAGAGGTCTTGTTTCCCTTTTACGCTGTCGTAGGAGGGAGCCGTTGAGTAGACGGTAGTCCCGGGCCGTCGAGTATCTTCCGGTCCGTATTGTTGGGAACCGTTGGGGTTGACGGTGGTCCCAGGTCGTTGAGTGTTGTCCGACCTGTTTGGTTACCCTGAGTTGTGGGTCGTTCCTGGCTGTGGAGTATCTCCAGCCAGTGAGCTTTGTGCTGCGAGCTGTTGGAGAGGCTAGTGTCTCGTGTTTCGAGTTAGCCGATCAGCTGAGTCGTCGAGAGTGCTCCGACTGTTGTGCGAGATATTTGGGGATCTTGAGTCCTACCGTTCTGAGAATGAGCGTGGATTTTGACTAGCCTGCATATGCCAATGTTTGATACTCTATGCCGCGCCGTTCTACTCAGTTGGAGTCGCGTCCTGAGATGCCGCTGTGGATACGATGGTTGGCCTGTTGAGGTAGTTTTCCGCAGTGGAGGCAACGATGGGCCTGTGAGGCAGTTTTGTGCGAGGGATGAGTTAGTCGGACAGGACGCCCCACGTAAATCCCGTCCTCATGTGGATGTGTGGTAGTGGGCAGGAGCGTTCCTAGTCGACAGGCGCAGGTTTGACTGGACCCTTTGAGGCAGTCAGTTCGATTGGGTCTATTGAGCACCTTGGGTGCGAGTGGTCTCTTTTACTTTCATCTGTTCCACTTTTTGAGTATTTAGATAGAGGTATGGCAGCTGTACAGTAGCTCCAGCTTTTCTTGTTCAGATTTCATTGCACTGTTATCTTTTACCTCTAGTAGACTTGGTGGGCAGACCGTTGGGCTTGTTGACGGCACCCACTGAGAACTACTGTGGGAAGTAGTTCTCACACCCGTCGTGGTGTCTTTTTCCCCAGGAACTTCTTCTCCTGTTCCTGTTGCTCCTGTTGCTGATCCTTCTGACCGAGGCGAGGGAGTCGCGAGCTAGTTCCCTACCCGTCATTGGAGTGTAGCGGTACCCCTTCAGAGGAGAGCTTCAGTAGATTAGTTTACTTCCTTTTTCCTCTGTTGAGAGACCTTTGTTGTGAGGTATAGAGTTGTACTTTATTTTACAGTTTGAGAGACTGTTGTAGTGAGGATGTTCTTGTATCGAGAGTCTGTACACTGATGTATTTATTGGAGTTACCTCCCTTTTGAGTTTTGTATCAGAGGACTTGGTATACGATCGTTTTTGGGAGATGGTTATTGTATTATTTTCGGTTGTACAGTGTTTGGTTTTTAGTTTTTAGTAGTTTACTTTCCGCTCTGATATCTGTATACTGTAGTTGATTCTTTCTGCAGGTTAGACGCTTCGTCTGTACGGCAGTTTCCGTACAGACGGCGGATCTGTTGGCGAGCCCGGGTCGCAGTTTCGACCCCGGGGCGTGACACTTTAAGTGGGGAAAAATAGCAAGATACCATCAAAATACAGGGAGAGGTGAAGAATAAAACACTTACAATCTTGATTGACACGGGTAGCACCCACAACTTCATAGACCTACAAGTGGCTAAGGAAGTGAAAACTCATGTAGAAGCAGCCCCACCATTAGTCGTAACAGTGGCTAACGGTCAGAAAGTCTTAAGTAAACTGAAACGCCCAGATTTCTCATGGCACATGCAGGGGCAGGAGTTTAGAACCGAGCTGAGAGTGATCAGCTTGGAGGGATCCAGCATTGTACTTGGAATTGACTGGCTTAAGTCATATGGGAAGGTAACCTTCGACTTCCATAGATTTTGTCATGTCTTTATTCTTGTGAGTACTTTGTTGAAGAAGAGGCATTTAAATCCTAGTTTCTTTTACTAGATGGTTGATTCTATTTTCAAATTAGCTTATCTTATCAATGTGCTGGACACATTTATTGCAATTTCAGGGCCATTCTAAACCTATGCCATTTGAAGATTTTTGTAGCTTTTACTTGTGCTTTGACTGTGGAAAACATGTATCAACTACTGATGCCTGGCTCAATATCTGCTTTTGTTAGATTGTAATTTAAGTGACTGAGACTTGAGCACATTCTTTAATTCTAATGGCACCCATAAAATTCAATGCTTCTATTATGGGCATATGAGAAATCAACTAAATCTGCTTCAAAAATCAGTTGGGAGACACTATCATAACATCATTGCATGGAATTTGTATCTATGTTTCATTCTATATTTATATGTCTTTACATTGATTGAGTTTACTCTACATTTGTGTTACATATTTTGTTTTAAAATTCTTTCTTTAGAACCTCTCTTTATTGTCTAATTTGGGTTTATGGACATTTTTACAGGACCTTTGGCGATCATCGGGTACAAGATGTTCATGAGATCCATACACACTTGCTGCTTCACTTATTGTCAACCTTTCCATTACTTTTTGTCAGGTGTTGGGCAATGAAGGATTAGCGAGGAAAACCTTTTTTCAGTGGTATTGATGGCTCGAAAAAAAGAAAAGAAAAAATCGGAATTGTTACTCCCGAGAGGTTTGGTTATCCTATTCAACTTCGTTTTGATGTCTTTCTGAGGCAGGATGGCCCGTTCATAGGGCAACCCCCCTTTTTCCCTGAAATTTATTCTCTATGCTTTTTTACACTGTGCTTTTTTGCAATTGATATGGGTTAAAAAGTACTAAAAATGGCAAATTCTTCTTTTATGTCTATGAAATCTCTGAATGGTTATAATTAGCGCCTAAAATCTGAATTTAACACTGAGGGATTACGAATGTTCATATGATTTTCCCATTTCCTGTTATTGTTCTTGCTTAACCTGCATGTAGGAGATGTAATTATATTGGAAACTAAACAATGATCATGTTAAACCTACATTATGCAGCTTTGCTATTCCCACATATTTCGTTGAATAGAATGGAGGTAAAATTGTACGTCTAAAAGTATATCTGTAAACAAATGGTGTAATAAGGAATACCTAAACATGTATTTAAAGTATGATTGAATATCTAAAGTCCTTTAAATGGTGTAATAAGGAATACCTAGACAAATGGTGTACTGTCGAATTCTGAATATTTAAATGGTGTAATAAGAAATACCTTAGCATGAGTAGGTTCATGAGTTGAGCATCTTATAAGAATATTGTATTTGTTTATATTATTTTAGTATTAGTGCAATTTCAGTTCACAATACAATGATTTTCTCATGTATAGTCTGCTCTACTATTGCTTTTTATGTGCCCAATTTAGTCTGCACCTTACAAGTTATTTGGTGTTTTAATCAGATTTTGAACTTACGTATGTTGGCTTTAGTATATGCTATGATGATCTACCCCTACAATGTTGAATTCTTTGTGAGCAATCTCGGATTCTAAACTATAAATCGATGACAATTAGATATTGAATGACCTACTTTGTAGGCAACCTTCTACTTTCTCTATATTGTAGATATTGGATGGCCTACTTTGTAGGCAACCTTCTACTTCCCTCTGTGTTGTAGCCCGCATTTTTTTGGCTTATAGTTGGATCGGGAAAAAAAATGAAGGATTTTAGTATGGTATAATGATATTTGCTTAATGGGAAGTCTGAGCAAAATATATATTGAAAATTACTTGCGTGTTCCTTATCTTTTATGACTTTACATTTTTAATTAAAGTTTGTTGCGTTAGTTTAAAATTTTGAAGGTTCTATTGTCCCCCTTTCCCCCTCTTTTTTGTCTTTCTGTAGTGTTAGATGGTTACAGTCAGTTGGTAAAAGGTGTTGCAGGTTCTGATTAAGTACATACACTTCTATGTATGGTGGAAGTTCAGATCATCCTTTTCATGCCACTAAGAGCTGCACAGTTGTGAAGTTATTCTTTGGTGAAGATTTCTGCCCAAATTGTCTCACTTTCGGAATCTTCTAAAGAGTGGTTTCTATATTATTATATTATTTTTTGGGATGTTGGATTATGCAGTTTATATTGGAATTTTTCATAAAAGATTGCTAATCTTGGATTCTTTATCATTTACCCCCCATGAAAGAGTTCATGATAGCCATTTCTATTTTGTTATGGAGAAAGTAACCTAAAACTTTGTGTTGTAATTTCAGCTCAGTAGTGCTCTTTTAACACACATAAAGGTCAGTTTTACAGGATTCATATTAATATACAATGTCCGGAAGGGGTTACCTCAAGCCACGGAAGGGGTTAGCTCAGTAGTGCTCTTTTAACACACATAAAGGTCAGTTTTACAGGATTCATATTAATATACAATGTCTGGAAGGGGTTAGCTCAAGCCACGGAGTGCTTCGGCGATTTAGTGACTTTTTGAAGCTGTGTTCTGCTGTAAGTATATATTCCTTTTGCCACATTTGATAGAAATGGGAATCATCATGCATGCTATTTTCCTTAACTTCTCAAATGTATTTAGTTTGTTTTGATGCTTAATGTAGTAACCATAAATTTTAAAACAAGATTTTAAGTTTAAATAATTTTTCGGAATTAATTAATTGGCAAAAATAGAATATTAGTAGTGTAAAGTAGCTCCAAAATATCGACTTTTGATCAGGGTCTGATCTCGAAAATCTGAGATCACCAGTGCGACCGTATCGTCGAACCATGAAAGATTGATATTCAAAAGTTTTCGATCCGACGGTCGGATCTTCCGCAAATCAACGGCGAAAAGCGGGGCCTACAACTTAAGTTGTGAATAGTAACCCCTGAATTCGGTCCCCTCTTGATCAACCGTCAGTCGTTTCACTGTCTAAAATCCAAATATAGCAGTATGAGTAGTCAATTCTAGCTGATTTTGATGTTCTGAACGCAATGGCACTGACGGAATTCGCGTTTGACGATTCTAGTGCATCGAAATGCGTGCATTGCAGTATAGCATACAGTATATTATGGCCCGAGATTTTATTCGAGCACCGAATCAAGCAAGCAAATACGCTACTTGAAAGGTCTCGACGAGCCGGACGTCGTGGCGAAGTCCGTTTCGCAATTCGACGACTCGTTCGTCTCGAAATGCTTGAAAAGTGTCAAAAAGTTGATTATTTTTGCGAAAACTTGTACTTTTCTTGGATCAAATGGTTTAGGACTTATTGTATAGGGTCTTTGTAGCACAATGAAGCTACAGTGGGGACCTATGAGCCTGTGGTGGACTGTAGAGGGACTGTAGAGGGGCCAACTTCGGGTTGCTTGATATTCCTAACTCCCAGGAGTTATACCTAGTAACTCTGGGTGCTGGGGAGGCCAAAGAAGCCATCTCCATTGATCCCAAACCGAGAGAATCCGAGAGTGAGAGAGGAAGAGAAAGGTTGCACTCAAGTTGCTCCAACTTGCTCCTGGTGACTTCTGGAGTGTTCTCCTGCGTCCTGAGATCGAGCCCGAGCTTGCTGGGTGGCTGTGCGACGCGGGGGAGGAGAACCGGCCGTTACCTTTCTTCTCCAACTCCGGCAAAGGTGAGTTTCTTCCACCTTTGGTTTTTAGGCCCCAATACCTTAGGAAGTAGCCTCTATAGGTTGTAAGGATGATCCCTGTCGAGTCCTAGCCCTTGTGGTGGTCCCGGTTGCCGGCGGGAGAAGATTCTCGTCGAAAACCTATCTTTGCTCCGCCTCGGCCTAGTGACACAGCCACTAGACCAAATGGAAAAGTAAAATGATGGAAAGAAACTGTAGGAGTGGAGGATCATCTCCACCAAATTTGGTGGAGTTTGATTAAGAAACCGCACCGCAATCTCAAACCCTAATTTTTGGGTTTTTTTGCTCCTTGGCAGAGCTTGTTGCTCCGGCGTCGGCAAGGCTCCCTACCTCCGGCCAAGTGGCCGAGAAGCTTCCTGAGAATGAGAAGAGTTCAACCATGCCCTTTCCATGGATGACCCGAGTTGGGTTCAAACTGCGGTGGCCGGCCTTCCGGCTGTCGCCGACGGGGATGGCATGCTCAGAACAGTTGCTGGGACCAAGGGGGACCTGGCCAT
This sequence comes from Tillandsia leiboldiana, assembly GCA_029204045.2. NCBI lineage: Eukaryota > Viridiplantae > Streptophyta > Magnoliopsida > Poales > Bromeliaceae > Tillandsia > Tillandsia leiboldiana. The sequence goes on along the minus strand of CM055074.1, from coordinate 25,603,054 downwards.
GCACTTGCATGGGTTCCATGCTGACCGGGTGAAAATTCACCATTTTTGGTGGAAGCTCCAAACCGAGCTTTTCTCCACCGCCGCCGCCGCCGTGTCCTGTCGTCGGGCACTGGTTCAGGTAAGCTAGAAGGGGTGAGAAGCACCTTGTGGTGCTGTTGCTTGAGGCCCAGAATCCAGAAATGGGAAATCACCATTTTTGGCCATTGAAGCTCATCTTCTTCATCTCTTTCCTCATGCCCGCGGTCAACCCGAGTGTGCAAAGATGGCCCAAACTTGATAAATAAGTTTCTGCAACCTTGAGGCAAAGTTTCTTCCATCTTAGAAGCTCCCAGGTGTAGGTTTTCGCATTTGATAGCTTAAGTAGTTGAAGCTTGCGTGTTAGAAAAAGTGCCCACCGCCTGTTTGATAAAATGCCCCAATGAACTCAAGAGCAGATTTAGACACCCTGCAAAATATGAAATTTTCTCCACACCTTTCCCTGAGCTTAATGCTCACCTCAGATCCAAATTTGGTTGAGTGGATTCTTGTGTGGAGCTTGCCATAGCCATTAAGAGCTTGGGGACTTGGATCTGTGGATCCAGCAGCAACTGGGCTGCACCAAGGCAAGCCCTTGAGCCTCTGTGATGTCCTGAGCTTGATTCTCACCTTTAAAATGGATTTGGTTGCATAGAAAAAATTAAAAATGCATTAAGGCCTATGTTAGTATAGTAAGTCATGGCCCGAAGTTTTTCTCGGGTTCCATGTGTTGGGTTATATGTAATAAGGATCTAAATAGGGAAAAAAACACCTAGAGGGGGGTGAATAGGTGTAAACGTATAAACACTCAAAAATCGTTGCGATAAAAACCCAATGCGGAAATAAAAAATGACTCGCAAGATTTTTACGTGGAAAACTCCATCACCGGAGTAAAAAACCACGGGACCGATAACACGGCAAAATCCACTAGAATTAAAACACGTACAAGGTGATTTACCGTACACACTTACGACTCAACCTTTTCCATACGCTCCTAGAGGATCTTCTCCGCTCGCTCCACGACGCTTCTCGAATCCACGATCTGCGCCCAACGCCGAATCCACGGCGTCCAACGTCGAATCCACGACGTCCGACCGAGTCCACGGTCTTCACCCAATAGCACCCTTCGAATCCACGAACGTGCCTCGCTCCGAATCCACGAGAGTGGTTGAACCTTGAATCCACAAGGACACGCGAATCCACGCGCCGATTTTTGGGGTAAATCGTTGTTTTTGGTGGTGATGATCCGCCGAATACTTAGATCAAAGATAGATCGGAAATACCATCTAAGTATTCATTAGTTTGATTCAACTCAAGATGTGAGTATGAAAACCTAGAATCAAACTAATCAATATAGATGAAGAAACATAGAGTATTCTCTAATGATTTCCTTTCTTCTCTATATGTGGATCTAGAGCCGTATAAAATAAGATATGAATATGACGGCTATTTTCCTTAACCCTAGAAAAGGAGTCATAGGGTCTATTTATAGGTTAGAAACCCTAGGAAGGAGATAAGAATCAAAAACCTACCATTTCTGGAAATTTTACGGACGGCGATCCGGATCGGATTAGCTGTGATCCGGATCGTCGTAACGAGTCAGGTAGTTCCAGAAAAACGAAGGTTCGGGATCCGGATCGAAGTGCTTGATCCGGATCGTTCATACAGTTCACCAAACATCAACGTTCGGGATCCGGATTGCGAAGCCTGATCCGGATCGTTCAAGGAAAATGGTAAACTCAGTGTTCGGGATCCGGATCAAGAGAGGCTACGATCCGGATTGAACTGGTGTATGAACGAACCACCTTCGGGATCCGGATTGAACAACCTGATCCGGATCCTGAACATGTCCCAAGTCCAGTTTTTGATTTTTATGCAATGAAAGATTCTTCCAAGTGTTTCTACACTACAAGAAGTATTCGGATCACACAAAATCTTTAGTTAAACATACCTGATCCTTTTGAATTCTTCTTTCTTGAGATTGAGTTAAATGATCCAACTTTCTTCACCTTCAATCTTCAAGACTTGAAACTTTCACGAAACTACGCCAACTCAAATTCCGTAACACCATGCTGCTACAAATTGGTGAGCATGGTGTTCAGGGAGTCGAGGGTCACCTACTGGGGGTGACGGTTCGTCAAAATGATGTTCCGATAGTTAGAACGAGCGAAAACGGCTCTCAAATTGCTATAAAAGTGCGATTTCTGGAAACCCTAGGGGTCTAAACGCAATTGTAGCCTCATGTACTGTCTCGGGCAGTGTGCACATGATCTCTAAACTTTTTGTTAGGGATCCAATGGCTCTCGTTGAGCAGGAATTGGTTATCGGACCGTAAATCGGCAAAATTGTCGGTTTAATGGCGCCCCGGTGGCAATCGCGCAATTTGAGCAATTACGGCGGTTCCGCCTAGCCGTATGTTGAGTCCCAGTAGAATCTCATTGAGCCAGCGGCAAAGGGTCAAAGCCCGTGTCTCCCGAAAATCCAAACGAAATTTTTGGGAGGGGCGTTTTGGTAATTATACCAACACTTGAATAAAAGGTTGAGTTTAGCAATGTTTATGATTCAGGTTGGCACGGTTTGGCTCTTGTCTTCGAGCATTCCGTTGGAGTTGTCAGATCGCCTGCAGACAGGTGGGTTTATCTTCGGTCCGGGCTTTATCATCTCGGCCCTCTCGGGTATCGTAATTGGTCGGACCCTTGTTCTTGTGATAACCTAGATTTCTCCACAATGGGCCTCCAGCAAGCAATCATGCTCCAATTACTCCAGAAATCCAATAACTTGGGCCCGACACGTGCACAAACACCTCCCGAAGACACTAATCCAACAATAACCCTTAAGCGGAGATTCGGGTCCTCACATCCTCCCCCACTAAAAGAAAGTTTCGTCCTCGAAACTAGCTCAACCCAAAAGGTTCCACAAAACAAGGGTAGGTACTCAACGTCCCCGTCTCCAGCTCCTAAGTCACCGCTCACCCCCCCCCCGTGATTACACCGCAAAGACAACAATAACCAAAACGGCAAGGCCCGATTGCGCAATTTCCCCCACCTCACGGGCCGGAATTCGCAACGGGCGTCCTTCGTACCACAAACACTCACAGATCGCAAAAAGGGGCGAGTCAATCACGGGCGAGAGATCCAAAAGGAAAAACACTCCTGAGCTGAGACGTGAAACACCACCGGGGGCTCCGCCAAAAGCTGGGGGAAACAAAATAACCACCAGTGCAATACGCACCAAATCACATCCTGTGTCAACACAACCAAGGCAACCGAAGCATACCCCCACGATCAACCCATAAGGAAAGAGCTCAAACAAGGAGGGGTCCTCACTCGGTCACTCCCGAATCCTGACCATCTGAGTGAACTACTCAGCCGCGGTCTATCATCCAAAGGAACCCTTAGAGACACAACCAGAAGCCATGTTTACCTCAACAGTCCACACCGCGCCAGCTGTGGAACCATTAAACTCAACCCCGAAAAGCTATCCGGCTCCAGGTATCCGCCACCACAGTGGCCCTGTCGGGGTGATACAGAATGCTCAACAATAATCTACTGTAACTCCAAAGCCACTATGGGAGGCATCACTGTAACACGCAAATCCATCTCCCATCACTGGCGATGCTAAAATCGACGCTGGTATCAGCCTAATCATCCATTCGTCCAGGTCTGCTGGCACTGCCCAGTCCAGGAAGCTTCTCGTCTTGACAATAGATGTCAGTCTCGGCCAATCTCAGATAGCATCCATCTTGGCCGGATTTCACCGCCACCCTAACGGCTAGAATAAGGTGACCCAAGAAGGCATGCACTTGGAGCTAAAACTTGTATCACAATAACTTGGCATACAGCTTTATCCACACGGGCATGGTAGCACATCTACAAGTGCTCCTCGTGCTCCGAGTCGCTCTGGGAGTAGATCAAAATATCCCTGGAGGATCTTATTACCAATGCAATCAAGTACAGCTGGAGCACAAATCCTCAAATCAAAAAAAAAAAAAAAAAATTGTGGCAGGGCATTAATCAATCCAATTACCCTCACTAAGAGCTCATGATGCCCTACCGTGTCCTGAACGCCATCTAGGCAAGGTCCTCGGCTGTCTGATTCCAAGTAGGTACTCGCACCATACAATAACTACCGGAGTATGACTCCATCAAAAGGTCCTAGATACCACCTGGACCTGTCTACACTCGAACCATAAACGTACCCTCACAGTCGTGTATCAACGACGTGGCATCACCACCGTGCACCAACGGCGTGGCACTAGGTCAAACAGACCCCTCGACCCATCAGATTCTGCAACTGCGCCATCCGCTCGACGAAAGTGGTCGTTGCTCAGTCTGCCTGAAAATCAGGACTATCCACAAAGGAGCACGACCTCTGTCTCTGCTCACATTGAGGCGACGTATAAAGTCCTCCGCAGATAACAAATCCACGCTACCGCTGCGCTACTCTGATATAGATGCTGATGCTGCCATCGGGGTCCACCCGATCTCTGGCATCTCGAAAATTCGCCATCCAGGTAAGGAGATCAGAAATGCCTCTGCCGGTCAGTCTGTCCTCCATCACCCGATGCCAAGCGTCGATATCCAGAACTCGCCTCTGGCGGCAGATCCCCATCCAAAGGAACTGCAGCGTCATGCTCCACACACAATGCCTACCCATCGAAGCGTCAATAATCCAAAATGGAGGGACCAACTAAACTGAAAGGTATCCTGGCGCAAACCATTCCCCATCAAACATATCCTATGCGCCTCGTCCCTCGAAACCTGGAGCGTGCAGTTCAACAACTGTATAAACTCCCTAGCACATGAAGGCTCTCAGATAGTCTCTTCATCACCACCAACCCCAATTTTGCCTACAAAGGCTCCAACTCAAACCTGTGAATCGGGATGGTTCAGACTGCCGGGACTGGCTCCATCGACCAATGACGTCCCGAAGCTCAGCTACTATCCACTATCCACCCTGCCTCGGTGCCTCGGCACTGCTCGTCGGCACGGAGGGGGCTGCTCGCTCCATCGGCGCCACTGGTACAACTGAAGATACCACTGCATAGGAAGAAAGTACTGGATGACACTCAAGCGGTACTGCAATTAACTGTGCTCTCTGCTCCAACAAGCGCATCAAACGTTCCATGGCCTCCTCCTGGCATCGGACAGCCTCCGACATCTGTGACATCTGGATCCATAACTCTTGGGTCTCGCTCTGCTCTGATAGCTCTGCCTCCCGCTGCTCGGGTTACTAATCAGATGTGGAAAGCGCATTCCTCACTGCACGACGTCTCATAAGCATCGTAGACCACTGCACAATAACAAACATCAGGACACAACAACCATACGACCCAATCCAGCGAAAGTCTAAGACATGTTATCAATTCCACAGCATTATGTTGTCTGCAGCCAACATAATCGCTTAGGAGCATAAACATGCCAATCACTCATCCCGTCTCTTGGGAGAGGTACAAAACTCGATCAGGACTCTCGCTAAAAGTCACGACTCTCACGTAGTCATCCTAATGTCCAACCACAAGCCTAGGGTTTCTAAGTCCTCAATGACCTACAACCTAGGTTCTGATACCACTCTAATCTGTCACGCCCCGGGGTCGAAACTGCGACCCGGCTCGCCAACAGATCCGCCACCTATGCCAAACCCGCATAGGCGAGGCGTCCTACCTGCAAGAAAAGTACTACAGCTAAACAGATATCAGAGCTAAAAATAAAAATCTACTGTATAACTAAATCAATCACTGTACAACTGGAAATAATACAACAATGTCCGTCTCCCAAAAAAGATAATCATACAATATCCTCATATACAAACTCAGAACTCAACCGGGAGGTATCTCCAATAAATACATCAGTGTACAGGCTCTCAATACATGACAATCCTCACTACATCAGTCTCTCAAAGAAGGAAAATAAAATAACTAATCTACTGAAGCTCTCCTCTGAAGGGGTACCGCTACACTCCAACGACAGGTAGGGAACTAGCTCGCGACTCCCTCGCCTCGGTCAGAAGGATCAGCAACATGAACAACAGGAACCAGAGTAGAAGTCCCTGGGGGAAAGACACCACGACGGGTATGAGAACTACATCCCACAGTAGTTCTCAGTGGGTGCCGCCAACAAGCCCGACGGTCTGCCCACTAAGTCTACTAGAGGCATAAAGCAACAAATGCAGTGCTGTAAGGAAAGCTGGGAAAAGTAAACTCTACAGCTACTATGCCTCTATCTAGATGCTCAAAGAGTGGAACAGAAAGAACATGATGCCACAACTAACTCTCATCTCTGATCACCCAATCTAAACTGACTGCCTCATCGGGTCCAGTCAAACCTGCGCCAACCTACTGCCGTTACGTCCCGGAGGAGCGGACTTACGTAGGACGTCCATGACTGCCAACACCAGCACAGCCAGAGGGACAAATGCAACGACAAGTCGCGAAAGAAAAGCTCAATCTCACGCCGGTATAACAACCCGGTCTCGCCTACTCCGGAGTGGCACTCGAGGGGAGCGACCCGCTCGAGTAAAAAGTAACCCATCTCAAGTATCTCTGTAAAGTATCTCTGTCAAGCTCAAATGTGGCTCATGCAGGCTATGATCCACGATCAAACAGATCGGTAACTCCAAGCTCAAAGCACAACTCAGTCGGAAAAAAGAACCTCGACTCAAACAGGAATAGCCCAAAACACTCTCACAGCTATGTCGGAGAACCCTCAACGACTCAATCTGATAATGCACGACCATGGCTGAGTCGGGAAACCTCCACGACTCGATCTGCCAGACCCCAAGATCCTCAAAGCTAAGTGGGAGAACCACCTCCACCACTAAATCAGGAAAAACAACCTCTAGATCACACTCTACCAACTCATAGCACAAAGTCGCATCCACTGCGAGAAACTGTCTCAACAGGCCAAACAGACCAAACGTCGCATCCACTGCGAACAACTGCCTCAACAGGCCAACATCGCATCCACTGACACAAGGAAGGGTCCGGGAACCCCGAAAGACTAGAACCTACAACCCAAATCAAACAAGAACAGACTCTAGGCATAGCCTTTCGTTGTTCTTGTCCCAAGAAGAAGGCAGACCTTAGAACCCAGACCACTCGAATCATCTCGGGTGGTTAATTTATAGGAAAAGGTGACATTTCTTACTTAAGCCCTTTGATCTGTAAGAAATCCATATTTAATGATTTTTAGTTTTTTTTAGGAAAACAGTTGAAACCAAGTTTTATATCTAAGCCTCGAAGGGCTAATGCCTTCGTCCAATCAAACAAAAACAGACTCAGGCGACCCTACGATGCTTGGAAGAAAATATTTGGTTAACAAAAATCATATGTGTGTCCAAAAAGGTTCTGGGTTTAAGGTCCTGCTAACTCAGATATACCGCTGCCACTGACACAGCGGCGACAGATAAAATAAGAAAAATAAAACATCTCGGGACCGCCGTCTACCCAAACGGCTCCCGCTACAGATGACACACCCAACTACATCTACCAGACTCCACTCTGCTCCCAAGCACGAGTGTAACATGCATCCCACACTAAAAGATAACACCTGACCACTCGGCCCACTACCCGGGCGAGGAAGAACACTATGTCCAGGAAGGTAGAAGTGTGGATGTCTAAAGCAGAAATAACCCTAGCCCAAGTGAGGGTTTTCTACTAGTCTGGTTACACATGCAACATATGACGGGGTGCTAGGTCAAGTTCCAAGATAACAATAATCAACAGCTTGTAGGGAAGGACAATAAACACATGATCATCTAACAGCATCAGGAACATCAATTCCTAAATTCTAGCATGCTATACAAAATACATCTACAACATGCAAGTCCCTACACTGATAGAATTAATATACAGTCCATAGGTCATGAAGACGAGGCCACCCACCTGAAAATGCTAACTGTCCGGAGTTCCACAGCTGAAAACACCAGAAGCAACAACCTCCACTAATCCTCAACACCAACGGGTTCACAAACATCCGCAAATACTCCTGGGTACAACAAAAGGTCCAAGGTTACACTTTATTCCACAAAATAACCAAGTACAAAAATCTGCAGAAGACAGTCCTGAAGATCTGAAATTTTCACCTGCAGAAAGTGCCCTGAAAATTCCGATAAAAATATCACAGCGATTGTCTCGTCAAGACCTTCGAAACGGGTACCTGCACGCCCAAATCCGAGCCCCGTAGGCCAAGTTACAAATTCCACGGTACAGGTGCGCAAACACTCACAACCACACAACTGTAAACTCAAACACAGATAAAAGGGGAATAGTATACCTTCGGGCAAGCCTCAGAAAAATCCCGGAAAAATACAATGATAATCCTTGCAACGAGTAGATCCAAAAAGTGTATAGGCTCGTCTCGATCTGGCACTCAGGTGCGGAGATAAAATTCCGGCAAGGGGCCGCTGTCCAAAAACTCCACCAGAAAACAGTGGCTTAGAAATGCCTCGAAAACCATGTCATAAACTCTGAATCCAGCAAGATGATCAACATGAAAGTCGAAGACGTACCTCTCGTGATTCTAACGGCACAGAAATCGTCCAAAAATACTGATGGAGTAGCTCTGTAGACCTCCCAGACTGAAGTGCGACGGAAACGGGCCTCCAACAGAAAATCGTCGCACTGCGCTCCGATGCCGAAGCCGTCGACGCCGCGGCTTCCAAAAAATCCGGGCCTCAGCCAGAAGATGCACAACACGAAGATCTACAACTTTCCTAAAGGGGCCATGGGCAGGGGAGCTCGGGAAAGGGGGCAAAACTCCCTCACAAGACAGCTATTTATAGGCCCAGCCCGAAAATCCGCACGTTGGACTTTTGGCCCAAAGATTCGGGCTCCCGGTACTTCCGGGCTGCTACAGTAACGGGCCCGGCCCGTTGCTGTTCACGCCCGGAAAAACCCCAGGCCGCCACGAGTACACCCAAACAGCAAACAGTTGTTTGGGCCAACAGCCATGCGCCACGTGGCCGAATCCCGCGACGACACGTGGCGCCCACGCCGGGAGCCTCGGGTCAACGCGCCCACGCCGTGCCCCACGTGCGCCCACGCGTGCCTGTCGGGCGCGCGGCCCAAGGTACCAGCTCCCCACCCATGGACCGTGCGCACAATGCCCAACCAACCACCAAGCGACACGTGGCCAGTCCTCGGTCCACCGTACACCCCGCCAAACCCGTGGACCGCGCCTACTGCGCCCGCCAACCGGGAGGCGCCACGTGGCGAGCGCCCGGGTGCACGCCTCCGCGGTGGACCGCGCGCCTCTGCCGCCGGCAATCGCCGCGCTCCGCCGCCCGCCGCCGCCGCCGGCGCCTCTCCGGCCGCCGGAACAGTACCAAAACCTCGAAATGCGTGTTTTCGCATCCGGACTCCGAAAAATACAAGTAAATAGTCCATCTTGACCGTTTTCGCGCGCTGAATCCAAATCCGAAGTCTGATCTGCCAAATTCCACTCCTAAAATTTCCCAAAAATTTCCGGAAAAGTAAACTTGATCCATTTTTCATGTCGGGTCAAATCCTTGGTTCCAATAAGCGCGCAAAAACCTCAATCACCCACAATGGGCCTCCAGCAAGCAATCATGCTCCAATTACTCCAGAAATCCAATAACTTGGGCCCGACACGTGCACAAACACCTCCCGAAGACACTAATCCAACAATAACCCTTAAGCGGAGATTCGGGTCCTCACAATTATGATCCTTATTAGTCATCTGATTACATGATGCCTTGCATGATTGATCTTAGTTGCTTCCATATATCATGATTTTATTCTCGGACTTATTGGTTTGCCTCTATGATTATAAAGTGTTTGTTGGTTTGCCTCTATGACGAGTGTTTGTTGGTTTGCCTCAAAAATTGAAATTGGTATCAAATAAGGCCTAAAGTTTAGATTTTTAATGTTCAAAGTTCGATTTTATCGGAAAGGGATGACTATAAAGTGTTTATTAGCTCGCCTATATGATGACAATGAGAAGGATGATCTTATTAGGTTTTAAGTAAGTTGGGTGTTCCTAATTTGTGACTTTCAATGCCTTAGCCTTTAATGTGTGTTCCTAATTTGTGAGTTTTCAATGACTGGGTTTTTAAACATAGCTTGCTCTTTGTAAAGAATGGTTGCCTCCTGCCTTTTATCTATATTCTCTCTATGAAAAAAGTAGCTTCAAGTGATGCAATGCCTTTACCTACATTCTCTACATGAAAACTATAGTTTCAAATAAGTTGATTGTCTCTATATGAAAACTACAGTTTTAGTTGAACTGTAGTTTCATCGATTTAATACCAAATGATTGCCGACTATTTCGTTGGTTTAATATTTGACTTTTATTATACTTAAAGCTTACAAACTGCAGTTTTAAATGGTTGCACTTGGTTTCAAACAATTGTCCGCTATTTCGTTGGTCTAATATTTGACTCTTACTATGCTTAAACCTTACAAACCTTACAAATGGTGTGTGCATGTTTTGTGGTATATAAATTGGAGTCTTTTTCGTTATCTAAATTGCATACTTTGATTTGTTTCCCCTCCGCCCCCTAAATTTCATGTTTTTATTTGTTTTTAGTTTCCGACCATGAAAGGAAAGAGAGTTACCATTCTAGATAAAGTCATAATTTATCCTATCTTTTATAATTTATATTTATATTTTTATTCCCCCTTTTTGAGGCAATGATGATAGAACAATGTTGGTAATTTGGGATGGCCTTGAGCAACAAATTATTGGTTTAGCAATCATGATGTCTAAAAAAATTGTTGCAATCCTCGGCGACCTTCGGTAAGCATAAAGATACAGATATTTTCTACTGGCTCTGAGCAACCAACTTTTGCATATACACTTATGATGCATCAAAAAGAAAATGTGTTTCATTCTTTACTCTTTATTTGGATTGAGGCAATGATGATACAGAAAATATTAGCAATTTCAGATGGCATTAGGCAATGAATTATTGTTGAGACAATCATGATGCCTTTAAAATTTATTATAACCTTCCGTGTCCTTCGGTGAACATAAAGAGCCCAATATTTTATAATAGCTCAAGGCAACCAATTGGTACGGAAGGCACTGATGATAGAGCTATGTTGGTAATTTGGGATGGCCTTGGGCACCAAATTGTTGGTTTAGCAATCATGATGTCTAAAAAAATTGTTATAATCCTCGGCGACCTTCGGTAAGTATAAAGATGCCGATATTTTATAATGGCTCTAAGCAACCAACTGTTGCATACACACTTATGATGCATCAAAAAGAAAATGTGTTTCATTGTTTACTCTTTATTTGGATTGAGCTAATGATGATGCAGAAAATATTGGCAATTTCGGGTGGCATTAGGCAATGAATTATTGTTGAGATAATCATGATGGCTTTAAAATTTGTTATAACTTTTGTGGCCTTCGGAGAACATAAATATACTAATATTTTCTAAGAGCTCAAGGCAACCAATTGCTACGTAAACAATTATGACGCATGAAAACAGAGTTTGTTTCGTTCTCTACTCTTTATTGGGGTTGAATGGAGAACTTAACTGAGCCTCACATTTTCATTATCAATTTCTTATTCTTACCTTCGTATTCCCTTAATCTGATTATGTTGTTTGCAATTCCTGTTCACTTTTGGATAGTTTATTTCTACACTTACTGATTGCTCTTTTTCAATGATAGTTTATGATATGGACATGGTGCTAGAGGCTAAAGATGACAAATTTCAAGTCTTTGTGTACACATAGTACCATGCAATTTTCTCTCACCTTTTTTTAGAATTCATATCTTGCCCTTGGAATTACTAAAACTCTCGGCTGGAGCAGAATTTCACGGGTATAAAATTATGGATAGCACTAATTTGTGGTGTTAGCAAGAGGAAGAAATTTTTAAGTAGTTTGCCATAACATAAATTTTTTACCTTTCCATAATTTAGGTCACTTTGGCTACATAAAATTGCCGATACCAATTTATCATCCATCTCATGTAAATGAACTCAAGCAAATCTTCAACTTGGTTTGTTTTAAGTGCCTCACAATGAAGAAAGAAAAGGTATATACAAAAAACAATGAGAAATCTACCTTGCATGTAGTAGTTACATGTTCTTTCCACGATAACAATAATTTATATCTATTTTAACAAGATTGATTCATTCCCCCAGATTCTGGCATCTACAATTAATTTGCACTGCATACAAAAGATTGATTGTAATTTGTCACATAGTGAGGTGTATTTTATCGTATATTTGATGTAATATTATAATATTTGTTTCGTTTAAAATTGCAATATAATGAAAAAAAGAATAAATATAATGTAATAAAATATGCTTGAATAAAAAAATAATGTTTATATTTGAGCAACTAAAATTTCAAGACGATCTAAACAATAAGAAATGAGTTATTTTTAGTATTGTCTCAGCCGATTAAGTTACATATTGATCGGTTAGTTACAAATTGTTGAATTCGAACAGAATAGGTTGTAGTATTGTTGATGATATTGACGGATGATATATTAATTTAGATTTAAATATTAATTAGAGTTGAATTCTAATTTAATTAGATTTGGATAAATTTTGGATGGAACTTTATATATATCTCAGATGTAGAGAGCTTATATATATATAAGTACGGATGATATTTTTAATGTGAACTGTACATATAGAAAAAGAGAAGTCTTTTGAGTTTATAAAAGACAATGCCGCATGTTCTACTGTATATTTAGCCAGCTCATCGAAAATAATATGTCATGTGTTCTTCTCAATTCTTCTAGATGTTTTTCTCTTATTTTACTATCAGTTTTCTATTTTCAAAGAAACAATCAAGTCAATGTCATGAATATAGTAAATTCACATGATGGTATAGTCGCTGAATTCATCGCTTTACATGCCCACCTCTTTTCAATAATCCTTATTTCTTTGTTCCTTCATTACTTGAAACTAGGAATGCATGAAGAAAATTCCGCTGAATTCATCGGTTTACATACCCACCTCTTTTCAATAATCCTTATTTCTTTGCTGCTTCATTACTTGAAACTAGGAATGCATGAAGAAAATTTCTCATTTATAAGTGTTTCAGTGTTTGTGGCTCACACATACATAACGAAGTCGAAGGCCTACTAATTATGAGACATACAACAACCAATAGATATGTTTGTGTGCTTCTGAACACTTAGGAGAAACATCGACTTTACGGTAATTATTACAAGTTCTGATCATTGAATGCAAATTAGAAAAACTTTTGCTGTTGATGTATTGTAGAAGTTGACACAATTAATTAGTATTTGCATTTGTAATTGTCTGATTAGAGAGACTTTTGCTATTGATGTATTGTAGAAGTTGCCACAATTAATTAGTATTTGGATTTGTAATTTGTCTGAAATATCATTTTTCCCTGTACTTCTACAACTTTAGGAAACATGTGGTACATTTCTCTCTCATCTTTATGACTATAAAGACATAATGCAATCCTGAAAACATGGTACAAGATCATAATGAACCTTAGATCTCAATTAATTCCACATGAATGTATTTATCTCAGGTGACATTTGTAAAACATAAATTATGTAAGAATTCAAGTTTTGGGAGGTGATGTCGAGGATAACAGCTTCAGAATTCTTAGGTTATGTAGCCAAGTAATTTGATCCTAAGTGCTGCTTCTTTCACTGTATAAGAAAGAATAATAATCAACTTATACTTGGTCCCTAAGTGCTTCAGTTCTTGGAATGCATGCCAATTATCTTCATCAAATCCACCAGTAACCTGTAAAGACCTTCATTCTCGATGTTAGTAAATACAACTACTCCCATGAAAGTATAAGAATACAGAAGGAGTCTACATGGTGCACACGAAATGCAAATCGAACACGCTCGAGAGTTAACTCCTCACCATCTAAGGATAAATCTAATTTTGCCGTTGTCACTACTCGAATCATGTATTCTCTCACAAGTTTCATTGAGCCTAACTTAAGCTGCACAAAAGGACAAATCAGTATGATTTTATTCAAGTTAATATTAGCGATGCTTCTGGTTAGAAACAAAGCTTGTATCATTTTGCTCCTCACAGACCTAACTGAATGCGGCTTGTGTTTTCTTAAATTAGTTTGTTTAAAGTTCTCTAGCATTTACACTGAAACTACTTGAAATATGGAAACTGGGTACTATTCTTCTTAGAGTAGATGATTGTAGGGATGTGTAGGTCAAATAATCCCACTCCTTTTTTCCCTTACACTGATGCTCTGTAATGATTAACAAGCAATTTTCAATCTAAGAAAAACTTCTCAATTACTGCAAAAGAAAATCAACTTGCATAAATCTTTCAGACTAGAAGGACCACGAATCGCTGCGGGCTGCACCAAAGTTGCGCTAAGCAACTGCACGCGTGCACGAATTCAGCTTGGTGCGGGTTTCTTGCAAGAAGGTTGCAGGCTACAATTCTCCTCCTGTGTGGCTTCCAGCAGCAAGGGGACACTATTTTTTGCTTTCTTCGATCTTGCATTGGCGACATTTTTTATATTCATACTTTTCTACGGTTTTTCTTATTTTGAAATTTTTTGGGGCGATGATGATCTACAGAAGGATGAAAAAAAAAAAAGAGATTTGGATGGCGTATTCTTTTAGGCAGCAATAATGTAGAGAAATAGGAATGCGAGGTTTGGATGGCCTAATTCTTTGGCAACCACCTCGAGCAACCATCTCATGAGGTTTGGCATATTCTACTCAGCTTATTTGCCTTGCTTGGGTTGAGATATTAATTGAGCCTCCTATGTCTAACATGCTCTTTCTTCTTTTTTTGCCCTCTCATTTGCTTAACATTCTTATGAAATCGTATGCCATATGATACAAACGCGTGAACCATCTGGGTCATCATTTTCTTTTGGGCTTCCATTGTCTGCATTTTCAAATATTTTTAAGTATGACAATTGTAAATAAAGACCATAGTTACTATCTGGGTCTTCATTTTACAAAAACTACCAAATATAAGTTGTGTAAGTTGTTTTTAGTAACTGTGGTCTTCATTTACCATAGAGTATAGTCCAGTTTAGTAACACCTTATTTACCATTTGGGTCTTCATTTTCAGTGGTACTTTTATTACAGTTTTATCTATTTTGTGTGTATGTGTCTGTGTGTAACTGTGTGTGGTTGTGCGCTTCTCTTTCTCTTCTTCTCTTTTTCTCTCCTTTTCTTCTTCTCCCTGCGGGCTGGGAGCTGCAGGCAGCAGCAGCAGTGACCAACAGCAACAGCAACTGCAGCATCATCTCTTCTTCTTCCTCTTCTTCTTCTCTCTGCGGTCTGGAGAGCAGCAATAACAGCGGCAGGTACAGCAACAACAGCAGCAACAGGCAGCAACAACAGTAAGGTGGAAATCAAGCTGAATTAAAGCTTCTAATTGCTCATTTGGGGCTTGCTCGAGGTTTAGCTGAAGGAGGAGAGTTTGTGGACCATTTCTTCTAGCTGAATTTCAGGTTTGTTTGGGCGGAATTGAAGTATTTTGAATTTATGAGCTGAAATAGGAATTTCGTTGGGGTTTTGTTAAATTTCTTCTTCTGACTCTTCTAGCTGAGCTATTGGTGGATTATGTCTTTCAATTCCGGTTGATTTGGAGCTACTCTCAGCTGGATTATGAGGTACGTTGATCGGAGTTTTTGTTATTTGAATTTTCGGAGTCGAATCGAATTTTTGTTAGATTTTTTAAAATTCTAATTTTTCAAGCAGTGTTCTTGCTGAATTTTTTAAGGTTTTAGTGATCTCTCCTGCTGGTTTAGAGTAGTGAGGAGCTGCCTCAGGAATTTCGATTTGTTCCGATATTGGAATTGTGAATTGAGGTATATTTAATTTATTGAATAAAACAAAAAAATCTAGCGAAAAATCAAGGGTATGTCTTAAAGAAAAATCTAACGTAAAATCGAGTAGTGAGGAGAACAATATTAATTTATTCAACTCCCTTAATAAATATGTATTGAGAACCCTCAAGTTCAGGCCATTCTAAAATAGTCATTCATCTCCCTTCGTAAATATGTATTGAGAACCCTGAAGTACAGGCCATTCTAAAATAGTAACTGATCTTTTATCTTTTTCATTTTTATCCCATCAACATATCATCAACTTTTGATTTTCTTGATCTGACTTTTTTTTCCCCGATAAATAGGAAATTCCACATAATTTAATAGTGATTCTGTTGGATTGAATAGCTTACTTGGTTTTTAGCTAGTGACACAATGTGGATTAAAGGTTGACACATGATAGCCAACATCTCACTTGATTTAGGCACAATTACTACTTTACATGACAAAAATAGCCCAAATTAAAAGATCAAAAAATGGAAGAGAGTGTAAATTAAATAGGGCTATAGTTGAGAGGGTGTCCATACGTTTTAAATCTTAGATTTTCTGTTCGTTGTTGTTTGTCTTTCATTTATCTTTTATCTAAGTTAAAAAAGAAGCCAACCAACACTGTTCTATCAAGTGTTTTCCTTGTTGCATTGCTGTCTTCGAAGGCTTTCTGACCAAGTAAAGTTAAATTTGGTGGTCATTGAACCTTTCTTTACTTTGTTCTTTTCTTTTGGGATCCCAATGCTTTCGCTCTGAGGTTCATGTCAGAACCTGATGCAGATTTCATCCCAATCCAATGCTCATGTAAAGAAAAAAACAAATGTCATAACGCAGATTTCCAAGGCAAAAATTCCAATGCAGATTTCGCTTTGAGATTCATGTAAGAACCTAATGTAGATTTTCATGTATATTGCATTGTTGGTTCATGTGAGAACCTAATGCAGTACCTAATGCAGATTTTGGGGAACCACTCAATGCTTTCGCTCTGAGGTTCATGTGTATTACATTATTCTTTCCTCTTTTTTTCCCGTCTATATGAATTGGCATGTTTATTCTTTGCAATGCCCGGGTAATGATCCCGAGAAAGTGAAGGCAAGGCTGAAGTATTGGGCCAGGTTATTTGATATTCACATTGCATTCTTATTTACTTTTCGAGAAATTATCTTATTGGTGCCAATTATATACACAGGTCATCTTTAGTACCCTGGTGATGATGACATTATTTACCTCTCTATTGCAAGTTGGCGCATACATGTAGCGGATTATATGACGTCTCTGTGTGCAAGTACATGATAAAGACGATGAGCAAGTCCGAAGTAAAGGTTACCTCTCTATATATCTATTATCATTTTGTTCCTTAGACTTAAGAAGACCAGAAGCTAAAAAGATGGCTTATACCAAGAATTTACCTCTTTTGACTTCATTTTTATGAAAATGAAAGTCAAATCAATTACATAAGTGTAAATAAAAACAGCGCTCTTTACATATCATGTAATAAAGAAAATCTCAAATTATAATTTTAAACATTAGTTTGTTTGATGAAGTGCTTCATTACAAGGTAATTTGCCTTCCATAATGCAAAACATATTATCCCATGCAATATATGCCTACTGCAGCTTTTATTTAAACTTTTAAACCAATATGCATTGAAGTTTGATCCTTATATTTGCAAAGTTACTTTAGATGAAATGGCTGAAATCAATTTGAACTCAGTTTGCAGGGTGCTTCTCAGACATTGGTGACATGGGTTCTCTCCCTTTCGTGCTCTTCTTCCTCCTCCACCTGTGCTCCGCACAGAAGAACCCAGAGGTGGGTGCACTCATGGTGCTGAAGTGGGAGCTGGACCCGCAGGAGCGAGCGCTCGGTTCATGGGCGCCCATGGCGGACCTGTGCGGAGGCGTTTTCGAATGGGCCACGTGCGACGCGCGTGGCAAGGTCGCAAACATCTCCCTGCAGGGACGCGGCCTCACCGGGTCCATCTCCCCCGCGGTGGCTCATAGGATTCTATGGTTGAGCTTTATGGTTCTACAAGATATGGCTCTCCAATATCTAAAAAACATCAATTAATTCCAGTTCCAGTTTTATAAATAAATTGAATGAAAAATTCTTGCTGGTTTATAGGTTTTTATGTAATATTGAAAGAAGCTTGTTGTGTAGTGGTCCAGGATTCCGTACAGTTTTTCCCGTGAATCCTTGGTGTGAAACACCTGTCATTGGTGTATTAGGCCCACAGTGCATCAAAGGGATGCTATGGATGGACACAGTGTGGTATTTACTGTTGGTTTGGCCTTCGGCTGTATTTGCCGAATTTTAGAGAAGGCTTTGGGCCAAACAGGGGTCGGATTTGGATTCAGCGCGGAAAAACACTTGAAAACGGCTTTTTACTTGTTAAAAACGGAGTCCGGATGCCCAAAAACGGACTCCCAGAAGTTTTCTGTGCAAAATGGTGCATGGTGGGAGCCGTGGACCGGCCTGGACACGTGGCGGCCTGTCATTGGGCTGGTGCACGCCTCCCGGTCCAGGATTGGGCCGCCGGTGCACCGTGGACCGGCAGGCCACGTGTCAGCGCGCGGTTGGTCCGGCGCAGTGCACGCGGCGCGCGGGGGAAGGCGCGGGCAGCTCGGGCAGGCCGGGCAGGCGCGGGGTGGGCGCGGTGCACGGTGGACCGGGGCGCGCCATGTGGCAGCCCCGGGTTGGTGGGTGCAGCTGCGCGCGGTGCACCCGCAGGCGCGCGTCTGCGGCCGTACGCGCACGCGGGCGCAGGCACGCAGGCGTGTCGGCGGCCGTGTCGGGCGGGAAAAGGCGCCGCCACGTGGCGTCACGCCACGGGCTGGCGCCACCCACCACGCCGCCCCGCATGGGGGGCACGTGGCCGCGGCCGGTTCGCCGGGCGCGCTGTCCCCTGTGCGGGGGACACGTGTCGAGCGTCCGGGCGGGTCGGACCGGCGTTCGGTCCGACCGGATCCCGTGTGCGGGAGTGGGCCGAGTTGGGCCGGGCACTGTTTGGGCCCCGATTCGGGGCCCGAATGATTCGGGCGCCCGAATCCAGGACACATTGGGTATTTTCCCAATTGTTTTGGTGGGCCTATAAATAGGCCTCCCCTCCCCTCCTTCTTTTGCTTTTTCCGAGAGTTAGAGAGAGAACCTGAGGGAGAGCCTTGAAGCAAAGTTGTTCCTCACATTATTTTGCATCTCGTGGTGGAGTTCCAGATTTTTCGGAAGTCCGACAACGGCGATCCGGATTTTACAGTGTGCCCCGTTTTTTCCCCATTTTCGGCCCGTTATCGTCGCATTTTAGTCCGAGTAGTCCCCTACGCAGTACAGGAGTCCTTTTTTGATGATTTCTTCGCCGGTGTGTTCCTAAGAGGTAGGGCTTCGTTTTCCATGTTGGTGATTTTTCTTGATTCCGCAAGTTTGGCACGGTTCCCAAGACATTTTGACACCCCCTTTTGCTGTTTGGATTTTTGGACAGCGGCAACTTTGACGAATTATATCTTGGCGTAGGAATATCGGATCGAGGCGTTTAAAGAGTCGATTTTGGGCTACTTATCGCGAGGAATGCAACCGTGATTTTTCTGGGATTTTTGGAGCTCGGGACAGAGGTGAAATTCCTCATTTTGCGTGCTGATTATAAAAACAGTAAAAATCTGTTTTGGGACTTGTATTTTTACACTGTGTGTAATGTGTAATGTTGTAGGACACAGTTTTCGGCAGACTGCATCTTTAGCGGATAGCGAACAGCGGGATTTTTCTTGGGGTGTTGTGCACGCTTTTCGAGGTGGGCGGTTGTGTTTCCCTCTTTGTTGACGTGCTCACTAGGAGTATTAGAGTTCCCCAATTATATATGTGACAACTAGCTGTTAGCATGTGAACCTGTTGCAATGCCCCCCCTAATTTAATTGATAGTCTTTAGGTGATAAATTTGGGACAATAATGTTGGACAATTGCTATATCGTAACCCCGCATGCAAATAAGTATCACATTAATGTTTAAAAATAATTCTTTGAAATAAACCTTAGCCACTTTTCTAACACTTTTTAAAAAAGGACAATTGCATGCTTACCTGGACACCTAGTTAGGCCACTGTTTACTGCTGCACTATATTATTGGATTTGACTTAGGAGAAAACATGTGTTATCGTTCTCCTTCTCTATCGAGGCATGATGCTCGAGTCTGATTGGGATTTTGGGATAGTGCAGTCTGGACCTCGAGTCTGGGATAGTTTAGACTCGTCTTGGGGATTGTGGGGCTTAGTGGCCACCGCGGATGTTAGGCGGTCGGCCAGATGTTTTTACTTTATCAAATTGGGATTTGTGGGTTATTGTGGTAACCGCGGACAGTAGGCGGTTAGCCAGATGTTGATTACTTTATCAGATTTTGGTCTTGTGGGGTGTTGCGGCGACCGCGGACATTGGGCGGTTGACCGGATATTCACTTATGCATCAGATTGGGTATCAGATTTCTCTAGTGGATGGTGTTTCCCACTTATTGAGTACCATTGCATCAGATCGGGGTTTCATTAGTGGACGGAGTTTCCCACTTTGATCATAGTCTTGATCCAGTCCTGCTATTGTGAGACATTGGTTACAGAGATGCTTGATACAGAGATACTTTACTCGTGTGGGTCGCTCCCCTCGAGTGCCACTCCGGAGTAGGCTTTTGACCGTGACGGTGCCGGTCAGTTGGTGAGTTGTGAGTGATGACAGAGCAGGCAGTGCCAGTACTTCCTGGCCCTTTGATTGGGTTCCTTTGGGCGGTTAGCCTTATAGTTGCATTTATACAGTTATCTTTTTGGCACTGCATTTAGAGGCATAGTAGTGGTAGTTTCCTTTTTCAGCAGTCTTTATTGCATACTACTGTTCTTTCCTTTTTGCCTCTTATAGTCCTAGTGGGTTCGTCAGCATTTGAGGTTTTACCCACTAGGGGAGGCTACTGGTTTATCTAGTAGTTCTCACCCCCATTGTTGTTTTCTGTCTTCTCCCCTTGTTTTGCAGAGTCATCTGCGGGAGCTGCTGGGCCATCAGCGGCTGATCGAGGTAAGAGGATTGCGGACTAGCTAGATCATCTACCCCGACTGTGAGAGTAGCTGGACTTTTATTGTACCCCTTTTGTATCTCAGACTACAGTAGTTTACTTTTGGGACTGGCTTTAGCCAGCTGTTTGTATTTAGTTTGGTAAGGTGGGAGTTTATTGTACTTTTATTTCAGCTTGTATCTTATTTCCAGTCTGAGATTACTTATAGTTCTTTTAGTTCAGCTCTGTTTATGCTTTTCTATTGTATGTCTTTTATCTGAGCAGGTTACCAGCGCTTCGTGTACATGGAAAATTCTGTGTGCACGGCGGATCTGTTGGCAAGCTCGGGTTCTGGTTTACACCCGGCGCGTGACAGATTAAGTTGGTATCAGAGCTTAGGGATAGGTCAGTTGGGACTTAGGGAACCCTAGGCTTTTGGCAGACCCTAGGATGATAGGGCGCGAGAGGACGTGATATTTTGCGAAAGTTGTTGATTTAATTGTTTGACTCTTCCAGTGAGTGAAGAGGGATCGACATACCCTATTTCTAGTGAACTGTTATGTTGGCTGCAGACAACATAAAGTCACAGAAATAGGGGGATGTCTTTGACTTTCGCTAGATTGGGTCGTGTGGGGTTTTATTGCTGATTTGTGGCTTTTTGTGACAGTATGTCGCCCCATCGTCGTTT
Source organism: Tillandsia leiboldiana (assembly GCA_029204045.2). Lineage (NCBI taxonomy): Eukaryota > Viridiplantae > Streptophyta > Magnoliopsida > Poales > Bromeliaceae > Tillandsia > Tillandsia leiboldiana. The sequence continues at coordinate 25,581,554 of CM055074.1, read as the reverse complement.
TTCCGTCGGGGGTATCCCCACCCCTCCTGAGGAGCCCGAGCAGGCGGTATCTACCGAGCTGGGGGAATTGCGGGCCTTGTTGACCCATTTGGTGGCGAGGAGCTTTCGACAGGAGCAGCGCCTGGAGCAGCTACTGGCGCAGAGGGGTGATTCAGCAGTTGGAGAGAGGGCCAGGGCTTTAGAGTAGCGTTTAGAGAGGAAACGCCCAGCCCCGGATGTTGTTGGACAGGCCAGTTCTTCTAGACGGACACGGTTTTGCGGCAGGTGTGTTTTCTGTAGAGGACGGCATCCCTCAGGTACCTGTGACTTGAGGCGGGGTCGATGCTTCTGATGTGGACAGTCTGGCCACGTTCGAGCTTCGTGCCCCCTTTCGACCTTAGTACCACCTTCTCCAGCGTTGGCCTCTATCGCATCCCAGCAGAGATCTCAGCGGCACCAGCAGACACGACCATTGCAGGCTCCCAGCAGTTGTATTTTCTGTGGAGGTCAGCATTTTCCCGGCACCTGCGACCAGCGGTGGGGTCGCTGCTATAGGTGTGGACAGCCCGAGCACATTCGAGTTGCGTGCCCCTCGGGGGCGGCTGTGGCACCTACTTTAGTGTCCGTCCCTACTACTTCCCAGCGGCGACCGGGAGCTTCATCAACAGGCCTCCAGGCAGACCGAGTTTTGCCTCCACGCCCTTCTGGTGAGAGACAGCCGTTGTTGAGCGGTCAGGATGGCTTAGCGCAGGCGGGGGATTCTACTACAGCTGACCGTGTGGTGGCAGGTATGGTCTATTTCTGGCATTTGGATTCATATCTTATTTGATACTGGAGCATCGCATTCTTTCATTAGTAGATCATTTGCATCATTACATGGGATAGAGGTAGGACTTTTGCCACATGCACGAGAGGTTCAGATTCCCGATCACACTTTGCACGTGGAGGAGTGTTGTTGGTCCTGCCCGATGCAGATCGAGTCCTGGATTATGCCAGCAGACCTGTTGGTCTTGAGACAGCGGAGGGACTTTGATGTGGTCCTCGGGATGGACTGGCTGGCTCTGTATTTCGCGACTATTGATTGTGCCGAGAGGACTGTCACTTTTTGAGAGCCAGGCCAGGAGGTGTTGGTATACCGGGGATGTCAGAGCGCTTTCTTTGCCTCTATGGTTTCGACTTCCCGAGCGAGGCGGATAATTCATCGAGGATGTGTAGCCTTTTTGGCTAGTGTTGTTGAGGGGCCTACGACGACAGCGGGACTCGGAGATATTCCTATCGTTCGCGAGTTTCCGGAGGTGTTTCCACCTGAGCTGACTAGTATGCCGCCCGACAGGGAGATCGAGTTTGTGATTGACGTAGTTCCAGGAACTGCGCCAATCTCTAAGGCTCCTTACCGGATGGCACCGGCTGAGCTGCGAGAGCTTAAGGCACAGTTGCAAGATTTGATGGATAAGGACTTTATTAGACCCAGTGTGTCACCCTGGGGAGCGCCGGTGCTATTCGTGAAGAAGAAGGATTGGTCACTTCGACTGTGTGTGGACTATAGGGAATTGAATAAAGTGACCATCAAGAACAAGTACCCTTTGCCGCGCATCGACGATCTTTTTGATCAGCTGCAAGGGTCTTGTGTCTTCTCCAAGATCGATCTACAGTCTGGTTACCACCAACTGAAGGTGAAGGCCGAGGATATTCCCAAGACTGCTTTCAGATCTCGGTACGGGCATTATGAGTTTACAGTTATGCCGTTTGGATTGACTAATGCCCCTGCCGCCTTTATGGACTTGATGAACAGGATATTTCGGCCATTTCTGGATCGTTTTGTGGTGGTGTTCATTGATGATATCCTTGTTTACTCCCGGAGCGAGGCCGAGCATGAGGAGCACTTGAGGACTGTGCTACAACTTCTACGAGAGAAGAAGTTGTATGCCAAGCTGGCGAAGTGCGAGTTTTGGCTTCGGAAGGTAGCTTTCTTGGGCCATGTGATTTCCGCCGCCGGTGTAGCAGTAGACCCGGCGAAGATTGAGGCAGTTCGAGATTGGCCCCGACCGACGACTATATCTGAGGTGCGCAGCTTCATGGGATTAGCTGGTTATTATCGTCGGTTCGTGGAAGGTTTTGCGAAGCTTTCCACACCCCTCACTCGGTTGACGCGTAAAGGAGTTAAGTTTATCTGGAGTGAGGACTGCCAGAGGAGCTTTGAGGAGCTGAAGGATAGATTGATGACCGCTCCTATCCTTTCCCTCCCTGTTATGGGGAAAGGATATGTGATCTATAGTGATGCATCGCACAGTGGACTCGGTTGCGTGTTGATGCGGGAAGGGAGGGTAATTGCTTATGCATCGAGACAGCTCAAGGATTACGAGAAGAATTACCCTATCCATGACTTGGAGCTCGCTGTCGTGGTGTTTGCACTGAAGCTTTGGCGCCATTACCTGTATGGAGAGCATTGCGAGATCTACACCGACCATAAGAGCTTAAAGTATCTGTTCACTCAGAAGGAGCTAAATTTGAGGCAGCGCAGATGGTTAGAGCTACTAAAAGATTACGATGTGGATATCCTTTACCATCCAGGCAAGGCCAATGTGGTTGCAGATGCTTTGAGCAGGAGAGCAGTACAGAGTTTGTCTATGTTGATCACAGACCAGGCGCCACTATTAGAGGAGATGAGACGGCTCGAGATAGAGGTTGTGTCCCCTGGGGTCTCTGCTAGACTGATGTCTTTGGTCGTGCAACCCACTCTGTTGGAGAGGATCCGAGAGAGACAGAGTGAGGACCCCTATTTGACCAGGATTAGAGATCAGATTCCGAGTGATCGATCAGGGGATTTTTCAATGGATGCTTCGGGAGTACTGACGTACAGGGACCGAGCTTGTGTGCCAGTAGATGCTGAGATCAGAGAGCAGATATTGAGGGAGGCCCATTGTACACCTTATACCCTTCATCCTGGGGGGACTAAGATGTATAAGGACCTCAAGGTACACTTCTGGTGGAATGGCATGAAAAGGGATATTGGGAGATTTGTGTCTCAGTGTTTGACTTGTCAACAGGTAAAAGCTGAGCATCGAGTGCCAGCTGGCAAGCTACAGAGTCTCTCAATTCCCGAGTGGAAATGGGACCACATTATAATGGATTTTGTGGTCGGATTGCCGAGGGCACAGGGAGGTGCAGATGCTATCTGGGTAGTTGTGGATCGACTTACCAAGTCAGCGCACTTTTTGCCTATGCAGACTACTTGGCCACTCGAGCGACTAGCCCAGTTATACCTGGATGAGATAGTGAGGTTGCATGGAGTACCCGCCTCCATTGTGTTAGATAGAGATCCGAGGTTTGCTTCGCGCTTCTGGAGGAGTCTGCAGACCGCCTTGGGGACTCAGCTCAGATTCAGTACAGCTTTTCATCCACAGACTGATGGGCAGTCAGAGCGGACTATACAGATCTTGGAGGACATGCTGAGGGCTTGCATCTTGGATTTTGGCGGAGGATGGATTCGACACGTATCTTTGGTTGAGTTTGCGTACAACGACAGCTTTCAAGTGAGCATACAGATGGCTCCGTTTGAAGCGTTGTATGGACGCAAGTGTCGATCACCACTTTATTAGAGTGACGTAGGCGAGAGGCGGACCTTGGGGCCAGATATACTGCTTGAGGCAGAGGAGAAGGTCCGAGTGATTCGACAGCATCTTCAGACCGCTCAGAGTCGATAGAGGAGCTATGCTGATGTTCGGCGACGAGAGAGTTTCAGGTTGGAGATCTTGTATTTTTGAAAGCCTCGCCGTCCAAAGGGATAAGGAGGTTTGGCATTCGCGGGAAACTCAGCCCCCGATACATTGGACCCTTTGAGGTGTTGGAGCGTATCGGGCCAGTTGCTTACCGACTTGCACTTCCCCCGAGACTTGCTGGTGTCCATGATGTGTTCCATGTTTCTACTCTGAGGAGGTACGTCTTCGACCCATCGCACGTCATCGACTTCACGCCGCTTGAGATCAGCGAGGATTTGAGGTACGATGAGCGCCCACTACGGATTCTGGATCGAGAGGTGCGAGAATTGCGCAGTCGGGCCATCCCCTATGTGAGGGTCCTTTGGAGCTATCATGACGAGCGCGAGGCTACTTGGGAGCTGGAGTCGGAGATGATGGACGCCTACCACTACCTGTTCGAGGCTCAGGATTGAGGTATGATTTTCGTTTCGAGGACGAAACTTTTGTTAGTGGGGGAGGATGTAGTGGTCTAGGATTCCGTACAGTTTTTTCCGTGAATCCTTGGTGTGAAACACCTGTCATTGGTGTATTAGGCCCACAGTGCATCAAAGGGATGCTATGGATGGACACAGTGTGGTATTTACTGTTGGTTTGGCCTTCAGCTGTATTTGCCGAATTTTAGAGAAGGCTTTGGGCCAAACAGGGGTCGGATTTGGATTCAGCGCGGAAAAACGCTTGAAAACGGCTTTTTACTTATTAAAAACGGAGTCCGGATGCCCAAAAACGGACTCCCGGAAGTTTTCTGTGCAAAATGGTGCATGGGGGGAGCCGTGGACCGGCCTGGACACGTGGCGGCCTGTCATTGGGCCGGTGCACGCCTTCCGGTCCACGGATTGGGCCGCCGGTGCACCGTGGACCGGCGGGCCACGTGTCAGCGCGCGGTTGGTCCGGCGCAGTGCACGCGGCGCGCGGGGGAAGGCGCGGGCAGCTCGGGCAGGCCGGGCAGGCGCGGGGTGGGCACGGTGCACGGTGGACCGGGGTGCGCCACGTGGCGGCCCCGGGTTGGTGGGTGCAGCTGCGCGCGGTGCACCCGCAGGCGCGCGTCTGCGGCCGTACGCGCACGCGGGCGCAGGCACGCAGGCGTGTCGGCGGCCGTGTCGGGCGGGAAAAGGCGCCGCCACGTGGCGTCACGCCACGGGCTGGCGCCACCCACCACGCCGCCCCGCATGGGGGGCACGTGGCCTCGGCCGGTTCGCCGGGCGCGCTGTCCCCTGTGCGGGGGACACGTGTCGAGCGTCCGGGCGGGTCGGACCGGCGTTCGGTCCGACCGGATCCCGTGTGCGGGAGTGGGCCGAGTTGGGCCGGGCACTGTTTGGGCCCGGATTCGGGGCCCGAATGATTCGGGCGCCCGAATCCAGGACACATTGGGTATTTTCCCAATTGTTTTGGTGGGCCTATAAATAGGCCTCCCCTCCCCTCCTTCTTCTGCTTTTTTCGAGAGTTAGAGAGAGAACCTGAGGGAGAGCCTTGAAGCAAAGTTGTTCCTCACATTATTTTGCATCTCTTCGTGGAGTTCCAGATTTTTCGGAAGTCCGACAACGGCGATCGGGATTTTACAGTGCGCCCCATTTTTTCCCCATTTTCGGCCCGTTATCGTCGCATTTCAGTCCGAGGAGTCCCCTGCGTAGTACAGGAGTCCTTTTTCGACGATTTCTTTGCCGGCGTGTTCCTAAGAGGTAGGGCTTCGTTTTCCATGTTGGTGATTTTTCTGTATTCCGCAAGTTTGGCACGGTTCCCGAGACATTTTGACACCCCCTTTTGCTGTTTGGATTTTTGGACAGCGGCAACTTCTACGAATTATATCTTGGCGTAGGAATATCAGATCGAGGCGTTTAAAGAGTTGATTTTGGGATACTTTTTGCGAGGAATGCAACCGTGATTTTTCTGGGATTTTTGGAGCTCGGGACAGAGGTGAAATTTATCATTTTGCGTGCTGATTATAAAAACAGTAAAAATCTGTTTTGGGACTTGTATTTTTACACCGTGTGTAATGTGTAATGTTGTAGGACACGGTTTTCGGCAGACTGCATCTTTAGAGGACAGCGGACAGCGGGATTTTTCTTGGGGTGTTGTGCACGCTTTTCGAGGTGGGCGGTTGTGTTTCCCTCTTTGTTGACGTGCTCACTAGGAGTATTAGAGTTCCCCAATTATATATGTGACAACTAGCTGTTAGCATGTGAACCTGTTGCATTGCCCCCCCCTAATTTAATTGATAGTCTTTAGGTGATAAATTTGGGACAATAATGTTGGACAATTGCTATATCGTAACCCCGCATGCAAATAAGTATCACATTAATGTTTAAAAATAATTCTTTGAAATAAACCTTAGCCACTTTTCTAACACTTTTTAAAAAAGGACAATTGCATGCTTACCTGGACACCTAGTTAGGCCACTGTTTGCTGCTGCACTATATTATTGGATTTGACTTAGGAGAAAACATGTGGTATCGTTCTCCTTCTCTATCGAGGCATGATGCTCGAGTCTGATTGGGATTTTGGGATAGTGCAGTCTGGACCTCGAGTCTGGGATAGTTTAGACTCGTCTTGGGGATTGTGGGGCTTAGGCCACCGCGGATGTTAGGCGGTCGGCCAGATGTTTTTACTTTATCAAATTGGGATTTGTGGGTTATTGTGGTAACCGCGGACAGTAGGCGGTTAGCTAGATGTTGATTACTTTATCAGATTTTGGTCTTGTGGGGTGTTGCGGCGACCGCGGACATTGGGCGGTTGACCGGATATTCACTTATGCATCAGATTGGGTATCAGATTTCTCTAGTGGATGGTGTTTCCCACTTATTGAGTACCATTGCATCAGATCGGGGTTTCATTAGTGGACGGAGTTTCCCACTTTGATCATAGTCTTGATCCAGTCCTGCTATTGTGAGACATTGGTTACAGAGATGCTTGATACAGAGATACTTTACTCGTGTGGGTCGCTCCCCTCGAGTGCCACTCCGGAGTAGGCTTTTGACCGTGACGGTGCCGGTCAGTTGGTGAGTTGTGAGTGATGACAGAGCAGGCAGTGCCAGTACTTCCTGGCCCTTTGATTGGGTTCCTTTGGGCGGTTAGCCTTATAGTTGCATTTATACAGTTATCTTTTTGGCACTGCATTTAGAGGCATAGTAGTGGTAGTTTCCTTTTTCAGCAGTCTTTATTGCATACTACTGTTCTTTCCTTTTTGCCTCTTATAGTCCTAGTAGGTTCGTCAGCATTTGAGGTTTTACCCACTAGGGGAGGCTACTGGTTTATCTAGTAGTTCTCACCCCCATTGTTGTTTTCTGTCTTCTCCCCTTGTTTTGCAGAGTCATTTGCGGGAGCTGCTGGGCCATCAGCGGCTGATCGAGGTAAGAGGATTGCGGACTAGCTAGATCATCTACCCCGACTGTGAGAGTAGCTGGACTTTTATTGTACCCCTTTTGTATCTCAGACTACAGTAGTTTACTTTTGGGACTGGCTTTAGCCAGCTGTTTGTATTTAGTTTGGTAAGCTGGGAGTTTATTGTACTTTTATTTCAGCTTGTATCTTATTTCCAGTCTGAGATTACTTATAGTTCTTTTAGTTCAGCTCTGTTTATGCTTTTCTATTGTATATCTTTTATCTGAGCAGGTTACCAGCGCTTCGTGTACATGAAAAATTCTGTGTGCACGGCGGATCTGTTGGCGAGCCCGGGTTCTGGTTTACACCCGGGGCGTGACATGTTGTCAGTGACATTCTTCCTGTTCCAACAATGCCTTCACTTTTTGTTTGTTCTGCTTCATGGTTAATGTGCTAATACTCTATATATGCCCAAAACTTCGCGAACTTTCCTAGTTTTGATTTGCACAATAATTGTTGGAACAGAATTTATTGTGAAGCTATCCATTAGGAAGTTGACGTTCTCATAGATTTTACAACAATCATATTTTATTTTACAACCTATGCTTTTAGCTGTTTGTGAATTAATATATTTGTGTACTGCTGGAACTTTATGATTTGAAAGTGATCAATTTGAGGATGACTTTTGCTAACCCTCCAATTACAATACAGGTCTCTTTCAAGTTTTCAGTTTTTGGATTTGAAATGGGCACTTCGTGGAGAAGGATTTTGCTATATATTTTCATTGGTGGACTATGGTTCTTTGTGCATTGTAATTTTCCGAATGTTGAGTCGACTCTTGTCACGCCCCGAGTTTTGAAAAGCATGCTAATTTTTATTTTTTTTTTAAATCAGAGTTTAAATCATTTCAGGCGTGAACAGATCGCCACATGTATAGTAAATTTCCTGTCCAAATGGGACAGAGCCTTTCCTATACATGCACGGCTAAGTACTTACGGTCAATACCAGAGTAGTCTAAACTACGCATACAACAATAGTCATTTTACAATATTTTAAACAAAATGCGGAAGATAAAATATACTGGTGACATAAGGGTCGGTACTATCGCAACAGCCTCACCAACGTGTCCCGACATCCCAGCACCCGACCGACCTGAAAAATGGTCACCCAGGGGGTGTGAGATACACTGTACATGTATCCCAGTGGGCACGACGAGCCGAGAAATAGCTAATCGTACCTACTGGATACAATAATCTGCGGATAGTAATAGATCAATAGGTAAAGCTGAATAATCAATAAGTCACGATATAACTGAGCAGATATGGGTACAGAAATATCAGAATCAATCATGGTGATAATCAAATATAACTGAGCATATATGGGTACAGAAATAAATAGTAAAACATGCCAGAATCTGGAAATATAAGCTATGCATCAACAAAGGAACAGTAAGTACCCAACCGATGCCACTGTTGGTCACGGGGACCTCAGGCGAAGATATCTATGCCGAGCCAACCACAATCATACTGGATTCCACCTAGCAGAGCTGAACAGCAAACCCCGTACCATTGATATAGCCGAGAGGATCCTCGTACCAAACGGTACAGCCAAGAGTTTTTCTCATATCGGTACAGCCAAGGGGCTCCCCGTACCCAGTGATACAGCAAGAGGGGATAGCTCACGGGTCAACCAGACCCTTTACCGGTAAAGAACGCAATGTGGGGGATCAATCCCACAGCGTACGCGAACGAACAGCAGGTGCACAACGATCATAATGCTAATGCTAAATCTCACGGTCCGCAGACCGGGTAATCGGCAACATGCCGGAAATCCCCACAGGGATGCAATGGCAAAGGCCAACTGAATCTCAACCCAAGGTAATCGGCAAAAAGCCAGAAAAAATCCCAACAGGGATGCAGGTATCTGTATATCAATCAGGTCTATCATGCATAACTGGAAATAGTAGCAAGAATAACTGAATATAATGCAATACAATATCTGATAGACATGAAGCAATAATAAGCATGATCAGACCCTGAATACCAACTGTGCTGAATACTGGAATGTAAACGACAGGTATGTAGAAAAATATCCAGGTAGATGTCTATCAATAAAGGAGTATGTATATCTGAGCGAAATCCCAATAGGGATGCATATGTCTGTATATCAATCATAGGTCATATCATGCAACCCGAAATCCAAGAAGTATATAAATCCGAATAAAAGCAAGTCTATGTAGTGATCAAGCAAGCATGATATAAATGTCCAAATATGAGCTAATGAACTGTCCTCTAACTAATGACCAATCAAGCAGGTATATGTCCAGGTATACGCAAAGGCTACTAAATCCACAGAATAAGGCTCATAAACATAATCTGGGCTAAATAGAAGAACAGGTGTCCGACTGGACTAAAGCAAACAGAGGGCCGAAAAGATAAAGCCCGGACCGAAGATAACCCACCTCAATGTAGGCCGATCAACGACTCCAACAGAAGGCTCGGGGCCGGAGTCAGACTGCAAAGACCTGAATCATGAACACTGATCAGGAATGACTCACACATACCCAAATCCGATCCGAAACACGAAAGTCGCACCGAAAACCGTAAAACCGACAATTTCGCCGGTTTACGGAACGGAATCCGATTTCCGCTCAACGAAAACCTACAGACTTCTGATAAATTGCCTAACAAGTGTGTAAATACTGTCTAAAGACAGCCAGCATGCTACATTTGCCACAGGACCCAAAATATTCACTGAATTGCATAATTACCATTATTTTAAAGCTTATTTCGACTCGTTCTCTCAATCCAGGAATCCAAAGACAACGTCGTAAGTTTCAGCGCGTTCATTTCGACGCAACAAAACCCGTGCTCACCATTTGGAAGCAGCACGAGACCCAAGGAAAACTTCAGGCCATGTTTTTCTTTGCTGACATAGACCAAATAGCATTTTCCAAAAATCCACCCGACCATTTCCATTTTTAGGGTGAGCATCATGCTCAGTGACCTCAAATTAGTTAGAGGCTCACTACCGCGACCTCGCAAACTGTCCAAAACAGTCCCTCGGCCAAACAACTTAACCTAAGGCATTTTAACACAAAACTTTTAAATCACTTGTGCCATTAGCAAACCAGCTTGAGCATCTTGCTCAGGACACCACAGGGACTCAAGGGCTTTCCCAAGTGCAGCCCAGAAACTGCTGGATCGAAAGATCCAAATCCCTCGCTCACTAACACGACAACATTGCTCCACACACCAATCCACACAGCCAAAATTGGATCTGAAGTGAGCATCAAGCTCAGGGGAGTGTGTGGAATAACTTTCATATTCATTGCATGCTCAGATTCTCACTTTTTATTCTTTGAGGCATTTTATCGAACACCTAGTAGACACAATTTAAAACAAGCAACTAAGTTTTTCCCGAGCTTGTTCTCAGTAGGGACACAATCTGGGGACTTCTAACTTGGATGGAAATCTACATCACGAAGTTTAGAGCCTACCTGGGTGGATGGCCGGAGCCCGGAGACGTCGGCGGCGGCCGGAGCTCAAGCTCGGATGCAATGATGGTGCAACTACAGTTGGCACAATCCCTACGTTAGAATCCACATGCAACCTCACCAACGGCCTTATTTATGTCTAAGGAACTTACCTGAGTGGCTTTCCCACCGCGTGGAGCCCCGGCGATCGCCGGCGACGGAGCTCGGCCAAGATGATGGCCATTAATGGCGGATCTTCGTCCGGTCTGCATGGCCCGCATGCAAGGGCATGAACGGATCCCCCTCGGCCACAGGAAGTTAACCAGGGTCATCGCCGGTGTCGGGAAGCAGCGGCGGCGCCGGACGGCGAGGCTCGGCCGAAGCATCAAAATGCCCGGTTCTAGGGCAAGCCCGTGCGACTCGGGTTCTTGTCCGATGATCACCAGACCTTGAAGGTAGCTTGCAGTCGACGAGGAGACGAAGATCAACGGTCTTGATCTTCATCTCGACGGTTGGATTCCTCCCGCGCTCAAGATCGGCCAAAAACCAACTTCGGGCGAAGAGTCGCTCCCGCCGGCAACGCAGAGCACGACGGCGGTTCGGAATTCACAAGGATGACCCACTCAACATCAGAAAGACACTGGGAAGGTTGAAGGGCAATTATATTACAAAGTTTTTCCAACCTCTTACCTCGCCGGAGAAGATGAAGATGGAGGCTTCCCCGCGGAGGCGCACGGCGGAGCAAGGCACCGGGTTCACCTTGGCTCGGTTGCGGCTTCACAAAGGAGTACCCAGAAGAGGCTTGATGGAAGCAAAAGCCCTCTTGATGCTTCCAACACCAAGACCCGAGAAACCCAACTTCCAAACGGTTTCTTTGTGGCTTCTCCGGTGACGGGAAGGCGGCGGCCGGTGCGCTACCACCGAGGAATGCGGCAGGGGGAGAGGAGGACGTTGGAGCTGGCGGCTGTGGCTGAGGGCTGCGGGGTTTAGGGTTTTTTTTTTGGAACCCTAACCCGAATAGGTTTTTAAATAGTGCATTGTTGCACAATTGCACTTTAGTCCTTCAAACCTCATTACTTTAAGCCCAGTTTCTCATAGTAGTTAACTTTCATACTTAGGTCCCTCTCCAAAGAGCAGCACGCAAAACGGAGCATAAAATATAGGGTCATTGTGCAAAATACCGCATTTTTCACTGTATTTCATGCTTTTCGAGGCATTTTAGTCGTCGAATCGAAAAATGGACTTCGCCACGACGTCTGGCTCGACGAAACCTATCAGGTAGCGATTTTTGTTTTCCGAGAAAACGCCCGGATAAATTTTTGGTCCATCAATACTGTACAAGAATACAGTTTATCACGCTTTTCGAAACTCCAGGGTCGTCAAATGGAAATTCCGTCAGCGCCATTGTGTTTAGAACGACGAAATCGATCAAATCGACTACCTGGATTACTATGATCGGAGTCTAGACAGCGAATTGGCTAACGTTGGCACTAAGGGGATTTGAAAATAGGGGTTACTATTCATCTACGGTTCACAGCACTATTCACTTAAGTCGCGGGTCCCGCCCGCTTCTTCGCTGATTTCTGGAAGATCCGATCGTTGGATCTGAATTTGATCAATATCATTTCCGACCAGTTCGACGAGACGGTCGCACTGGTGATCTCGAATTTTTGAGATCAGGCTCGAATTGAAAGGCGATATTTTTGCCTCGAAAACTGTGCAATTTTCACAGTAGCAAAGGTCAACTGAGCTATTTGTGCTCTTTCTAATTCTAAGTCAACTTGACTCCCTTCTTTTCTTTTATTTATTTCGAATTTAAATTTCACGAATCTTACAACTCTATTGTCAATGTGTAAATTTAGTTGCTTTTGTAAGTTTCCATATTTAGAGTGCATATTACGAATTACTTTGTGATGCAAACTTTTTTACTGAATTATAACAGTTGGCTGACATACTCTACTTCAAAATAGCATTTCCAAAGTTGGTCATTCTGCTTTATAGTCAATTAAATATTCATGTTATTTCTACATCAGCACTCAAATTAAACCTGTGCAGCATATAACATGAAAAATAATTTTTGTTGAACAAATTAAACCCGCGGCGCAGCGCGGGTACTTCACTAGTAAAATTTTAACTCAGGATATTCGTAACCCTAATCTTATTCATATAAGAGAAAATTGATATGAACTAAGGGGAAAACAAAAAAACCAAGAAAGAAAAGAAGGCGAGGAGCGAGCGAACCTTAAGATTCATCCCGATGTCGATCTTCATCTGCTCGTAGACGGGGGTGTAGATCTCCATCCAGCAGCGCTTCAGCGGGGCGAAGCGGTGAGGAGGCACGGGAATCTTCTGGAACTGCACCCTCCTGTCCGACATCTCGTGCGGCTTCAGCGCCTCGAAGTGCGGGCGCGGCGGCGCGGCGGCAGTGGCGACGGAGGATGGGGGAGGAGCTCTGGCGGCCTCGATTTCCATGGACGAGGAGGACGATGGCGCTCCCGTCGACGCCATTGAGGATGATGTCGGGGTTTGGAGAGGAAGAGGTAGAGGGAGAGAGGAGCGAAGGGTAGACTCCGTGCCGCGAGGAACAAGGATTGGAGAGAAAACTAGGGTTTTAGGGTTCCAACGCGTCGTAGAATCCTATTTAGAGAATTTTGTTATAGAGGTCCCTTACATTTTTAATAATTTAATAAAGGCCTCGGAAAAATACTATTTGTACACCTCCAAAAGAAATGTAGGGTGTAGATCGTACATTATTACTTGAGTTCACAATATTTTAAATAATATTTGCATATCTTACACCCTCATTCTAAAATTTACAAAATTTTAAATATTTTTTATAAAATTATAAAAAAAAATTTGATACGATAAATAGTAAAATAATAATTATTGAATAGAAAGATGTAAGATTTATATCCTATATTGAAGTATACCAATAGTATTATACTTTTTTTTATATAATTAAATTACACCATTGGTCCCTACTTTTTTCCGATTTATAAATTAAATTCTTTAGGAGGCCGTCGGAGCTCCTCCCCCATCCTCCGCCGCCGCTGCCGCCGCGCCTGCACTATGAGGCGCTGAAGCTGCACGAGATGTCGGACAGGAGGGTGCAGTTCCGGAAGATTCCCGTGCCTCCTCACCGCTTCGCCCCGCTGAAGCGTTGCTGGATGGAGATCTACACCCCCGTCTACGAGTTAAAAACTGTAAGGCGTATTCTGGCTAAAGAGAACTGTTTGGTGCCCTATAAAATGCAATATCTGGGTATCGGGTATAAATAATCTTATTTTATATTATAATTTTAAAAATAATCCTACGTAAAGTAAAATTATAAAAATAGACTTCTAAAAGCGGTGAATGATTCACCGCATATAGAAAACATAATTTTTTTAATTAATTAATTTTTTAAATTTGATTTATTTTTATTTTTTTTAAATTTAAATATATTTTTTGGTTTAAATAATTATTAGTAGTATAATTTTATTTTTTAATTAATTAATTTTTTTAATTTGATTTGTTTCGATTTATCGATAAAAGAAATAAAAAAATATATGAAAATATTTATTTAAAAAGAAAAAATATTTTAAAATTAAAATTAAATTTAATTATTTAATTTATTTTTAAAATTTAATTTATTTTTATTTATTTTTAATTCAAATTTGATTCTTAGTTTGAATAGTTATTAATTGCATGAATTTATTTTTTAATTAATTTATTATTAAAATTTTATTTATTTTGATTTATTTTTAATTTGAGATAATTTAAAAATATAAAAAGATATGAAAAGATATATTAATATTTAATAAACAAAAAATATGATTATCTATTTGAGAAAAAATAAATAAAATCTAGTTAAGCTACATAATTATTAGTATAGATATAGATATTACATTAAATTTAAAAATTTGAAATACAAATTCTAATATAGTATCCAACATTTATAATATATTATATAATATAAATTCATACCTGAATTTAATTCTGCCAAATTTTTATTTTTTATATTCGTATTAAAAATTTTATTTGTTTAGTATCGAATTTATATTCGTATTTAAAATTTTATTCGTTTAGTATCGAATAAATCCGTCACGTCTGTAATCGGACCATTTTTTTATATTCGCTTTTAAATTTGAATAGAAAAAAAAAAATTAGAATGAAAGCGGTGAACCATTCACCGCTTTTATAGAATTAGAAAGTGGTGAATAATTCACTGCTTTTAAAAGACTATTTTTATAAATAAATTATATAGAAGTTTATTTTTAAAATAAAATTTTTTACGAAGAGTATTTTACTAAATAGCCCGAATTACACAAGCAAGCGTTTAAATTTATAATCTCAAATTATAAATTAGAAACAATTAAAAAAAAAAAAATACTATCCCCACACGATGTGGAGAACAAACATGGTCAAAGACACGATTTGAATAAAAAGCTTTTTCTCGTGCAAACGATCGCTAGATTACATGTATTTCGTGCAAAAACAAAAGAAGTTAGCTGCAGAAAAGTAACAGAATTTTACTGAATCATATAAAATTTTAACTCAGGATATTCGTAATTCTAATCTTATTCATATAAGAGAAAATTGATATGAACTAAGGGGAAAACAAAAAAACCAAGAAAGAGAAGAGGGCGAAGAGCAAGCGAATCTTAAGATTCATCCTGATGTCGATCTTCATCTGCTCGTAGACGGGGGGTGTAGATCTCCATCCAGTAACGCTTCAGCGGGACGAAGCAGTGAGGAGGCACAGGAATCTTTCGAAACTGCACCCTGTCCGACATGTTGTGCGGCGTCAACGCCTTGAAGTGCGGGCGCGACGGCGTAGGATGGGGGAGGAGCTCCGGTGGCCTCCTAAAGAATTTAATTTATAAATCGAAAAAAAGTAAAGACCAATGGTGTAATTTAATTATATAAAAAAAGTATAATACTATTGGTATACTTCAATATGAGATATAAATCTTACATCTTTCTATTCAATAATTATTATTTTATATCAATTTTTTTTTATAATTTTATAAAAATTATTTAAAATTTTGTAAATTTTAAAATGAGAATGTAAGATATGTAAATATTATTTAAAATTTTGTGAACTCAAATAATAATGTACGATCTATAACCTATATTTTTTTTTTTTTTTGGAGGTGTACAAATAGTATTTTTTCGAGAACTTTATTAAATTATTAATTAAAAGGGCAAATATAAGGTACCTTTAAAACAAAAATAGGATTCGGAACCTAAAACCCTAGTTTTCTCTCCCATCGTGGTTCCTTACGGCGCGGAGTCTACCGTCGCTCCTCTCTCCCTCCCTCCACCTCTTCCTCTCCAAACCCCGACATCAACCTCAATGGCGACGACGGGAGCGCCATCGTCCTCCTCGTCCATGGAAATCGAGGCCGCCGGAGCTCCTCCCCCATCGTCCGCCGCCGCTGCCGCCGCGCAGCCGCGCCCGCACTTCGAGGCGCTGAAGCCGCACGAGATGTCGGACAGGAGGGTGCAGTTCCGGAAGATTCCCGTGCCTCCTCATCGCTTCGCGCCGCTGAAGCGTTGCTGGATGGAGATCTACACCCCCGTCTACGAGCAGATGAAGATCGACATAAGGATGAATCTTAAGGTTCGCTCGTTCTTCGCCCTCTTTTCTTTCTTGGTTTTTTTGTTTTCCCCTTAGTTCATATCTGGGTATCGGCTGCTCAAGTGGCACATCTACAGATATTAAGCTACATGACTTTATCGGTGATCCTATGTTGCTTGCAATTTGGATTTAAATTATTAGATCATTCGACGCATCTAGTTTGAGCAATGAATTGATCTGTTAGAACAAGATCCGGTCTTGAGTTTGATGAATAAGGTTGAGCTGTACTACTTAATGGGTACTAAGTTATTCTGCTGTTCGTATGATTTTTTGGCCGGTCAACCCTATGTTTTCATGTAAAAGATGTAATCTAGTGATTATTTGCATTAGAAGAAGCTCATTTTGAGATCTTAACCACTTCCTTTGGTTCCTTTTGGAAGGAGGAGGATCTTTTACTGTCTCTTCCGCATGTCACGGACCAATATGCAGTGAAAGTTTGTAAAGATTGTTTTTAAATATGTTACTTGAGATGATTGATGATTGTCCAGGATTTAAGCTGAAACACTTGATTGTGTAGCTTTCGTCAAAACTAAAGAACACATTCCCGTGATGTTCTGTGCTAAGGGAAAGAGAAAAGGAGTGAGTGTATCAAATAAGGTCGTAAAAATTATAATGTGAAAGCTACCTATGTTAGTTACTACATATCAGCTTTAATGTATCAAGCGAATAAGGTCGTAAAAATTATAATGTGAAAGCTACCTATGTTAGTTACTACATATCAGCTTTAATGTATCAAGCGCACCGATTTATAGAAGAGTTGGAGCCTAGTCTATTGAAGAGTTGTTTAAGCAAAGACACTTTACTAGTCTATAGAAGAGTTGGGGCCTAGTTTATCATGGATCTAGATAGACATTAAGAAAACTAGATTGAAGAGTTATTTTCTTTGGATGATTCTTTGGATGGAAGCATAGTATATAAAGAAGCGTTAACCTTGCTTCATAAAAATCTTGCTGATTTAAGGAGATAACAAGGTGAATCATGGCCTCTTAAAAAGCTATGATTCAACTATAATATATGGATACCATTGTGATATAAATTAGTTTGCTATAGTGAAATCAATTGTCTGCATTATTAGAGGTTCATTCTTTCTTATTATTATTATTTTTTATATTGGATTTTTTTCTATCTATTTTTTAGAGTGTATCTTGTGTATACAAAAATCTTAGTTTTGAAAATTTTAGTTGTCCTTCTATATAGTTTTATTTTGTATCTTGAAATTTTTCTATCTATTTTTTAGAGTGTATTTTGTGTATCCAAAAATCTTAATTTTGAAAGTTTTAGTTGTCCTTCTATATAGTTTTCTTTTATATCTTAAAATTTCCTTCTAAGGAGATTTGAAAGACAAGTCAATTATTAGTCCAAATAAATTTAGGTACCAAAAAGGGTCTCATGGAGTTCTTTGTTTAGCTTTTTCTTTGACTTATCGGGAAATGGGAAGAACTGTAGTAGAGGCCTTGGACAATCTGATAATGGATTTAAGTGCCATTATTGACCTTCTGCTAGAAAGTCATTAACATGATCCATAGGGCTGTGCCAGCTTATGCTCATGGCACATTGCTAGCTTTGAACATTGTACTGCCATGTGGCATTAACCCACATGCTCTGTGTGTATTTGGTGCTAGCGTGGGAATCTCATTCTTTGTGCTTGATTTCCCTCATCCCCCTTTTTGTCGTTGAATCTCTTATTAACCTATGGGAGTGTTATTTCTTATCGTGTATTTGGTGCTAGCGTTGGAACCTCATTCTTTGTGCTTGATTTCCCTCATCCCCCTTTTTTTCTTTGAATCTCTTATTAATCTATGGGAGTGTTATTTCATATCTTTTGATTTCTCTCGTACCTTCCATCCCACTTTGTTCCCATTTCTTTTTCTTTCTTGTCTCTTCTCCTGATTCTCTCTGCTATCTATTTGGGTTCTTTCTTTTATGGAAATTTGGATACTGTATTTCTGTTGGTAGAATCTATTTTGCTGCCCAAGAAAAAAAAAATACAGAAAAGAAGTATCACATGTCATTTTGTATTTAGTATTGCAGAATGCAGAAGTTGTTCCCTCGCATAAACAGATTTTGGTAGAAACCTTCTTTTTTAGTTCGGGATCCGGATTGGTCAAGATAAAGTTATCTGTCAATGCGGCATATCATAAGAGTTTTATTGCTTTGTATTGGAAAAATCTAGAGCAATTGTAGAGGAGTCTCAATAAGAGCTAAACCAATATCATGCATATTAATTACTTGAGTACGTAGTAGATAAGTAAATTTTCATATTTAACTCTCAAAAGTGGTTATTTGTATCAAAGCGGAACATGAAATTCCCGTTTTCTTTTCGTATTTCTTCTGAACTTGGTTATGCTGTAATCTTCTCGTAGTTTCAAGAAGTTTCTTTTGCACATCGTATTATCAAAACTCAATGGCTGTCTGGTATGCTACATTTTTGTTTTTTTTTTTCGGTATTTTCAAACTTAATTTCTATGTGATTAAATGTGCCAGCAGAATGTATAAATGCATACTTGTATGTCAACTGAATAAAAAATTTAGGCCCTGTTTTCTACCATTGCCGTTGTCTTTGTTTTTTGAAACACAGAGTCTATATGATGGAGTGTACCGGTGGGCGGCAGATTACTTGCAATCTAAGCATCTATAGGGTTTGTTTGGGAAGTGACAACAAATAGAAGAACGCTAATTTCATTTTTTGCTCTTCTTTATTTTCTTGAAGAAGATGCTATCCGCATTCCGTTGAGGCGTACATTTTTGCTCTTCTTTATTTTCTTGGAGAAGTTGCTATTCACGTTCCGTTGAGGCGTATCTCAAGCTAACCAACAATAAGTCCATCCGCTGATATATTTAATCTCACACCATTTGTGTTTAGGAAAACAAGAAAAAGGCAACAATAACGAATGGGACCTTGATTGGTGTCTCTTTTCGCTTCTTTGTTTGCTTCCAAGAAAAGCTGAATTTGCAGGCTAATCAACTAGCAAAGTCCATCTGTTAGTGCATTCAATTGTGTAGAGTTTGAGTTTGGGGAAGACCCCAACAAAAAAAAAAAGTACACACGTACGGACAAACGAGGCATAAGATTTCTTGTTTAAGTGCTATTTTCCTCTATATTCTTCTCCTACTCATTCTTTCAGATTCTTCCATTTCTTGGCTCAACTTACGTATGTTCCGTCTTTCTTACAAACCCTAATTCAGGCTCGAAAGGTGGAGATGAAGACCAGATCGGACACCCCAGACGTGAGCAACCTACAGAAATGCGCCGACTTCGTCCACGCCTTCATGCTTGGATTCAACATCGCCGACGCCCTTGCCCTCCTACGCCTTGATGACCTCTACGTGGATTCCTTCGAGATTAAGGATGTGAAGACCCTTCGTGGCGAGCACCTCTCTCGCGCCATTGGTCGGCTTTCAGGCAAAGGTGGGAAGACAAAGTTTGCCATTGAGAATGCTACAAGAACACGAATTGTGATTGCAGATACTAAGATCCACATTCTTGGATCATTTGTGAACATTAAGGTGGCTCGAGACTCTCTTTGTGGTCTTATATTGGGATCGCCTGCTGGAAAGGTATACTCCAAGCTTAGAGCTGTCAGTGCTAGATTGGCTGAGAGGTATTGAATTTAACAACAATTTTTATCTTTTTTATCTTCTTTTTTATCTTTTTGGGGTCTTCGAGAGAATAGTATGAGCGGCCAATTATTTATGCATCCTATTGGATGTGATCTTTGCGAGTTTGCTGGTAGTAATTTTCGCCGACTCCCGAACGAATTATTCAGCAAGTGACATTCTGTAGAATGTGTTGTGTTACTTATTTCCTGAAGAAAATCAATTATATCATTGCTATGCTTTTAAAAATAGTTTAACTTAAAACCATTTTTAGTTGGCTTGTTTTTTAATTTTTTGGTTAATATTATATGGATAGGGAGGGAACGTATTGGAAAAGAATTTCTTGTTTATGGGAGCTTTGGATGAGAATCCTAGCAATATGTTAATTTAGTGGAAATTGATATTTGATCTATACTTATTTAGTTATGCCCCTTTATGATCTTTATTACTTGAGAAGTTAAAACTACAAAATAATGAAAAAGGAAAATCCTGTCCCACTTACAAATGTTTACAACTTTTTATTTACAGAGTCGACATTTTTTTATGAGTTAATTTTGTTTTTAACAATTAGGTAAAAGTATAATAAACTTATCTTAACTCTAAAGACCCTTTGGATTTAGCTATCCAATCTTTTAAAAAATTTATTTTATTATCTGATTTTTTAATTTTTTTGATTTGAATTGGTCAACTATAATTTGACTTCAAAATTTAAACTAATTATTTATTTTAATAAATTTATAATTATGAGAAATATATGAAATATACTAATTAAATATGTAAAGATAAATGACGTATTCAAAATTTAAAATTAAAGTACAGTCGATTGATTTAAATCAAACAAATTAAAAAAATTAGATAGTAACATTAAAATTTTAAAAAGTTGGATAGTCAAGTCTAAATATTTCAAGTTTCATATGCTTTTATCTTACAATTACTATTATGCTAACAACTCACAACTCTCTCTTTTTGTGATTTACTGTTTCTTTACATTGCAAAGAATCATGTTCTTACATAAGTACTTTGACCTCATCTGAATCTCGTTGTGGAGAATGTATGTTTGTATTAAATCACTTGTATTTCGCAATGCTACACATTTGGAGGGCCCTGATAAAGAATATTGAGAAAACTTGCAGTGGAACTCAAAGTTCAATCCGACGACTGTTTTTTAGAGCTTGTGAGTTTCTGTTGCAGTAGTCCTTTGGTTCGCGTACTTGTGGAAGTTTTATTTTGATGCCAGAATAAAATATTTAGTAACACTTTATTTGGTATGAAGAGTTTTTTGTGTGTTTGAAAAATAGGGTTTTGATATTTGTTTTTTAAAAGATCTTTGATCATAATTTGATTTGATAGAATAGAACATTTCACCTACAAGATGATTCGACTCATTCCGTAAAAAAACTATATAATAATAAAATAAAATAAAGACAAATATGGTATTCATTCGAGATATTTGATCACACTTATCGTTTATTAAATATCTGTCACGTTCCGGGATGATAAAACGGTTTTTTTTTTTTTTTTTTTTATAAATCAGAGTTAAAATATTATCCTTAGGACGCGAGCAGATCCGTCACGTGCACAAGAAATTCATAGTCCAAACGGATAGAGTCTCTCTATGCACGCACGACTAGGCAATGTACAAAATATCATAAAACGCACAACTTAGAGCTACTAAATAAAAGGGTAAACACAATAAATAAGATAACGAACAAAATCCAACTAACTACTCAAGCTCAATAACAGAGACGGCTCTATCACTCGCATCAATCGTCCTCACGATATCGTCTCCTATCTCACAACTTGAAATATCTAAAAAAGGTACAACCACCAGGAAATGAGACACAACTGAATATATTCCAGTAGGTACAACGAGCCGGAGACCAGCAAGTCATACCTACTGGTATACTATAAGCAATATGGATTTGAAATAATCAGCAGGTAATACAGATATGATCAGCATAATATGAACAGATAAGCTCGGTAGGTAAATATGAAAGTAATCAACCTACGAAGTAAACAACAGGACATGGTATAAGTGAAATATGTAGATAAGACATAAGCAGGTATAACCATGTAAACTGAATACAAACTAAATGCTGATCAACATATGAAACCAACGATATACACCACAAGCAAGAACCAATCAATGATACTGAAGTGTAAATATGGTGACGATCACCAATCATATAGCATGAAAAACTATAGTAAAAATTAGGTACTACTCGTATCATACTAGAGATGAAGAACAACTAGCATCATTGGTATGCAAATATAGAAACAGCCAAGTACCATAACAATGCATCAATCACTAGAAATCAAAGTACTCAATTTGTGTCACTATTGGTCATGAGGACCAAAGGCGAATGCCACGATCGGCATCTATCAGCTGACATATAACCTTGCACCCACTCAGTGCTATCTGGGGCTCACGGGTCTACACTACAACATAATAAGGTTAGAGCGACACATTGTTGGGACACTTTTATACAAGTGTCCCATTTATAAATCAAAGTCCAAATTTAAACCTAACCTTAAAAAAATAAAAAAATAAAATAAATTATTATTACTTAACCCATCACACACCAATTACAAATTTTAACTCAAAATCCATATTTAACGAGTTTCCACATTCTCCCCCAAAATCAAGGCCTAAAGACCATCTCCCCCCAAAATATGATGCCCAAGGAGAGCTCATTTCCTCTCCACCCCTCTCTCTCTAGCTCTCTCTTCCCACTCCTCCCTCTCTACCCCTCTCATCATCTCTTGATGCAAACTCGTGGATCACAGCCGCAGCGGAGAACGACGAGAGGAGTAGGACGAGCACCCCTCTCATCCCCTCCCTCCCCACATTCCTCTTCTTCTGTGAGAGGAGTACGACGAGAGGTGAGATCGTAGCCGTGGCGGAAAGAGTATGACGAGAAGGTGCTCGTAGAGATCTACAGACCGATCCTTGCTTAGGGCCCAATCGTCTCCGCCATCGTCTCGAGACTCGTGGAGATCTACGATCCTCGCCCAGGGCCCAATCGTCTCCGCCATCGCCTCGAGATCGCAAAGTGAGCTCTCTCTTTCTCTCTCTCTCATCAAAATTCACTATCTATGATCCCTCATTTGTGATCATATTGTAGCATATGAATCTAATCTCTATGTTTTTGCTTGATTGTGATTATATCATTTACTAGAGTTTAATTCGTTGTGGATGATCTCAGTGGATTATATCATTTACTATTGTTTTGATATCACTTTTGGACTATTTGAGTTGTGATTGGTGATGTTTCCTTTGCTTGATGTGGGCTCAGAAAAGATTGGAAGAGATGGAAAAAGAATCAAATTAGACCTACCTTCACGAGCATGCATGCATGGTTTTGTACTTATATGGGGATTGCCGAATTGTTTTTGAGGGGTCAACTAACTTTTTTAGTTGGAGATTACAGGACATCAAAATTTATAAGCACACTATTCACAAAATGATCAACATTTTCAGAGAAATTTGAGTACAGTAATCGAAAAAAAAACCCCCTAAAAAACTCTCTTTAATAGACATAATGTTATTGTAAGTATCTTATCATTAAGACTGTTTCTAGATTATTTCTGGTTATATCGAACTTTCGGCCAAAATGGTGTCAAAGTTGATCATAAACCGTACCATTCAATCGCCACCACAAACACCTAGGAATCAAACTCTCACATCTTACCTTATATTTTGTGTCAGAATGATTTCTTAGTTGGCACTTGTACTTAGATTATTCAAAGCAATCCATTTGCCATATTCCTTGATGAAACAGAGTGCCAGTTGATGACTGTTATAGACCACCAACTTAATAGTTGCAGACCCGACAACAGCATGTTAGTTGCCTTTCTTTTAGGGTGGGCGTAGACAAATCTCAACCACCTTCTATGTACTTTGCATCAAATAGAAACTATGTAGAACCCCATGATTGCTTATGAGTTGAACAAGTTATGAAGTGAGTCAATTGAAGTGTATCCTATGAAACATTACCTAGACCACATACTCTAATTCCAGTTAGTGTGCAATCTTATCATTCAATCAAGAATAACCCTGCTGTTAGGGCTTCTAAGATCATCAAGATCTAAGGGTCTTTTTGGATTCTTTCGCTCTTTGCTTGAACGATTTAGTTTGGTTCTACGGTGCACTAATTGAATTGGGTTTAATCTATTTTCAAGTTATATATTGTGGGACCTGATGTTGTAATTTTTAGTATCTAAAGTGATTTGCTTATGCTTGATGCTTAAATATGGTAGTTCATATAGAATTTCATGGTATTTAGATATCGTAGTTGTCGGGATAATTTAGCTACGCCTTTTTGTAGTTTTACCTTTGCTTGAATCATTTAGTTTGGTTCTACGGAGCTCTAACTGAGTTTGGTTATCTATTTTTGAGTTATTAGTGGACCTTTATGTTGTAAGCTTTAGCTTTTAAAGTGCTTTACTATGCTTGATGCTTAAAATATGGTAGCTCATATGAAATCTCATGGTGTTTAGATGGATTTAGCTACGTCTCTTACCTTTGATCTTCGGTTCAATGATATAGTTTTGTTCTAGGGCCACTTGAAATGAGGATCAGGCTTTCTAGGGCCAAAATCAAACTTTTGTTCTAACTATTTGTGTATTAAAGAAACTCGACTATTTGCGAGAACTTGAAGAGGAGTTTTTTTTTAATCCATCTTGATTAGATGATCCCTTTTTCATTCACTTCCTCAGCTGTGGATGGTGTCTGTGTAGAATTTGCTATGTTTCATGCAACTATTCAGTAAATCATGTCAAAAATCTGCATGGTGGGTATTATTTTGTTATCGCCCATTACCATTTTAATGATGCGCTATGCTTTGTCTTGAATGTGCTGTGAATAAATTTCTCTGTTGCATGCAGAAGAATGAATATTTGTAATTACTTATGATATTAGCTCTTTTATCGGGGACATTTGGAAAAGGCCAGCCTAGTAGAGGAACTCCTATTTTGATGTTGGATAAATCTAAGCATTTTAGTAATATATTTCTGTGTTTTAGTCCGATCTATTTCTTTGTGTTGCTTACTGAGCAACATTTGTTATCCGGGGGCCAGTATTTTTGATATTATAAATCAAAAGTTTGTGCAAATTTTCTATTTTTCTCCCAACTTCTGTTTTGTTTTGTTTTTCTTTTCCCTACTTTATGTGGGGCGGGTCGAATTTGAGCATGCCACGGCACTAATCATGAAATTATGGATGCTCTGCTTTTAAAAAATGGACAGCACTAATCAGGCTTTTTCCTTTTCTTAAAAAAAAAAAAAAAACTTGTATGAATCTTTTGTTTGTGTTGACTGGTTCTTTCCAATAGTGCAACTAATGCTCTGAATTGCTAAATATGTCATAAATCTAAGTAGTCAATGTGTCTTTATGCATGAAAAAAGAAAAAACTGTTTCCTCAGCAGTCACGGATATGCACTTGTTGGGGGGAATCAGAAGGTTGTCGATCCGATCAGTTTAAGCATGATTTTATGTTTCATAGTGAAGTTGATCACTATTACTTGCTACTAAGAATCTAAGTGAAGAAACATACATATTTTCTCTAACTAAAAAAGAAATGTAATTTAGGATTTGCAAATTTGTATTCATTTACCTTCCAAATTCGGTACATCTACTTATGAGATCAGATTTGGACATAGCTGCAGGCTAGGCATATTTCTCCTGCTTCCTTTGTAAATAAATTAACATGCTTTGACTTTATCTTTATCTCATTACACATAGCAACTGAAATCGAATAGTTACACATAGTAATTACTACAAAGAGATTCTATGTAAAACCAACCCTACAAATGATGTCATGCATTATATATAGGTTTTAATGTCTATAATAATTGGGGCAATTGTTCAACAGTGTGTTTAGATTTTGTACTTGACTGCTTACGAGGAAACAAAAGTAACTGACTCACCTGTTGGCCTTTAGTTATAATGTTGTCTTTTTTCTTTTGTTCTTTTCTTTAATCTTAGCTGTTTTTTTTTTTTTTTTTTTTTTTTTTTTTGCTATTCTTAAGATATTGTTATGCTAATTGCCAATCTTTTGTTTTCCTATATTATTTCCCAAACTAAGATAAACTAGCATCGAAGTCGTTGCTCTATCTGTGGTATGGCATTAGTTAATTAATTTTGATAACTTTGTCCTTTGAGATCCTGTCAAAACCTTAGAGAATCCTGTGAGTATAATAAGTGTATATTCTCTCTACTAGTTAAGCATCATTCATGTGATTAGTGCTTAATCTTCTTATCATGAGAAATCATGGAATATTGCTCGAGTATTTACAGAATCAATTCTTCATAATAACATCAAGAAAAGTTCAAGCTAATTTTTATGCTTCAGAATATGTAGTGCTTATTGAGTGTGCCATTAAGCCTCTCTCCATCGTTTTAGACTTTTGTCCCATATATTATTATTTTATAAGTTTGATTGCATATTACAAACTTGAATAGCATCAGTTCATCTAAGTTTGATTGCTTATACATTTTTGTTTGTTTGCAATACACATTATTTTGGGGCGACTATAGTTGATAGCATAATATAATTGGGACTAATCAGCCCTTATGGTCTGTTGGTCGGTTAATTAGTGCCGAGTAATCATTCAACGCATTTAGGGCTTCGCCAAGCAACTCTCTTTGGTGCACAGAGCACGCATTGCACGAATTACACGGCGCGTCCCTTGTGCTTCCGGACGGGCCCATTGATCTACAAATTGAAACACTTTACTGTTATGGCATGTCAAGTGTGAACTCTGTTAAGAAATATTTTGTGATTTCATGCACAGTATTTTTCTGCTATTGCTACGACGGGTATGAATCGAGTGTGAACCAAATGCTTGTTTCGATCTAGAGCCGTTTATGAACAAGGCTAATCCACCAACTGATCCGAATCCAACCCAAATTAAAAAGTACCTAGAAATATAAACTAGATCTCATAGCTTATCAGACTAATATTCAAATTCGAATTCAAGTTTGAAACCTAATATAGTTCAGCTATTTGAAACTCAACCCAGTGTCTTCGGTCTGTTAGGATAAGAATCAAGGTCGTCATACAACTAGAGAGCTTGTTGGTATTCTGATGTGTATCCGTATGTGCTGCAATTTTACATGTCGAGATATAAAGAGTATTTATGGATACAAAGTATATATTTATAGTAATCCAACTTTATGCGATGATTAAGATTATGCTATATAAATTTAGTAACTAAAAATTACAACCACTAAGAACCCTAAACGCTTTAATTTGTTACTCCACTATCCTCAACTTTCTTAGCAACCATCTACCATAGCTTTGCCTGAAGTAGAGATGATGATTGGACATTATTTAAATGCGGAGTTCTAAAAGCATCAAAGGAGTGTTCAGTTATCTGATGAATCAGAAACTCTTCAATATAGGTATTGCAATCTCTTATCAGATAACCATAACCAACATAAAAATAATAAGATTCAGTTTTATATTACATTAGCTGCACACCGTATTTAGAGTCCTTCAAATCACTGATTTGGTGTGAATCACAAACCCAGATTTGTATAAAAGTATTTTTGCTTTTCCAAATCTACCTTTTCTCTTAGTTTCCAAAGCTTCAACAAGACAAAGATTGAAGCTGCAACAGGACAAGCTCCGAAACTTCAAAACTTCCTAGTTTCTAACTCTATTAGCACCCTGTTTGGCAAAACCCTTATAGGTAACTTGGAAAAAATTCAAAATCAAATTGATTTTTACTCAATCCCTAGTTTAGATACTTCATGATTTGTATAGCTTTCCACTAATTTTGGTGGATCTCATAAGAGTAAGCAAATTGGATGATTTGAGATCTAATTACGATTCACATCTAAACACGCATTTGTAAATGTCACGAATCTCAAAATGATCACAAGTAAAACAGGAAATATGCAATGGAATCCAATCCAATCACTGTATAAGGTAGAAATGTAAGATTTAAGAATACAATTTTGGTATATTAGTCTGGAATGATACATGTTTATATCATTCCTCTTTGTGCCCTGTTGTAGGGACAGGCAAATAGAGAGTTCCTAGTACCCTGAACACATGCAATAGGACACTATATATATGTGAGACTGTTTAGGAGTAAAAAGCTCTTGTGACATGTTTCTTCTCTCTTTCTTGATGTCTCTGCATGCTGTGCCAAAATATATATATTGTCCTTATTTTTTATCTTATGCTACCTTCTTTGATATCTTACAAATCAGCAAGATCCAATAGAAAAAAGTTCATTATTGTTCATTATTGTCCTTTGATATCTAGAACCTGCCCGTGGTGCTAGATTTATCTGCAGCGACTCAAGACTGTTAGAAGATATTTGTTATGACTGTCTTGTGTTTCCATTTCACCTATACATTCTTCCCTTTTTTAGAGCATGCCAGCAAAAATATAGGTCCTATAAATTCCTTTACTCTGTAGGATGCAGTGTCAGTCTGCATACTATAGTTAAATCATTAAATTTTTGTTGGAAGAGATGACAAAGCGCAAATGTATTCGAGTAACTCAAAGTGAAGAAGAATATTTTCCGGAGCCCCAATCTCCTTTGAATCCGCAAGCACAATCCGATGAACATGCAGAAAATTCTACTCATTCGAAATCTTCTACAAATATTAATCAAGAAGGAGATAAAATGCTTATTGAAGGTATGAATTGAATATTTATTAATTAGTATTACTGTTTGTGGGCATTTCTTCATATTTTCTTGTTCTTTATAAGTAAAGAATTTTACAATCCTCATCCACTTGTGTCTCTTGATGACATTTTTCATTTAGTACCACAACATCATCATAATTTTACTGCAATATTTTTTTTTGTCATAAAAGAGACGTAGTAATGCGCAAAATAATGAGCTTGATAGAACATTAATTTCAGATAATACCTTTATTATTATGGAAGCTTATACTTATCCAAATTATCTCTATCATAATCATCTTTCCGTATCTTGTTTTTTTTTTTTGGTTGAAACAAGAGGAGTTTGGTTTGTGCACCAATCTCATGCTGCAACTACAATGTCCAATTAGTAACATGCACAGTTGTTACTTATCAGTTTTATATACTCTTGTTGTTAATTAGCGATACATATCAGTTTTTTATCTGCATTTTGTTGTTTCTTAAATTCTTCAAGTTTTATGACTTGTATTTGTTTGTGGAGTGTTTTGGCTTTTTGGTTTTTGGTTTTGGTGAGTGTATGTATGTATGGGTAGGGAAGGGTTCCTGTAAGCTTGGATTTTGATGGAAAAAGAATAAGGGAGATAACATCAATGACTCGTAAACTGTATTCGTTTTCCTTTGATTTTTTGGTTTTTTTTTGGTTTTTTTTTTTTTTTTTTTTCTAGTGTAGAATATCATTGCCTTTTATTCTTGATGAGCCACGAAGTAATAAAAATAGAAAGTGGGTGTCATAAATTAATTGATCATAACCAAAAAGTGGCTAAATTGTACTTTGCCAGAGAAATGGTTCTTTATGCATGCCCTTTAAAAGCATAGTTTAACCATATATGATTCTTGTTATTACTCTAACTTGAGGTTACAAACTATTCTTTCTGAGAAAGTAGCTTAGCTAGGCATGCATGTGGTCTGCTCCTGAGAAGAGTGTTTGAAGGACTTGTTCTACTTTTCAATCTTTTCTATGAACTTGGGTGGGGTTTCTTTTGCAGGTGTGTAAATTAACATGAGTTTTACATTACACCCCCTTAGCTCCTTTTTTTACAGTACTAGATTCCTTTTTTTTTTTTTTTTTTTTTTAAGGAGTGTATGCTTTAATTAGTCATCTTATGATTTTAGCTTTGTGCTAGCTTTGTAATACATTCTATATTTTAAAAACTTTTTTATTTTGTTTAATTTGCTTCACCATTCATAAACACAAAATAGGGTGTCAAAATGCTAATATGTAAGATGCTATATTTATAAAACAGCAAGGTGTACAAATTTTTAAACCACATAAATTTTGAGAATTTTAAACCACATCAAAGTATGCTTTGAGTGAGACTTAAATAAACCACATCAAAGTATGCTTTGAGTGAGACTTAAATAAACCACATCAAAGAAATTTTGAGAAATTTTGAGTTTGGTATATTTAGTTTGGTGCAAAAAGCCTAATCATGGTGTTTTAGTTTAATGTAAGAACAAGGCACTGACTTTTGTTTCACTGCAGGCTTGATTTGATGCAAAAAATCTATTTTTTGTAAGCATCATTTGGTGCAGGCCTCAATAAAAGAATGGTTGGCATAGTAACATTAGATAATTTGAAATAAGGAATAAGTTAGCTAAAGTTAAATGGATAAAGTTCTCATTAGGAAAATGTTATTTGGGTTTTGCAGTTTCTAATCCATTACTTTGTTATGTTGTGTATGTGTTTGTTGCGAACTATGGACTATCACAGATAGTTTTCTTGCAAAATTGGTCGGTTAATTATATGGTTAGATGTTCTCTGGGCTATCACTGCTTGAATATTTTAGGTTTGCAAATGCTTGGTTGATTTGGATAAATACATAGTTTACAATACCCTTTTCTCCACTCTTATCAGATAACAGCTATCCTTTCATGAATTGAATCCTCTTATACCATTGTAAAGCATGCCAAGTTCATTTTTTGTGTTAAAACTTTAAATGTTTTTTGTCTTAGGGGCCCGTACGGGAACCCTTTGAAATAGAGTATTGGACCACTTTACTCTGCTTTTTAAAAAATATTATTTTTTTATTAGTCAACTCGTTTGGATGGTCTACCAGTGAAAAAAAATAATGACGTATTATTGAGGTTTCGGAGTAATTTTTAGGGAAAAAAAAAAAGAGCTAAGACCAGCGAAAATTTTTTTTTCGTTTCTGCGTACGACTTCTCTCGCCCTCTTTCGCATTTCACCCCTTTTTAAAATTTTAAATTTTAAATTTTAAATTTTAAATTTTAAATTTTAAAATTGAAATTGAAAATTTTTAAATTAAAAATTGAAAATTGAAATTTTAATTTTAATTTAATTTTAAATCTAATTTAAAATTTAAAATTTTAAATTTAAAATTTAAATTTAAATTTAAATTTTAAATTTTAAATTTTAAATTTTAAATTTTAAATTTTAAATTTAAATTTAAATTTTATATTTTAAATTTAAATTTTAAATTTTAATTATAAATTTAAATTTTAAATTTTATATTTGAAATTTTTTAATTTGAAATTTAAAATTTCACATTCAAATTTTAAAATTTTAAAATTTAAAATTTAAAATTTAAAATTTAAAATTTCACATTCAAATTTTAAAATTTTAAAATTCAAATTCAATTTTGAAATTTTGAAATTTAAAATTTAAATCCTAATTTTAAAATTTTAAAATTAAAAATTAAAAAATATATTTTTAAATTTAATTTTTTGTATTGAAATTTTAAATTTAAAACAGAGTTTTTTTTTTTTAAGTTCACAATCCAAACAGGAGAAACAGAGTAATATTTTTACAGAGTAATGAATTTTTTAATATATCAAATACGTTGTAAAAAAAAACTCTGTTTTATTTTTCTATGATTGCCAAACGGGCCCTTAGATTTGGAAAACCTTTATTGTATGATCGGTAAGGTTTATTACCTATCTTGTTAGTGCAGAAAACTTAATAATGCCAGATGGGTTTTTTTTTTTTTTCTACAGCTCTCAAGCGCACAGGATAACTCAAAGCTTAAAAGGCTTAAACGCTCTAAGAAAGTTGTAAGTTCTCTTTTTCTTGCTTAAATTTATATACCAAATAGAGATGCATGTATCAAATTGTATTTTAAGTTTGATAATCTTTCACTTTAATAATGTATTGCTCATTGTCAAGTAATGCCATTTTTTAGGATGAAATGATAATCTAATACTAAAAAATATATTCTTTTAGGTTTCAGACGTATCTAGCGCTCATAATATTCATCCACAATCTCATTACTCATCTGGTAAACATTAAACTTATCTTAATTAATTTTTATGTTAAAATATTATTTGACTAATCTATTATTAACTTGAGTATTATTGAAATTGCAGGTTCAACATCTTAAATGCGGAGCTCATTAAGACTAGATCTGATATTATATTTTTACTTTTTGTTCTCATTTGTCTTTCTCCTGGGTTAAAAAGCTTGCATTTGTTGGTACTGTGATTTAGTGACTAAATACTCATTTAAAGATATGCATATACTACTTTGAGACATTTTGGTGTTAATTGGTATAACTTTAAAATTTCTTTTATATTTTCTTTTGTTAATTCAAATCAAGACAAATCAAATTAAAGATATGCTAAGTATGCTTAATGATAATAAGTTATCATAGATTGGTATTATATTTTAAAAAGTATTACGTATCAAGAAAAAATAGAATAATTTTTTAAAAAAGGGACGTTTATTAAGTGTCAATGAAATAAAAGAAGTGTTGCTAGATTATAATTTTGTAGCATTTTTATGTGCTGCTAAAAGTTTAAACAAGTGTCGGTAATTTAGCAGTACTCATTTTAGGTTATAACGACACTATTAAAAACTGTCGCTATATACCTAGCGATCCCACATATAGCAACACTTTTTAAAAGTGTTGGTAAGTTAGCCAGCAACAATTTTTTTGATATATACCGTCACTTAAAAGTGTCGCTATATACCGTTTTTGTTGTAGTGCTAGTAGACCACTCTATCGGTAAAGAACACCAATGTGGGGGATCAATCTATAGGCGTACGTGACATGTACAGCTAGTGCTATGGCGATCAAAATGCTGATACTCAAGCTCGCGGTCTAGAGACCGAAAAAATGGCAATAAGCCGAGAAACTCCTAACCGGAATCATAATACTGTGCAAACTATCAAAAGCTTATGGTCCAATGACCAACAATCGACACTAAGCCGATAACTCCCAACCAAGGACATCATAGATTACAGTGAAAACTCAACCCAAGAGAGTAATCAAGGCCATATCTCTAAGAATCACAAACGCCTACTTAACGGGTCAACAATGACAATCAATCATGAGTGAACGAAGATCGGGTCAACAATGACAATCAATCATGAGTGAACGAAAATCGGTTAAGGATGACATGCAATAATTCTCTAATATAGGGTGAACCGGAATCCATTCATGAGGTTACGAGTAGGTAAAAACAGACAAGCATGTTGAGATGTAAGCACATAATCAAAATCGCAAGCATATGTGGATATACTGATGTATAACTAAGCTCTAGTACATGGTAATCATAGGAGCACAAAAATTAGGGCAATGTAGTCACGACACAATGCTGATGTAAATCCTAAATCCAAACAATAGGAAAATCAGTAAAATAGGAGAATCAGGGCATCATGGTCACAACACAATCCGAAATTAAAGCAACAATAGCATGATAAGAAACTTGAGGGAAATGCTATAACTATCCACGTACATAAGGATAAGAGCCAAGTGAAGATTAAAGTGTCCAATTGAATATGGTACCCAGTGAGATTTTACTATGCTGAAGTCCGGATCAAAGTACTCACCTGAATGACAACTGCTCGAGTCCACAACTCTGCCAATGCCTCTAGGCGCCAAGGGGACCTAGACATAATGTATCATGTATCAATAAGTCCCTCACGAGTCAACTAAGCTAACCGACACATCTAACACTGCACTAAAGTTCATCGCGACATAACTAGAGTTTCAGAGTCCAACAGGCTACTGAAATGATCGACCTCACCCTACGACTCTAAGTTGCCAATAACACAATCCAAACCACAATCGGAACATCGGTTCCTTTAACCGATTTTCGAGCTATGTAATCAGCATCACTGAGGCCACCAAGACTCAACAAGTTCTACAGACTGTTTCATGACATGCCACAAGTCTCAGTGGATCACCCGCTGTCCCAAAACATCAATAATTTCGACGTTGGGCCATCCGCACAACTAGTGTGCCAAAACGGGACTCTAAAATCCCAAACTTCGCTAATTTGGTCTCTGGAATGCCCATTTCGGCACTGGAACCACCCGCAGCTCTGTTGCTATGACCCTAGGTGCCAAACCTCATGAAATGACCATCAAATGAAATGTCACGCCCCGGGGGTCTCGCTCAGCGGAAAAGAAAGAGTTGCTAATTTTTTTTTGAAATTCGGTCCTCCCCGGCACGTGCCCAGACCCGCCGCATATATAGATTTACTCGAAAATCGGGCAGAGTCTCCTCTGTATATGCACGGCGTCGCGGCTATTACAACATCTTAACACAAGCATTCAGTTAATCACAACAGTTCGATATTTAAACAACAATGCAGACTGAATACAATGCCCGTCGCCAGTCAAGTTGAAAGGATAAACTCACAGTTTTGAAAACAGGTCCACACGACCCAAGGTTTTGAAAACAGTTTGGAAAGATGCCATAAATCCACAGGGTTTGGAAAACAGGTCCACACGACCCGAGGTTTTGAAAACAGTTTAGAAATCCCATAAATCCACATGGTTTGGAAAACGGGTCCACACGACCCCAGATTTTTGAAAGATAGTTTTCGAAGTTCTTTTCTTTTCTAGTTATTTTGCTTTGGAAAACGGCCGAACGGGGATAATAAAAGAACCATAATTCATATCCAGAACACCAGTAATCAACATCCACACCGACCCCACAAGGGTATCGAGAACCACACAGTAACCTACAGTAACAAATGAAATGCAGGGAAAGGAAACGGAGATACAGACTAGGGCTCCTCACTGCCCGACTACTCCTGCCTCGGCCTCACCGTCGTCTACCGCTCACCCCTGGAAGAACCTGCCACGGAGTGGGTAGTCAGTGACACATGATAATAATAATGGGCAAGAAGAAAACCAAACCCAACAGTAAGACTATCCGGAGCAACCACTCTGCTCATTTGAAAAGTAACACGCGGACACCTGCAATACCTGTAATACCCGTAACACCTGTAGCACCTACACACCTGTAACACCTACACACCTGACCTCGTCGGGCACCTACCCCGATAGATCGCACCGCTCACACCTTGGGGCACCTGACCTCGTCGGGCACCTATCCCGACAGATCACACCGTCCCCCCCCCCCCCCCTTTTGATGCCTCAAACCCCTCACCTACGGGGGCCCCCACTACTTCACCTCGTGGGTTTACACGGGTCGGAGACCGCTTTCCAGGAAAAGAGCACCCTTTGCGGTGGCCAGACCGCGGGTGCGCGTGTCGCAACTACGAGCACAATAACCAATATACAGGGTAATATCGCAAACACTAGAGACCGTTAGCATTAGTACTGATAACATGAAATTAATAACCTTCCAACAATATTGATTCTATGCTAAGTCTCAAAGAAAAACCCACCTTTGCGTGTAAGGATCAATGCCCGACTCCCCCGCGTCCCGGCACGCTCCCTGAAGCTATAAAAGGAAACCCCGGGTAGAAGATCAGTACCCACCAATCGTAAATAACAAAGAATACAACACAGACGACCCACGGCTCACGCGGCCCTCCCTCGCGCGAGCTTGGTCCCGTGCGGCCGTACGGGGCGCCGCCCGCATGCGCGGGCGCGCCACCCGCATGCGGGTGCTGCCCGCATGCGCGGGTGCGCGCGCGCCCAGCCCTGCGCAGGCCGCGCGGGCGCGCCACCCGCATGCGGGTGCTGCCCGCATGCGCGGGTGCGCGCGCGCCCAGCCCTGCGCAGGCCGCGCGGCCGCGCCACCCGCATGCGGGTGCTGCCCGCATGCGCGGGTGCGCATGCCCAGCCTCTGCGCAGGCCGTGCGGGTGCGCCACCCGCATGCGGTGCCGCCCGCATGCGTGGGTGCGCATGCCCAGCCCCTGCGCAGGCCGTGCGGGTGTGCCACCCGTACCCGGTGCCGCCCGCATGCGAGGGTCCGCACGCACGCCGGAAATCGGCGAAGCCTTCATCCTTCCTCCCCCCCGCTTGCTAAAAACAAGAAAACGAGGAAACAAGAAAACAAGAACGATCTAAAACCATGCTCACCTCGGTTTCGTCGCTTAGGGTTGAACAAAGGGGGAAAAGGATCGTCCCCGTTTCTTGCGTGCCCGGTTTCGAAAAGTGTGCGGTCGTCCCTCCCTCTCCTCGGTCGCGCCGCTGGGATCTTCACGCCGATCGATGGGAAGGAGGTAGCGTTGGGGTGGGAAAACGGTTCCTCGTCCGCGCTCGGGATACGCACGCCTAGGGTGAAAGAAGTGGGAAAAGTGGAACCCTAACCCCAAACCACATGTTAAACCAGGCGGTCAGAACAAGGACAGTGGAAAAATAGCCTAAACCACACAGAAAGACTAGATTGATCGGTCACGAACCAGGGTCCGGTCTGCCTCGATAACCGTGCAAGTCGTCTAAACTGCAAGCAACCTTCCCAAATTTATTCTGGGAGATTCCGGAGTCGGAAACCAAAACCGATCGCGCCGCCATTCTCCGTTTCGCGAGCTTTATTGTCTAAAAATACTCGCGAGCCCCGACGGTCTGCCCGGAAATAAAAAAAATATTAGTTCACCCTCCGGACCCCCGAAGCGAAAAGCGGCGCCCAAAATCAAAAGAACCCAAGATTAAAAGATCCAAAAATAATTTAGAACCAGTGGCCACTACATGAAACCTATCAACTACTGTGAATATCAGCAACTCGCGCGACACGAATCCGAGTCCAGTATCGCCCGGAATGTCGTTTTTGGGCTCAGTTCGACCCAAAAGTGCTTTGAAATGCTCTGGACATCATTCAACTGTCCTTGCTATCCCAGGACACTCCCTTTTGAGTGCCGGGACAGCCACATACCAAGTGGTGCAAGCCGGGCGCTTACAAGTGCAAAAACTCGCCTCGCCGGGTACCAAAAAAGTGTCGATTTGGCACCGGGACCCACCATAAGTCTACTGATCATCCCTGAGCGGCATTGGAGTGATTTAAACTCAGCCAAGGATAGATCTAGACCCTTCGTGAAGTTCAAACATGATTCCCAAATGAATCGGATCGACAATTTGCCAAAAACAGCACCAGAAGCTCAAATCTAGCTCCGCGGAAGGCATCCGAATCTTAGACGATCAGTTCGAAGGTCTCATTGTGATGACCCGGATCTCCGCAGAGCTTTTGCTGTGTGATCAACGACTTCTGAAGGCTTATTCGGTGTGATGGAGGTGCTTGTGCGCAAATCGGACCTCAGGATTGGACCCAGCGCGAAATTTGGATTAAGATTACTTATTCGGAGGCCTTTGACAAATTTTAGAAGTGGAATTTGGAAAAACGGACATCGGATTTGGATTCAGCACACGAAAACGATGGAAATGGACTATTTACTTGTATTTTTCGAAGCCCGGATGCCAAAACACGGATTTCGAGGCACTTGGTTATTGTTTCGGCCGGCGGGCAGCGACGGGCAGGCGGCGGAGCGGCGGCAGGTAGGCGCGGGCAGCGCGGGCAGGCGTGTGCGGCGCGGGCAAGGCGTGCGGGCTGGCGCTGGTGCAGTGGACCGGGCGGGGGACACGTGGCGGCACCGGATAGGCCGGCGCACGTTGCGCGGTCCACGGAGAGGCACGGGCTGGTGCAGTGGACCGGGCGGGGGCAGGTTGTCACGCCCCGAGTCCGCCAATTTGTACGGTTCGGGCACGCCAACAGACCCGCCAATCGGGTATAACCTTTCACTACCCGAAAGGAACGGTAACATCCATGATAATACAACAAGTGTATGCGGAAGCTCAATATCAGAGTACTAAAAATCACTACTAATTTAAACTTTCATTCAATAACAAACAGTTAAAGCGGAAATGAAAGCATACAAGAGTGAACCATGAATTAAATTTATTACACTTTACATTTTTGAACTTGCAAATAAAATTATTACAAATCTTTTACATAATTTTCCTCACCATACAAGGTTCACTCAAGCAATATATAAAAAGGGATATCTCTGCTAGACCCTCTAGGTCTCTATGCTGCTGGGCCCTTGCCCCTGTCGTATGACTCGCCGTCTGCATCTGAACCGTCTCGACCGCTGTATCCATACCTGAACCTGTGGGGAGGTCACCTAAGGGGTGTGAGAACTACGACAGAGTTCCCAGTGGGTTCAACCACCGAGAAAAAGTGTCCTACACCACTTGGTCCAATGGAAGCAATAATAATAGTGCTAGGAACTAAAATCCTCAATATCAAAATGCGACTATGCAATATAATATATCACTACACTATGTGTATATGCTCATCGGCCCAGCAC
Source organism: Tillandsia leiboldiana (assembly GCA_029204045.2). Lineage (NCBI taxonomy): Eukaryota > Viridiplantae > Streptophyta > Magnoliopsida > Poales > Bromeliaceae > Tillandsia > Tillandsia leiboldiana. The sequence continues at coordinate 25,543,660 of CM055074.1, read as the reverse complement.
TACTCTGTCTAGCCACACTAGGCTGCTAAGCACCAACTCGGCCACTATGCCGCTGTATACAGGGTCAAACTAACCCGACTATCTTGGCCACTCTATTTTATCTTTATTCTTTAAATTTCTAGTGCTTTGGTTCAAGTTAACCCTCAGAAATTCTTATCCAACGGGCCCCAGCCCGGTAGTTCTGCTACCATAAGATAAGATTTCTAAGGTTGCCGATAACACCCGCAAGTGTTACCCCGTCCTACGGAAGAAACGTCCCGAACGGGTCTCTACCCGGGAGAAGGGCACTGCCTGCAGCTCCAACATGGGCCGCGTTTCACTCCGTAGTTCCGCCCGTTTTATCTTTATATTTTCTTTCTTTTCCTTTTTTTTTTTTTTTTTTCTTTCTCTTTTTTACTTTAGTTCTTAGCCTCTTTGCCTTTGAACACATGCTTTTCTTTCTTATTCGAGCTTATAGCTCCCTTTTTGCCACTGGCAAATCTCTTTCTCTTTCCTTTGAGCATTTAGCTCTTTGCTTTCACTTTAAGCCTATCGAAAGTATCTCGTCCGACGGGTCACTGCCTAGGGAGTCCTGCTCCTACTTGACGAGTCTCAAATTCGAAGGCGCCATTTACATTCTCTATATACTTTTTAGCCACTTTTAGCTTGCTTTTAAATTTTGCCTTTTTACAACAATTTACCTCTTATCCTAGGTCTCGCCATAAGGATAACTAAGAGTCACTTGGACTCTTACTATTTCTCTTTCTGTTCTCTTTGTCTTAAGCAATTTGCTTGTCTTACTTATTAATCACTTTTAGCTCTATCTTGAGCGATTTGCTTGTCTTGCTTATTAACCACTTTTTGCTCTACCTTGACCGATTTGCTTGTCTTGCTTACTAAGCCACTTTTAGCTTTCTCTTAAGCTCTATCTCTTTTATCCTAAGTTCTTTACTCTAGGATAATTTGGGTGTCTCTAACACCAATTTAGGTTGGAACATCTCGTTCTCAATTCATAGCCCTATGTTTCAATTACCCTTAAGGTTGCACTATGTCACTAGGACACTAGTTACCTTCAAATTTATCTAACTTAGAGTTTATTAACTCTATTTCTATTTTCTTTTCCTTTCATGTCACCACACTTGATCATTTCCCATTTTCCTTTATTTAACTCTGATTGGAGTTAAACTAATTTATCCATTTACCCAGACGTCCTATGACTTTCTGGGGTTATGGTTATTTAATTCTTTAACTTTGGGATCTAATTCCCCTTTTCCTGATTCCTCACTGAATCCTAGAGTTATACTAACTCTATTTTTCCTGTTCCATTCTGAACTTAGAGTTGCACTGACTCTAACTTCCTGTGTGTGAGTTTAAACTCCTCTAGTTCACCTTAGGTTCCCTTTACCTAAGTTTCATATCACACTCATCCTAGAGTTCCTTGACTCTATGTTGATCACTGGTTCACCTTAGGTTCCCTTTACCTAAGTTCCATATCATACTCATCTTAGAGTTCCCTGACTCTACGTTGATCACTCTATCCAGTGTCCTTAGGTTATCTCCTAAGACCATGCCACTCGTCCAATCCTAGGATAACTCCTAAGTTTGATGTCACTCATTAACCCTGAATCTAGGTTTTCTCATAGTCTTACTACCAACAGGTTCCTTTCTTGATGTCACATGATTCCTAGGGTTATGCCCTAACATGATCACTATCATAAATAGCTAATCTTTTTCATGCATGCAATTATTTTCATCTTATTCATAAAATAGTAATTACTTCTACGCATGCATATTCATCATCTATCTTTGGCAACCAACTGTTGCACTTTTCCTCTGTGTCCATTTACACATGCACATTTATTCCTCTATCTTTGGCAACCAACAGTTGCCCTTTTTCATCTGTATCCATCTACACAGGTGATCTTAATCATAATTACCTAATGCCTCTAACAGGCTACTATCATGCTTCAAAATCGAAAAGCAAAGGAGCAAGGGGAGAGGTCACCCAATTTCGGCAGAATCCCCACCTTGTGATGCCCCCAATTGCTTGTAGACACTTGCAATTGGTCTCCGCGCGATTCCACTAGTTTCCTCGAGCTTGCACGCAAAACGGTGCACATCCCTCGAGTCCGCATGCAAAACGGTGCACGTCCTCCAATCCTGCACGCAAAACGACGCATGTCATTAAAAACCCACACGTAAAATGGTGCGCGCCACTTCAGCCGGCACGCAAAACGATGCGCGACAACACGATCTGCACGTGAAACGGTGCACGTACCTCAAATCTGCACGCAAAACGATACACGCCTCACTGTGGGGTTCCACGCAAAATGGTGCACATTTTTCCAACCGTACATACAAAACAGTGCATTACATTAGCGATGGCACGCTAAACGGTGCGCGACAACACGATCTGCACGCGAAACGGTGCACGTACCTCAAATCGGCACGCAAAACGGTGTACGCCTCACTATAGGGTTGCACGCAAAATGGTGCACATTTTTCCAACCCTGATTGCAAAATAGTGCATTACATTAGCGATGACACGCTAAACGGTGCGCGACAACACGATATGCATGCAAAACGGTGCACCTACCTCAAATCGGCACGCAAAATGGTGCACGCCTCACTGTAGGGTTGCACGCAAAACGGTGCACATTTTTCTTGTCCTACACGCAAAACAATGCAAAACATCAGAGTCTGCACGCAAAACGATGCCCGTTAGTCCAACCTGCAGGCAAAACGGAGCACATACCTCGTATTAGCACGCAAAACGGTGCACATTCTTTTTCAACGTTGCACGCAAAACGATGCACGTTTTTCGAGTTTGCACCCAAAACTGCGCATACTCGCCGAATCCGCATGCAAAATGGTGCACATCTCCCACGAGCTTGCACGCAATACGAGGTGTGCCCAAAATGCCCGCGACACTCACGTAGCAAAACGGCACAGAAAAAGTTGGGTCCCTAACACGCACGCGGGCATGGTGTCAAATCCAAAATCCAAAAGGAAACCTCAAAACTGTGACAAAAATACCACAAAAACGACACGCGGGGCCTACCTCGACAACGCCGTGCCGTCCATCGCATCCACTAGCCTCTTTGGAACATCTTGCGCGCTCCACGGAGTCCACGGCGCGCTCGTACGCCCTTGAAAACCCCACCACGGAATCGCCCGCTCCCCTCCTGGTACGCTCGGGTGAAGCCAAAAAGTGGAAAAGGAGGAAAAAAGGGGCCTTTCGGGCCCTTATAGGCCGAAAAGGCATTTCGGGCGCCCGAAAACTTTTCGGGCGGCTACAGTAATCACCCCGTCGCGGTCCACGCGCCCATGCCGCGCCAGCGAGGCGCCATGTCAGCGTCGCTCGGCCAACCAGGGGACGACACGTGTCCCTGGACCCGTGCACCGCGACCACTGAACAGCGGCGGCCAATCAGGGGCTGCCACGTGGACAGCACCCACGCCTGCTCTGACGTCGGCCGCAGCGACAGCGCATCGCGTCGCGCTGACCGACCAGTGGGAGGCCGACACGTGGCCATCCCCAACTGACACCGCGCCAGCGCCCGCGCGGGTTCCCGACGCGCCCCCGCTCCCTCGGTCGACGCGTCCAATAGGGAGACGCCACGTGGCGTTCCCCATCTACCACGCGCACCTCGTGCCGTGCACCACAGCGCGCCGCGGGCGCTGCCATGCCTCGGGATCCGTGCCAACTGCCTCGGGATCCGTGCCAACTCGGGATTCGGGCGCTGCTACAGTAACTTTCGGGCGCTCCTCTTCAGGACCGGGCTGGTACAGTGAACCGGGTTCGCTACAGTGCAGCCCAGTTCGCTGCAACCCATAAAAGCTGGTTTGCTACAGTTCTTTCCGGGCACCCGGAACCCACTTTCGGGCGCCCGAAACTTGGGCCCAAGCCCAGTTTCGCCCGTTTTCGTCCGTTTTCGCCCGTTTCTCGCCCGTTTTCGCTCAAATTTGCCGGGTTGCCACAGTTTAACTTAATTTACCACATGACACTTTAATTTTTCAGTTTGGACCACCTCTGGGTAACCAAAAGTCCCACTGTATTCAAATTCGCTGGCGGAGCCCGTTCTCACTATCCGGGTGTCCGATCAACGCGAAACTTTTACTGTGGCCTTAAAACACATTTACGGAGCTCCCGTAATTTTCTCGGAATTTTCTGAAACTGTGAATTTTCCACTTACAATATGGGCCCACTTTCTCACATAAGATACTAGATCTCTCATTTTAATCCCGATTTGGGCCCAATTTATTTTCAGGTCATCATTTACTTCTCTAAACTCAATAAAAATAGTATTTCATACCATTTTTATTTACATTTATTTATATACCAAATTTTGGTACATTACACAGGTGGCGGCTTCTGGTTGGCGGGCTCACGTGGGTGCGGTCCATGGTGGCGCACGGGGCCACCTCGGGGTGCGTGCGTGGCAGGGCGGTCAGGCGGCGCCTGCCCGCACGAGCGACCCGTGACCGCGGGGACACGTGGCTTCGCGGGCGCCACCTACCCGCTTTTACCGGCGCGGGCCACGCGTCGTGACCGGGTCGGCTGGAACCGCTGTTCGCTGTTCGGGGCCACGTGGCGCATCGAGGGAGATTCGGGAGCTCCCTGTTTGGTATCTCCTAGAGGATTCGGGCGCCCGAATTCGGTCCGAGCGCCCGAATCCGGGGACAAATCGGGTATTTCCGGATTTGTTTTGTTGGGTCTATAAATAGGCCCGTTTGAGCAGCGTTTCAGACTTTTTCTAGGCCTTTTTTTTTTCTCTCTGCGAGTTCTACAGCAAACTTCTGCCTCTACCAGTTCTACATCTTGTGGAGGAGTTCCAGGATTTTTGGAGAATGTGTTTTCGACGTCTACTGCGATTCGGCGCACTGCGACGCTTCTTCTCCAGCGATCTTTTCCGTCGCGTTTCGGTACGCGGACTCCCTTGGGCTACCCCGATGGAATTTTTGGGCGATTCTTGCGCCGGTGTTTCCACGACAGGTAGGGCTTCGATTCTCGTGTTTACAGTTTCTTTCCATTTCGAGGTTTTCTTGGGTTTTCAGACCATGTTTGTGACCCTATTTTCTAGGGCGGAGTTTTGGACAGCATTGGAGTATTTGTGGGATATCTCGGCCCACAAGCATCGGAACAAACATGGGAAAAGACACGATGTGAATAAAAAGCTTCTTCTCGTGCAAACGATCGCTAGATTACATGTATTTCGTGCAAAAACAAAAGAAGTTAGCTGCAGAAGAATAACAGAATTTTACTGAATCATATAAAATTTTAACTCAGGATATTCGTAATCCTAATTTTATTCATATAAGAGAAAATTGATATGAACTAAGGGGAAAACAAAAAAACCAAGAAAAACAAGAGGGCGAAGAGCGAGCGAACCTTAAGATTCATCCTGATGTCGATCTTCATCTACACGTATTAATCCCAAGGATTGAACCCGGCACGAAAAAACGGATTAAGTTCACTTTTCCGGGAATTTTCGATAAATTTTAGAAGTGGAATTTGACAAAACGGACATCGAATTTGGATTTAGCGCGCGAAAACGATGAAAATGGACTGTTTACTTGTATTTTTCGGAGCCTGGATGCGAAAACAAGGATTTCGAGGTGTTGGGTTACTATTCCGGCCGGCTGGGCATCGCCGGCGGCGGCGGGCAGCGGCGGAGCGCGGCTGCGCAAGCACGGGCTGGCGCGGAGCGGGTGGCGGGACTCGCTGTCCGCTGTTCGAGGGTGACGTGGCGCTCCCTGGTGATTTCGGGTGCTGGATCAACGGCCCGGACTGGCGCGGTCCACGGGCACTATAGCGGCCCAAAATTTTTCGGGCGCCCGGAAGTTGGGATATAGGTGGAATTTTGGCATTTGTTCTTTGGAGACTATATATAGCTCCTCTTGGGCCGCGATTTTGGACCTTTTCCCGAGTTCTTCTCCTGCTGAGCCTTTAAGCAAAGATGATCATCATCTTGTGCTCCATCTACTGAGGGATTTTCAGATTTTTTGGAGGCCTCGACATCCGCATTTTCTGCGACGCGGCATACTGTAACGTTTCTTGGATTTTGGCTTCCACCGTCACTTTTCAGTCCGCGAGACACCCTGGATTATCCCGATGGACTTTTGAGCCGATTTTTGCGGCAACGCGTTCATGAGAGGTACAACTTCATTTTTCGTTGATTGCTTCGCCTCATTTTGGGTTTTTGGCATGGTTCCCGAGGTGTTTTGTGACCCTCTTTTTCTGCTATGAGATTTTGGACGGCAGAGGCTTGTCGATTTTCTATCTTGACCTACGAGCATCGGATCGGGGCTTATGAGGACTCGATCGGCATCTACTCTTCGAGAGGGACGCACCCGCATTTTTATTGGAATTTTTGGAGGACTCCTCGAAGGTGATAATTGAGCCTCTTTGGGACTATTTTTCCTGCAGAATTGTATTGTGGATTGTTTGGCTTGCTACAGTGTTTCATTTATATCTTGGCCTACAGGTGTCTGATTGAGGTGTATAAATACTCGATTTGTATCTACTCGTCGCGAGGATCGCAACGGTGATTTTTTTGGATTTTTCTGAGGATAGATTGCAGGTGAAAAAGGGCCTTATTTGTGCTGTTTTGGAAAAACAACAAGTATTTGCTGTAGGTAAGTTGTGATGTTGTTTAATTGTGGGCTGTGTTGTTGGTTTGAGCAGAGGCTGGTGCGTCTGTGTACCGAGGGTGCGGTTCTAGTGGATTTTGTTAGCAAGTGGCTACACACTTCACCGACTTCGGCTTTGCCTGCGGAAAGCGAATCAGGTGGGTTGCTTCATCTCCAGAACCGGTGGACGGTTCTTTAATTCTATTTAATAGAATGCATGCATGTTAAGGTACCAATATCTGATTGAGATGCAAGCTTGGTAATGACATTGGTTTGAGGAATTGTATGATATGATATTCAGATATGCCTAATGGAAACTTGCAAGGTAAGATATTCATGTTTGGTAATTGAGAGCATGCATAATTCATTGTACAACCTATAGCTTTGAGATGTGAGCATAAGAATGATATAGTTCATGTGGATTGAGGCTTACATGATTTATGGTACATATTAGATACATTCGAGATATTATATATTCAATGATTGTATTCACCTATGCTAGTTGAGAGCATGTTTAGGGAGATGAGGTTTATTTTGATTGGTTTTGGTGATTATATCCAGTAATGTTTCCTGCTTATGATTCAGTTTATTTAAATGCTATTACTGGAACTTGACCTAGCACCCCCGTCATATGCTACATGTTTAACCAGACGAGTAGAGAACCTTCACTTGGGCTAGGTTCTTTTATGCTTTAGACATCCCACACTTTGCATCTTCCTGAACATAGTGTTGCCTCGCCCGGGTAATGGGCCGAGGGGTCAGGTTTCTGTGGGACATTGTTGCACTCGTGCCTGGGGGCTGAGTGGAGTCTGGTAGCTGAGTTTAGATTGTGCTAGTGTCGTGGGGAGCCATTTGGGTAGACGGTGGTCCCGGGCCATCGAGTATCTTCCGGTCAGTGTTGTTGGGAACCGTTGGGGTTGACGGTGGTCCCGGGTCGTTGAGTGTTGTCCGACCAGTTTTATTAGCCCTGAGTTGTGGGTCGATCCCGACTATGGAGTATCTCCAGCCAGTGTATTTTGTGCCACGAGTTGGTGGAGTTTGCTAGTGTCTCGAGATTCGAGAGAGCTAATCAGCTGAGTCGTCGAGAGTACTCCGACCGTTGTCCGAGATGTTTGAGGATCCCGAGTCCTTCCGTTCTGAGAGTGAGCGTGGATTATGACTATAGCCTGCAGGAGCCACTTTGAGCTCGACAGAGTGCGCGATACCTTTTTCCTCGGTGGGGTCGCGCCCCTCGAGTGTGTTAAGGATTTTATTTTGGCGTATTTCGTGAAAGTGTATAAGTCTTGAAGATTGAAGATGAAGAAGCTTGGATTATATACCTCAATCTCAAGAAAGAAAAATTCAAAAGGATCAGGTAAGTTTAACTAAACAATTTTGGTGATCTGAATACTTCTTATAATGTAGAAACACTTGGATGGATTTTTAATCGCATAAAAATCAAAAACTGGACATGGTATATGTTCAGGATCCGTAACAGGGGACTACAGTCCGGACCCCGAACGTTGGTTGGTTCATGCACAAATCCAGTCCTGAACATCCCAGTTTTGTTCCGGACCCCGAACATGGAGTTTGCTGAAATCGCATGAACAGTCCGGACCGTAGGATTTCGTTCCGGACCCCGAACCTTGTTTTTTCAGGAATTCTCTGAAAAACAACGACAGTCCTGAACGAGCCTAATCCGGTCCGGACCGTCGTGCGGGAAAAATTCTGTTACAATCAGTTTTTGATTCTTATCCACTTCCAATGGTTTCTAACCTATAAGTAAACCCTAATTCTATCTTTTAGGGTAATCCACAATAAGTTTTATACTTTGGAAAATGACGAAAAAATATTAACAGAGAAAAACTTATAAGATCCACTTATAGAGAAGAAAGGAAATTACTAGATTTAATTCTATGTTTCTTCATCTATATTAATTAATTTGATTCTAGGTTTTCATACCCAGATTTTGAGTAGAATCAAATTAATGAATACTTAGATGGCATTTCCGATCTATCTTTGATCTAAGTATTCGGCGGATCATCACCACCAACAAAACAATGATTTTTCCCAAAATCGGCGCGTGGATTCGCGTGGCCTTGTGGATTCAAGGTGCTACCGCTCTCGTGGATTCGGAGCGAGGTACGTTCGTGTGATCGAGACGTACTACTGGGTGGAGATCGCGGATTCGGTCAGACGTCGTGGACTCGACGTTGGACGCCGTGGATTCGGCGTTGGACGCAAATCGTGGATTCGAGGCGTGTTGCGGAGCGAGCGGAGAAGATCAACTCGGAGCGTATGGAAAAAGGTTGAGTCGTCTATGAGTGCGTTATATCACCTTTGTACGTGTTATAATCTTAGTTGATTTCACCGTGTTATCGGTCCCGTGGTTTTTTACTCCTGTGATGGAGTTTTCCACGTAAAAATCTTGCGTGTTATTTTCATTTCCGCATTGGGTTTTTTATTACGCAAAGATTTTTGAGTGTTTTTTGTTTACACCTATTCACCGCCCTCTAGGTGTTTTTTTTCCCTATTTAGATCCATATATTAAGTATAACCCAACAATTGGTATCAGAGCGGGAATAGGATTGTAAACAATGGTTGAAGGTGGAAACATCAACACACCCCCGTTCTTCGATGGAACAAACTATGCCTACTGGAAAGTACAGATGAAAGCATTTTTAATTTCCATCGATGAACAGGTGTGGCAATCTATCGAGTTATGATGGTCAAATCCAACTGAAGTTATTGTTGATGTTCACACCATCAAACCTAGGTCGAAATGGACCAAGGAAGAGATTGACTCATCTTCTTACAATGACAAAGGAATTAATGCCTTATTTAATGCTTTGTCGCAAACTGAGTTCTCTCGCGTCTCGGCATGTGAGACTGCGAAAGAAATCTGGGATGTTCTACAAGTTACACATGAGGGAACAAATCTTGTGAAGATTCAAAAACTGCAAATGCTTATGAGCAAGTTTGACTCTATTTTTATGGCAGAAAATGAATCTTTCACAGATTACTATACGCGATTGCAAGACATCGTGAATACATGTGCTAACTTGGGAGAGAAAATTCCAGAATTTAAAGTTGTAAGAAAGATTTTAAGGACTCTTCCTAAAAGATTTCGTTCCAAGGTTACGGCCATTGAAACTATTAAACACCCGGACGAAATCCGTGTAGAAGAATTAATTGGTGCACTTCAAACATATGAAATGACATTTCCTACTAACTATTCTTCTGGAAAGTCATCTACTTCTAAGTCTTTAGGTTTTGCGTTGAGAACAACAAAAGAAGAAGACGCGGATTCATCCTCCTCAGACGATGACGAGAACCTATCTATGGAGGATTTCGAGAAGTAGCTTGCTCTCTTGACAAGAAAATTTCGCCGAAACTTTCGAAGGGGTAATTCAAGTAAAACTTCATCCTTTGTAAAGTCGAAGAAAGGCAAAGGTTTTTCAAGCCACAAGTCAAGAAAGCAAGAGAGTTTTTCAAAGGATAAGAAAAGTTCGGAGGGACAAGTCCAATGCTTCAAGTGCCGAGGATACGGCCATATCTCAACGGAGTGTCCCAATAAGAATCCGTCGAAGAAGAAGGCGATGCAAGCCGTCACTTGGGATGACACCTCAACGTCAAATGAGTCATCTTCCAGTGATTGTAGTGATCCGGCCTTTCGGAATATTTTTGACTTACGTATAGTCATTTAAGCCTTTAAGTGAAATAAAATTATTCAATTCTTGAAGTTGGCCATTGTGAGATGCTAGTATTTTTCTGCGATAGAGCGCGGAAAAAGAAAGCCGACGGCGCGATCGGATCTGAAATCCGATATCGGGAACCCCCTGAACGGGATTCAAAGTGATACGGTGATTAGTCGTGCATCGGAATCCGTGCTAAATATCTTGCACCCGTTAGAGATAAGGCGGGTTATCTCGTGGGGGATAATTAATTAGTTAATTAATTATCTTAGACGGAAAATTAATTAATTCTCTTACGTACGAATTAAAAGAAATTAATTAAAGGAAAAGTACGACTATATAAGGGATCCCGATTATCGGAAAGAAAAGAAAAGAAAATAAAAACCCTAATCGGAGAGAAGGGAAAAAGGAAAAGACGGAACCCTAGCCGGAAGAAAGGGAAAGGAGAAAAAGAAGGAGCCCGATCTTCCCGGACACCGAACCGAAGGCAAGAACGCGACCGGACAACCTTCCCGTCGATCTTCGGTTAGTAAAATAATTGATTTAAATTATTTGGGAGTTTTCCGTCATCTCTTTCGTTGAGTTCTTGGTGATCGAGTTCTTGTTATCGGACCTCCGATCGACGTTTTGGTTGTTCGTCGATCGTTGGTTTAGTCGTTAGAATTATCGTGTATTTATTCGGAAATTTTTTGGGGATGTTTCGTTGTAACGTAGTGGGTTAACGGGAGGCCGCCGCCGCCGTTGTTAAACGGGAGGCCGCCGCCGTCGTTACCAAGGTCGCGGGGTCTTCGTCGGAGTCGCACGGGAGCGAAGACGGCGAAGAAACCGCGAAATTAGGGTTTACTGTGCTTGTCCGTACAGCACGGTCCACGGGTCCAGGCGTGCACCCGGTGCATGCCGCAGCGTCGGAAGCACCAGACCCGGTGCACGGTTTCGTGCACCGGCCCGGCCCAAGGCGCGCGGTGCACGCCTCATGCGTGCACCCGGCGCACGCGCTTGCGGCCGTAGGGCAAGGACCCGGTGCACGCTCGGGTCGTGCACCGGCCCGGCCCGAGATGCGCGGTGCACGCCTCCTGCGTGCACCCGGCGCATGACGCCGCCGCCTGACGCCGTGAACCCGGTGCACGGTTGCCCCCGTGCACCAACCGACAGCCCGAAGTTCATTTGCTCCGTTTTCGCCCGTTTTTTCCACCGTTTTGAGCGCCGTTTTCGCCGTTGGGATCGTTATTTCCGTGGCTTTCTTGGCATGGCCACTTGGGACCTTCTTGGTCATTATTTTATTATGTTGGGTGCTGATTTCGCCGACGCTCCGCGCCTCGACAAAATCGTCGGGGGCGCGCCGTCGGGTCCCTTTTTCTCATCGTCTTCGTCGTCGGGGCTTCTCGGCTGGACCGTTGACGTCCCGAGTGGGCTACCGGCTGAGGATTGAGTTTTGTTGGATTTCCGGCTTTCGTCAACCCGGACGATGTTGGACTTTTTCGTCAAAAAGAGTAAATTGGGTCTTGTGTTTTCGGATGTTAGTACACGCTTTTGACTGTAGTTATCCTTGCGGACTTTCTTTAGGTCCGGACGCGCAGCGGGGGTGCGCGAAAGATTCGAGTGTTCCGATCTCTCTCCAAATAGGTGGGTACGGTTGCTGTAAATACAGCCAGTGCAGTAAGTGCATCTATCGTCATTAAAGTGCTCTCAATTTATCTAACAAAGTAGATGGACAGTTTAACCTTTCGCATAATCGTGTTTTTATCTAACAATTGAAGCGGCTGCGGTCGCATTGTTCATGACACGCCGATCTCGGCAAATCTGTTTTGGGATGCTGCACGTACACAGGCGGATTGGCCTCCGCATGGGTGTACTTTTCCGGAAGAGTGGTCTTGTATGACCCGTGTTCCTCACAAAAGTGTGGGTGCCGTGAGGACCCCTTCGCGCCCGCTGGGAATAGCACACCAGCACCGTGGAAGGGGTAAATGCATCAAAGTAGGTACTTGTGCACGAGGGGAGACTTTAGTCTCTCCGACAGGTAATCTGGGGTTGGTGCCCAATTTAATTGATAATTCTGGGGTTGGTGCCCAGCTTAACATGTGCAGGGTTGTAGCGAAATGGTTTTGGTGTTTCCGGTTTGCTCCTTATTCCTTATTGTTATTAGACATCTACTTTGTTTGTCACTGACATTACCCACTCCGTGACAGGCGCTACGAGAGGCGTTAGCCGGGAGTTTGTCGAGACTGCGTCGCGAGGGCCGTAGTCATGACACTTGGTTATTATCATTATCTCATTTCTTTTACGTATTTAGTTAATTTGCTTGTGGGTAGTAATAATCGTGGACATGTATTATTTAGCACTGTGGATGAGTTGTACGTTTATAGTTTGGTTCTTTTGGTGATGTTTTTGTATGCGGCATGTTTTCATGATAAACCAAATGACTTCGAAAAGGTTTTCTCAAAACGAAGTGTCGTGTGGGCACGGGTTTTGCAACTGCTGGTTTTATCCTTTCTAAAACATTGATGCCGCTTTATTATTCCGCTTGATGTTGAATGTCTATTGTATGGTTGATGGTTGGTGTTGGATGTATGTTGTTGTAAGTGAGACGCCGTGCATATACAAAGGAGACTCTGTCCGCGGACAGGGAGAAATTGTGTATGTGGCGGTCTGGCACGCACCGGGGATGAGGTTTAAATTACCTTGTTAAAAGAAAAAAAAAATACACACGATTTTCCGCTTAAATAGACTCAAAAACCCCCGGGGGCGTGACAGATTAAATGGTATCAGAGAAAAACAACCATAACCATAGTAGACGTGATCCACATCCACAGTGTAGGGTACCACAAGCAAATTAGACATGAGATAACCAAGGTATAGGTGCGTAGTACGTGAGAGTACGGGGAAAAAGGGAACGTAAGGTAGGTGTAATCGTAAGACAGGGTACTAGGGTTATAACCTTAGGGTTAACGTGGTTTCTTTGTCTATAGCGGACGATGGCCCGGACTAGATCGTCCACCGAGAATGCGGACGCGGACAGAGTGACCCCGACCACCGCAGAGAACCAGCTCCTCGACAACAACTGCGGGAAATGGCCGGGCAATTAGCGACGCTGATGGAGCAGGTTCGTCACCTGACACAGCGACAGGCAACCGCGCCAGCCGAGCGCGATCCAACCCCTCCGCCCGAAACCACCACACCCACTACGGGACCGCAAGGGACGGGTGGTACGACGACGGAACAGCCCCCATCCCCAAGGGACGTACCTACTCCGACGACCACGGGGCCCGTGATGGGAGCGACAACAGGGAAGGCAGGAACGACCCCTACTCTCGGGGGGTCCGCCGCTGTAGGAGGGATCACGGAGCAACGAACGACGCGAGAAAGGGTCAGGACGAATTTGGCTAGGTTCAAGAAGCATGACCCTCCCACTTTTGAGGGAGAGACGACCGATCCATGGGTCGTCGAGAAATGGGTGGATACCATGGAAAAACTCTTCGAGGACCTACTGATGGAGGAACACGAGCGGGTTCCACTAGCCGTCCACTTCCTCGAAGGGAATGCACGCATCTGGTGGAAGACGGTACGCCCGGATCCAACTACAAACGACCCGCTACCGACATGGACGGCCTTTAGAGAGGAACTTTTGACGCTTTCTTCTCCGATAGCGTCAAGCCGGCAATTGGAAGACGACCTGAAGAACATTAGACAAGGGAACCGCTCGGTCATGGAATATCAAAGGGAGTTTGTAAGGTTGGTTAACTGCGTCCCGTTTGTTATACGAGACGAACCCACAAGGCCCGTCTTTTTGTGGACGGCTCCCCGGGATACTGCAGTGGAGGACGCGACGTCCCAGACCTAGTAACGGTAGGTAAATTTCTTTTGGTTTCACTTTTCCCTCTTAGATTAGGAGCACCGGTCACACCTTAGCCTGCTACCCCTGTTAGACTCTCTCTCTCGCTCCCTCTCTCTAGAATCCTTAAGTATTAGGCGAAGCCTCCCCCGGCCGATGTGCGCGGGCAGGCTTCGAAGCATAGGAGAACCTTGTGTACTCGGGGCCTGTTAAGGGCCATGCAAGGAACAAATAGGCTCCACCCTATGCCTTGCAGCCGAGGACCCAATGGGTTGATAGGTAGTTCAGGGCCGCTCCCCAGATAAGGATCAGCGGTCCCGTGGTAAGGGAATTTCCGGACGTATTTACGGCAGAGCTCCCCGGAGCGCCGCCGGAACGAGAAGTTGACTTTCCCATTGAACTACTTCCCGGCACCAAACCCATCACCAAGGCACCGTACAGGATGGCCTTCGCAGAGTTGAAGGAACTCAAGGCACAGTTGGAGGACCTTTTGGATAAAGGCTTCATCAGACCTAGCGCGTCACCCTGGGGCGCACCCGTCCTGTTTGTGAGAAAGAATGACGGAAGTCTCCGGTTGTGCATCGACTACCGGGAGATAAATAAGGTCCACCGTTAAGAACAAGTACCCCCTGCCAAGGATCGACGACCTCTTCGACCAACTACAGGGGGCGACGGTGTTCTCAAAGATTGACCTGCAGTCGGGCTATCATCAGGTCCAAGTAAAGGGGGAGGATATCCCCAAAACGGCTTTTCGGACTCGCTACGGTCATTACGAATTTACTGTAATGCCGTTCGGGCTCACGAATGCCCCGGTAGTGTTCATGGACATGATGAACAGGGTGTTCAAACCCTTCCTGGATTTATTCGTGGTGGTCTTCATCGACGATATCCTCATCTATTCCCGTACAGATGAGGAACATGAAGAACATCTGCGCACAGTCCTCCAGACCCTACGGGAACAGAAACTCTACGCCAAACTCAAAAAGTGTGAGTTTTGGCTCCGAGAGGTTGGCTTCTTGGGACATGTAATCTCGGCGGCTGGGGTCGCAGTCGATCCGAAGAAGATAGATTCGGTGACGGACTGGTCCCAACCGACGACGGTGACGGAGGTTCGAAGCTTTCTAGGATTAGCCGGGTACTACCGGCGCTTCGTGGAGGGTTTCTCCAAGATAGCCACCCCCTTAAACCGCTTGACTAAAAAGGGGGAAAAGTTCATCTGGACGGACAAATGTCAGAGGAGCTTCGAGGAGCTCAAGGATAGATTGACGCGAGCTCCAATTCTCGCCCTGCGGAACCAGGGGAGGATTATGAAGTGTATTGCGATGCGTCGCGAAATGGACTGGGTGGACGTGCTCATGCAACGGGGGAAGGTTATAGCCTGTGCGTCAAGGCAGCTCAAAGAATACGAGCGAAACTACCCCGTGCACGATTTGGAACTCGCAGCGGTTGTGTTCGTCCTCAAGCTTGGAGACACTACCTGTATGGGGCACACTGCAATGTGTACTCAGATAATAAAAGTCTTAAGTACCTTTTCACCCAAAAGGAGTTAAATTTTGCGACAAAGACGGTGGCTCGAGCTATTGAAGGATTACGATTTAACGATCCACTACCACCCGGAAAGGCAAACGTGGTGGCCGACGCCCTGACCGTAAGTGTCAGGCCGAGGAAAGCAGGGGTAAGTGCCATCACCCAGCAAGATAGTCTGATTGCGGAATTTTCACGATTAAGACTAGATAGTAGTACCAGCGGGTACAGTCGAACGACTTCTGACACTGGTGGTCAGACCTACCTGCTTGACAGAATTCTCGAGGGGGCAAGTCGACTGATGACCAACTCCAGCGGCGTGCGAGGTAGAGTAACTGCCGACCCAGGAGGTGATTTCACAGTAAACTCCGACGGCACGGTACGATTTCGGGACGAATCTGCGTACCGGATCTACCGGAACTCAAAGAGGAAATCCTGCGGGAGGCGCATGCGGGCCCCATATACAGCGCATCCGGGGGAACGAAGATGTACAAGGACGGCAAACAGACCTTCTGGTGGCCCAAAATGAAGGGAGACGTGATTCGATTTGTGGCACACTGCCTGGTGTGCCAACGAGTGAAGGCCGAGCACCAGCGTCCAGCAGGAAAATTGCAACCCTTACCGGTGCCGAGTGGAAACGGGACATGATTACCATGGATTTTGTGACCGGGTTCCCGAGATCGTCACAGGGACACGATGCAATATGGGTAATTGTGGACCGTCTGACGAAATCGGCCCACTTTCTGCCCATACACAAGACATGGACACGGGAACGACTGGCACAAACCTACATCAACGAGATAGTAAGGCTGCATGGGGTGCCGACGTCCATCACGTCGGACAGGGACACGCGATTTGTGTCAAACTTTTGGCAGAGCCTGCAGCGAGCAATGGGAACCAAGTTGCACTTCAGTACGGCTTTCCACCCGCAGACCGATGGACAATCAGAGCGGGTGATACAAATTGTGGAGGACATGCTTCGGGCATGCGTTTTAGACCTGGGCGAAGGATGGGCACGGTGTTTGCCCCTAGTGGAATTTGCCTACAATAACAGTTACCAGGCCAGCATTCAGATGGCACCATACGAGGCCCTGTACGGGCGCCGCTGTCGGTCTCCATATGCTGGGACGACTTGGGTGAGCGTAAGTTTCCGGGCCCAGATTTGGTGGAGGAGACCGAAGCAAGGGTGCGATTGATTAGACAAAGGCTGCTGACCGCCCAGAGCAGACAGAAAAGCTACGCGGACAACAGACGCCGAGACTTAGAGTTCATGGTGGGTGAGCATGCGTTACTCCGAGTTTCGCCCTCCAAGGGGAACAGACGCTTCGGCTTACGAGGGAGGTAGTAGCAAGGAAGACCTCTTACAAAGAGTAATTTTGGCCACGACCCCAGAGGAACCCTTAGAAGTATGCTTCGTACCTTCCTGCCAGTAAGGAGATGAAGGCTTAGTTGTCTTATTTGTTGGCTATTAGTTAAGGGTTAAATAGGTCCAACTTCCGGCCTTGCGACAATAGACCGAGGCGTTGTAACAGTATGCCTTGGACGTCCAGGTGAGGTGAGTCGGGCCAAGACCCAGGCGTTGTAACAGTACGCCTTAGACGTCCAGGTGGGTTGAGTCAGGTCAAGACCGGTGGCATACCGGTTGTCGTTACTGCCAAACCTCGATACGGAGGCTGGCATGGGAGGGAAAGAAACTCCGCAACTGGACAATCCCTTACGTAAGGGTGTAATGGAGTAACCATGAGGAGCGCGAAGCGACTTGGCGACCCAAGACGAAATGAAGGAAGTTTTCCCAGAATTGTTAGCGAGGGTGAGTTTAAGTTTCGGGACGAAACTTTTTATAAAGTGTGAGTGGTGTAGTGATCCGGCCTTTCGGAATATTTTTGACTTACGTATAGTCATTTAAGCCTTTAAGTGAAATAAAATTATTCAATTCTTGAAGTTGGCCATTGTGAGATGCTAGTATTTTTCTGCGATAGAGCGCGGAAAAAAGAAAGCCGACGGCGCGATCGGATCTGAAATCCGATATCGGGAACCCCCTGAACGGGATTCAAAGTGATACGGTGATTAGTCGTGCATCGGAATCCGTGCTAAATATCTTGCACCCGTTAGAGATAAGGCGGGTTATCTCGTGGGGGATAATAATTAGTTAATTAATTATCTTAGACGGAAAATTAATTAATCTCTTACGTACGAATTAAAAGAAATTAATTAAAGGAAAAGTACGACTTATAAGGGATCCCGATTATCGGAAAGAAAAGAAAAGAAAATAAAAACCCTAATCGGAGAGAAGGGAAAAAGGAAAAGACGGAACCCTAGCCGGAAGAAAGGGAAAGGAGAAAGAGAAGGAGCCCGATCTTCCCGGACACCGAACCGAAGGCAAGAACGCGACCGGACAACCTTCCCGTCGATCTTCGGTTAGTAAAATAATGATTTAAATTATTTGGGAGTTTTCCGTCATCTCTTTCGTTGAGTTCTTGGTGATCGAGTTCTTGTTATCGGACCTCCGATCGACGTTTTGGTTGTTCGTCGATCGTTGGTTTAGTCGTTAGATGTATTATCGTGTATTTATTCGGAAATTTTTGGGGATGTTTCGTTGTAACGTAGTGGGTTAACGGGAGAGGCCGCCGCCGCCGTTGTTAAACGGGAGGCCGCCGCCGTCGTTACCAGGTCGCGGGGTCTTCGTCGGAGTCGCACGGGAGCGAAGACGGCGAAGAAACCGCGAAATTAGGGTTACTGTGCTTGTCCGTACAGCACGGTCCACGGGTCCAGGCGTGCACCCGGTGCATGCCGCAGCGTCGGAAGCACCAGACCCGGTGCACGGTTTCGTGCACCGGCCCGGCCCAAGGCGCGCGGTGCACGCCTCATGCGTGCACCCGGCGCACGCGCTTGCGGCCGGTAGGGCAAGGACCCGGTGCACGCTCGGGTCGTGCACCGGCCCGGCCCGAGATGCGCGGTGCACGCCTCCTGCGTGCACCCGGCGCATGCCGCCGCCGCCTGACGCCGTGACCCGGTGCACGGTTGCCCCGTGCACCAACCGACAGCCCGAAGTTCATTGCTCCGTTTTCGCCCGTTTTCCACCGTTTTGAGCGCCGTTTTCGCCGTTGGGATCGTTATTTCCGTGGCTTTCTTGGCATGGCCACTTGGGACCTTCTTGGTCATTATTTTATTATGTTGGGTGCTGATTTCGCCGACGCTCCGCGCCTCGACAAAATCGTCGGGGGCGCGCCGTCGGGTCCCTTTTTTCTCATCGTCTTCGTCGTCGGGGCTTCTCGGTGGACCGTGACGTCCCGAGTGGGCTACCGGTGAGATTGAGTTTTGTTGGATTTCCGGCTTTCGTCAACCCGGACGATGTTGGACTTTTTCGTCAAAAAGAGTAAATTGGGTCTTGTGTTTTCAGATGTTAGTACACGCTTTTGACTGTAGTTATCCTTGCGGACTTTCTTTAGGTCCAGACGCGCAGCGGGGGTGCGCGAAAGATTGGGAGTGTTCCGATCTCTCTCAAATAGGTGGGTACGGTTGCTGTAAATACAGCCAGTGCAGTAAGTGCATCTATCGTCATTAAAGTGCTCTCAATTTATCTAACAAAGTAGATGGACAGTTTAACCTTTCGCATAATCGTGTTTTTATCTAACAATTGAAGCGGCTGCGGTCGCATGTTCATGACACGCCGATCTCGGCAAATCGTTTTGGGATGCGCACGTACACAGGCGGATTGGCCTCCGCATGGGTGTAATTTTCCGGAAGATGTGGTCTTGTATGACCCGTGTTCCTCACAAAAGTGTGGGTGCCGTGAGGACCCCTCGCGCCCGCTGGGAATAGCAACCAGCACCGTGGAAGGGGTTAAATGCATCAAAGTAGGTATTGTGCACGAGGGGAGTTAGTCTCTCGACAGGTAATCTGGGGTTGGTGCCAATTTAATTGATAATTCTGGGGTTGGGGCCAGATAACTGGCCGGGTTGTAGCGAAAGGTTTTGTGTTTCCTGTTTGCTCCTTATCCGTATTGTT
>CM055074.1:25475383-25523914 GCA_029204045.2 Tillandsia leiboldiana | reverse complement strand
GGATTCGCGCCTTGCAGGGGGCGCAGGCGCGGGCGCAGGCGGCACGGGGCGCGCTGACCGGGCTTTCCCGCGCTCGGCCCGCCACGTGTCGTCGTCGCGTTGGTCCACGCGTCGCGCAGTGGATGGCCAGCGCGGCTGTCCGCTATTGCGGGGGCGACGTGGAGGCCGAGGGACTTTCGGGCGCGCACAGGTTGGGCCGGGCCCAACACTGTAGCCGCCCGAAAACCCAGAGCGCCCGAAACTTGGGACAGGTTGGGAATTTTTGGATTGTTTTCTTCCAGCATATAAATAGGCCGAGTTCAGCACTGAAGAACTTCTTCTCTGTGCGGATTTTCACAGTGCCACCTTCAAGAGATTTCTTCATCTCCCAGAGTCGGATTCATCTGCAGATTCCAGGATTTTTCTGCTACACGCATCCCAAGGTTACCATTTTTACGGCGCGGCACGACGCTCGTTCGTTTGTGATCTTCTTCGTCGCATTTTGGTGCGAGGACTCCCCCGGCTTACTCCGACCTCCGATTGAGGCGATTCCAGCGCCGTGGACTCACGACAGGTAAGGCTTTGATCTTTGTGTTTTGAGCTCCTCCTCATTTCGAGTTTATCTTGGAGTTCCCTGAGCTCCATTTGACACTTTTTCTTGGGCGGAGTTTTGGACAGCACTGTGGTATTTCAGCATATCTTTGCGCACAGGCATCGGATTGGGGTGATTCAAAGGCGTTTTGCATCTACACATCACGAGAAATATCCCCAAATTTTCATGGAATTTTCTGAATATTTTTCGAAGGTGAGAATCTCTGTTTACAGGAATTAGTGCTACAGTTTTTGAGAGCAGTTTATTTCGGGGTGGTTCCCTTGTCGGATTTGTTTCTCAGTGTAGGAAACTCGGATTTGAGCGTGCAGGTACTCGTTTCGACGGGTTCGTCGCGAGGATGGTGAGAGTATTTTTCTTGGAATTTTCTGGGCACTTCTCGTAGGTAAAAACAGGGCATCTTTGGGACTGAATTCTGGACAGCATGTTTGCGGATACTTGTGTGCCTATTTGTGTGTATGTTTTGGGGTAATTGTGAACAGCGTTCGCGGCGGTTTACCTGTTTGAGCATTGGCGTGAAAAGGGGATATTGGACGGCGAGGAGGTTTTACAGCTGAGGATTGGCGTGTCCAGGTGGGTGGTTGCTTTATCCCTCTTTTCTGACTTACCCACTAGGAGTATTAGAGAGATCCTTCTTGGACATCCATGATTGATATAATTAGAACTTGCATGCTTGTGGGCATCTGATAGTGGTTGGGACTTATACATGATTGTATGGATTGCTATCTTAGCACTTAACCTTGCATGTGGAATGGAACATTTAATTGGGACTATATGATTTATCCTGTTAGTGGTATTACTTGAGG
Organism: Tillandsia leiboldiana; assembly: GCA_029204045.2. Classification (NCBI taxonomy): domain Eukaryota; kingdom Viridiplantae; phylum Streptophyta; class Magnoliopsida; order Poales; family Bromeliaceae; genus Tillandsia; species Tillandsia leiboldiana. The sequence continues at coordinate 25,522,519 of CM055074.1, read as the reverse complement.
ATAGATGACATGCATAGGTGGATGATTTAGGTGAGGGAAAATTGTGAATTTTAAACATGTGTGGTTGGACAACGAATTAGCATGATGGTAATATCTATGCGGAGCTATTGATTGATACACATGTGGAGCCATTATTTGTCACACTATCTTATCTTTCATGAGGACATATGCATGCGTGTATGGACATCTAGATAGGCCATCTTTTATCGCTACACTTTCATGCTGGAACTTGACTTAGGAGAAACCTTGTTTGTTTCTTTTCTACTTTCGTTAGTCAGGTGGTATTTGTTGCTCGGGTTTGAGCAGGGGTTGGGATAGTGTAGCCGGGGCTGGATTATGGATTATGGGTTTTGGCGGCGATCGCGGATATTGGGCGGTTGACCGGATGTCGGTTTAGGACATCGGTGATAGGACATGATTATGGACTAGAGGGTTTTGCGGCAACCGCGGATAGTAGGCGGTTGACCGATGTCGGATGTGGGACATGATTGTGATTGTGGTTATTCCGGCGACGCGGATATTGGGCGGTTGACCGGAGGTCGGTGGTGAGACTTGGTTGTGGATTGAGAGGTACTGCGGCGATCGCGGATTTTGGGCGATTGACCGGATGATCACTTATGCATCAGATTGGGGATCAGTTTTCTTTTAGTGGAGGGTTGTGTTCCACTAGGGCTTTATAGTTGCGATCCAGTCCTGCTTTGTTACTTATCACACCGGCGCGGTTATTGCTCGGTGATGCTTTACTCGTGTGGGTCGCTCCCCTCGAGATCCCCTCCGGAGGCCGGGGCAAGACAGTTATGGACAGTTTTGGTATCACATCGGCGCGGCTTATTTGCCCGATGATGAGGGCTGTTGGGTCGTATATAATACGGATCTAAATAGGGGAAGAAACACCTAGAGGGGGGTGAATAGGTGTAAACGTATAAACACTCCAAAAATCGTTGCGATAAAACCCAATGCGGAAATAAAATAACACGCAAGATTTTTACGTGGAAAACTCCATCACCGGAGTAAAAAACCACGGGACCGATAACACGGCAGAAATCCACTAGAATTAAAACACGTACAAGGTGATTTACCGTACACACTTACGACTCAACCTTTTCCATACGCTCCTAGAGGATCTTCTCCGCTCGCTCCAGACGCTTCTCGAATCCACGATCTGCGCCCAACGCCGAATCCACGGCGTCCAACGTCGAATCCACGACGTCCGACCGAATCCACGGTCTTCACCCAATAGCACCCTTCGAATCCACGAACGTGCCTCGCTCCGAATCCACGAGAGCGATTGAACCTTGAATCCACAAGGACACGCGAATCCACGCGCCGATTTTTGGGGTAAATCGTTGTTTTTGGGTGGTGATGATCCGCCGAATACTTAGATCAAAGATAGATCGGAAATACCATCTAAGTATTCATTAGTTTGATTCAACTCAAGATGTGAGTATGAAAACCTAGAATCAAACTAATCAATATAGATGAAGAAACATAGAGTATTCTCTAATGATTTCCTTTCTTCTCTATATGTGGATCTATAGCCGTATAAGATGATATATGAAAATGACGGCTATGTGGATTCACCCTAGAAAAGAGTCATAGGGTCTATTTATAGGTTAGAAACCCTAGGAAGGAGATAAGAATCAAAAACCTGCCATTTCTGGATTTTTACGGACGGCGATCCGGATCGTGATAACTAGGATCCGGATCGTCATAACGAAACAGCCAATTCCAGAAAAACGAAGGTTCGGGATCCGGATCATGTGACTACGATCCGGATCGTTCATACAGTTCACCAAACATCAACGTTCGGGATCCGGATTGCGAAGCAAGATCCGGATCGTTCAAGGTAGATGGTAAACTCAACGTTCGGGATCCGGATCAAGAGACTACGATCCGGATTGCGACGATGTATGAACGAACCACCTTCGGGATCCGGATCGAACAACCTGATCCGGATCCTGAACATGTCCCAAGTCCAGTTTTTGATTTTTATGCAATGAAAGATTCTTCCAAGTGTTTCTACACTACAAGAAGTATTCGGATCACACAAATTCTTTAGTTAAACATACCTGATCCTTTTGAATTCTTCTTTCTTGAGATTGAGTTAAATGATCCAACTTTCTTCACCTTCAATCTTCAAGACTTGAGACTTTCACGAAACTACGCCAACTCAAATTCCGTAACAATCTCCCCCTTTGGCGGTTTCGTGACAAAACATAGATCCACTAAAGAAAATTCAAAAAGATATTTTTGTTGCTATCACCATACAACAAAAATTTACAATGGAGATCCAAAATACAATACATGAGTTAAACTCCTAAAACAGACTCTAGACTTAGACATCTGTACTCTCTGCAAAAAGAAATCATTCTTGACAAAAGAAATCGTTAGATACCTCAAGAATTTTGTATCATTCAAAAACCACAAACAGAGATGAAGTTTAAACTCATTTATACTTACCATGACATTTATATTCAGATATGTAAACAGATCATAGTTAAAAAAACACCAACATATCTTCTTTGCACGTAAAAACCAAATGTCATGAACATGTTTGTGACAAACTAATATATATATATAGATATGTAATTGATCAGAGTTAAGAACCAACATATCTTCTATGCAATCAAAAACCAAGTGTCACAAACTTGTTAGTGAACATCAACTTGTTAGTTATATTACATGCCCAAATAGTTAGCAAATAGTTAGTCGAGGCATGCATTCATACAGCTGAAAAACCTCAAGTTGAAGTTGAGATCATACTTACCTTGATGTACATCATCATTCATTTGATCATTCATCATTCATTGTTCAAAGTTCTCAACAACTCTCTCCCCCTTTTTGTCACAAAAAAGCCAAAGATTACAGAAGTGGAGAGAATGGTTAACAGTTTAAGTTCGAGAACTAAAAACTCAAATTAAAACTTAAAAAAAACTTGCACAACAGTAGGATTTAAACATATGCATAAAAACAGAAATTAGAAGGATACGGATCATTCAGACTCGTCTGAACTGATACAGCCGAGGATTTGGAAAATCTTCTTTATTCGCTTGTTCATTGCTGATTGCTTTTTATTTACCTTCTTTATTTCTTCCTTTACCTCAATCAGTTCATTTGATATACGTTCTTGCTCGTTGGAGAGCCTTTGCTGTTCTTTATAGATTGAGGTAACAGAAGCATCATCATCAGAAGTTGATTGTGGTGCTTCTTGTGCCGGAGGTGCTGGTTGAACTGGAGGAGCTGCTGCCGGTGCAGAGGTTGTTGCTTGTTGTCGTTGTTCTCGTTGCCGGTGAAGAGGTATGAAAGGTTCATCTGGCTTCGTCGAAAGAGACTTTACAATTGTCGTGTCATTGATTGTTCCTAGACTGTGCAGATAGGAACTCGCATTTGTGTCAGCTTTAAATTTGCGAAGAATGCGCATGATGATCATTGGAAAAGGTAGTCTCTCTGACGGATGAGCTTGCTCCACATATCGTGCCATCCTTGACCAGATGATGTAGGGAATGTTTAAGTTAGCTCCCATTGCTGCTGCGGGGTTTCCAAGTAGATAAAGAAATATCATTCTTTCCCACCGAAGAACCTTTGTGTTCATGTTTGGAATAATATTGTAACAAACAATGAGATTTAAGATGCGGTACTCTGGTCGTAGTTCTTTCGAGAAAACGGAGTTTCCTGTCGACCGAGTATTTGGAACACAGATTCCATCAACTACCACTCTCCAGGAGAAGGTGTTGAAGACTTGATTCTTCAGGTAATGAGTGCCATCGGCTCGGGCGTCCATCCCTAGTACTTCACCAATTAGCTGAGGCGTTACTTTGATTCTGACATTCTTGACTAATGTTTGAAAATCCCGACGCCCGCTTTCCTGATCAACTAGATAGCAGGCATTCTGATAAAACATCCTCACTGAGTGAAGACAATACCCAGTGGTCTCCGGGAAATCGCAAATGGGAGCAAGACCTCTCTGGTCAAACAAAGTCCCGAACGTCTGAGAACGTTGCGTTAAGGCTTTTACATCAACATGCCTTTCTCCAATGCATTCTCTGTTTTCAAAATCCTTTATTCTAGCCGAGCTGACAAAGTCTTGTGGAGGTGCTTGGCCAGCAGCTGGTTGCTCAATGGTGATTCCTCGAGCACTTCCTCTTTGCGAGCAACACTTTTTCTTCTTGTCTTCCCAGAAGTTTCTTCCATTGGAGCTTTCCCTTTTTCAGCAGCAGTAGGTTTTGAAGCTTCAGCAGTTGCTTTCCCTTTGGAGACAATGGGAGCAGCTTGCTCAATTTCGATGTTATCCCAGTCGATCGACTCTGTCTCTGATTCAGTGTCGGAATCAACCTTAGTCTTCTTTGCTTTCTTAGCCTTCTTAGGCTTGGCAGTATCCTTGACATGTACCATGGCAGCAAGTAGGAAAATAATCCAAGTGATCACCATTTTGAGTGCTAGTGAAAAATGTATCCTGTGAAGACCAACTCAAGAACACATGAAAAATTGTTAATTTTCAAAAATTTGAAAAATTGTACCCAAACAATCATAATCATGTAGAGAGACTAAGAATCAAATTAGTTTTGCAAAAGGACTTTTAAAAATAGATCAATTGCATGATTTTCGAAAATCCTTATTATATGCCCTAAAACCGAAATTTTAGAAATCGAAGCCTAAAAATCCGTTAATCAGGAGAAACCTAGCATATAATCAAAACTAATCTACCCAGAGTTCTTATTTCAAAAGAAATTTGATCAAAAACCATCCACAAACAAAGTTGATCCAAGAAATTCGTGCGTTTGAGGAGGAAAAAGAGAAAAACGGTGAAAAACCGAGATTTTGATCAATAAAACTTACTTGGAATTGAAGAACTTGAGTTTGAAAGCTTCCAAGGAGGATGAAATCTAGAGAGAGAGGCTCTGGAAACTTTGGAACAAAAGATTGGAGTAAAGAAATCAAAAACCCTTTTGTTCTTTATAAAACCTAGCCGCGATCCGGATCAGTTCATAACTGCGATCCGGATCGGCTACCCGCAGTGAGAAACTGCGTTCGGGATCCGGATCGGCAGGTCCAATCCGGATCGTCAGCCCGCAGAAGAAAACCTGCGTTCGGGATCCGGATCACCTTGCCCGATCCGGATCGGCCCCAACTTTTTCTTTAGAAAATTTCAGAGAAATTCAGGAAAATCCAGAAAAAGATTGTAAGCACAAATGTGTATCAACTTTAAACAAAAATCATCGTTTCATACAACAAGAATTAGATTATGCCAAATCTATCAATAATATCCAAAAATGAAACGAAAATTTACAAAAATTAAATCCCTTAAAGTTGAACACCTTCAATCACATCTAACTTGATCTTATGAGTAATGCCTTTATCAAATCATCAATTCAGTAAAGAAAATGAAATACAAAGATCAATAGATGTTTGAAATCCCAAATATAGTAGATAATATTTCTAGACAATCTGTTGAAGAGAGTGGCTCTTTGAGCATCTTTCTTTAAAATCCCACCTTATACCAACCTTGAAATTTGACAGAGTCAAGTATTTCAACATGCATTTTACTTAATCAAAAATTTGAACAACCATGCTTGGTATACATGTGGTAGCTGCACACAGTACTCGGACGACCGAGGTGGTAGCTCTTTCCTCCATGTGGTGGTAGTTTTCACACTCCTCATTGGATGTAACTCTTTCCACATCTTTTGAGCATTTACATTATCTTTGACTCCCCCTCATTGGCTATCAATTATTAAGATATAAAGTATTCAACCAAAAATTGATCTCGATTTCATACTCGACTAAACAGTCAAATAAGATAATGACTATACCAAGAGATCATTGAGAGAGAAATTGACTTTGATCACTTTAGAAGATGATTTAATTAACATAAATGATCATTGCAACAGTGAAATATTATGATGGCAAAAGCATAATAAATTTCTAAATGTGTGAACAGATGCAATTAAAGTCATTATGATCTATGCTCAATTAATGTCCTATGTACAAACATAGATATTGAATAGAACAAAACAATACAAATACAAAACCTATCCTAAGCAAAGATTTCAAAAAGAGATTATTTCAAGGAAAGCATCCCAATTGCTTTTCGTAAATGAATAAAACGTTTTTGATCCAAAGGTTTTGTTAGAAAGTCAGCTAATTGATCTTCAGTTGAAACATATGAAAGTTGAAGAGTATTTGATTCAACTAGCTCTCTAAGAAAATGATATCTAAGTTCAATATGTTTTGTTCTAGAGTGCAACACAGGGTTTTTAGAAATGTTAATTGCACTTGTGTTGTCACAAAGAATTGTTACCGAAGATGCTGAAATGCGGAAGTCACTCAATACGCTTTTCATCCAAATGAGTTGAGTTGAGCAACTTCCAGCTGAAATGTATTCCGCTTCGGCAGTCGAGAGTGCTATGCAATTCTGTTTTTTACTGTGCCATGCAACAAGGCAATGGCCAAGATAGAAGCATGCACCACTCGTGCTTTTCCGATCATCCACTGATCCTGCCCAATCGGCATCTGAGTATCCAACAATGTCCAGACTTGTTCCCATAGGATACCAAATTCCGAAATTAATTGATCCTTTGATGTACCGGATGATCCGTTTCACCGCTTTCAGGTGAACCTCCTTTGGTGCTGATTGATATCTCGCGCAAATCCCAACACTAAAGGATATATCCGGGCGACTAGCCGTGAGGTAAAGTAGACTTCCAATCATACTTCTATACAGTTTCTCGTCTACATTCTCACTATGTGATTCACTTCCAAGTCCCTTGTGACTAGTTCCCATTGGAGTTGGAAAATCTTTACAATTTTCTAGATCAAACTTTTGACCAACTCCAGTGCATACTTGGATTGACTCAAGTGAATACCTTCATCATTTTGTTTAATTTGCAATCCAAGAAAATAAGACAATTCGCCCATCATGGACATCTCAAATTCGCTTTCCATGGTCTCCGCGAATTTAGAAGCATCATTATCTTTTGTTGCACCAAATACAATGTCATCGACATAGATTTGTGCTACAATGAAATTATTTTGATAATGCTTCACAAAGAGAGTCCTGTCAGCTCCCCCTCGAGTATAGCCCTTCTCCAAAAGGTGCTTGTTAGCCTTTCGTACCATGCTCGCGGTGCTTGTTTCAGACCGTAAAGAGCCTTTTTCAAACGAAAAACATGGTTAGGTTGTTATGATCTACAAAACCTTTCGGTTGAGCTACATAAACTTCCTCATTTAAAAACCCATTTAGAAATGCGCTCTTGACGTCCATTTGAAATAATTTGATTTTAAAATGACAAGCAATAGCAAACAATATACGAATGGACTCGAGTCTAGCTACAGGGGCGAAAGTTTCGTCAAAGTCTATACCTTCTACTTGAGAGTAGCCTTGAGCAACTAGTCGTGCCTTGTTCCTGATGATAGTACCATCTTCATCTTTCTTGTTCTTGAAGATCCATTTGGTACCTATCACATTATGTTGCTTTGGAGGCTTCGTTAATTCCCAGACTTTGTTTCGCTCAAATTGATGGAGCTCTTCCTGCATTGCTTTAATCCAGTAGTCATCCTGAAGAGCTTCATCTATTGTCTTTGGTTCGATTAAAGATACATAGCAAGCAAATCCGCAAACCAACTGCCTTCGAGTTCTAACTCCTTCTTGTGGATCTCCAATGATGTTCGATTCCGGATGATCCTTGGAGATTCGTAGCGTTTGTTGAAACGGAGTACTCGGAGGTACACGAGATGATTCCTGCACATCAGATAAACTAGAAGAACCATTAGATGCATCATTAATATTGGAAGTATTATTATGAGAAGATGCACTAGCAGGAGAATCATCATCTAGAGAGATATCGAGGGTAGATTTTTCAGATTCAAAATGAGAAGCTTCATCTACTTTAACATTTATAGATTCTACAATCGTCTTAGATTCAATGTTAAATACTCGATATGCTCTGCTATTCGTAGAATAACCCAAAAAGATCCCTTCATCACTTCGAGAGTCGAACTTTCCAAGATTTTCACGGTCACGTAAGATGTGACATCGACTCCCGAAGATACGAAAGTACTTGATATCCGGTTTTCTACTAAACCACAGCTCATATGGTGTATTCAAGGTTCCTGGGCGCAAATACACTCTGTTAATGACATAGACAGCGGTGTTCACAGCTTCAGCCCAAAAATGTAGCGGTAATTTCCGGCTATGAAGCATCACACGCGCCATCTCTTGAACAACCCTGTTTTTGCGCTCAACAACACCATTCTGCTGAGGTGTATAGGGTGCCGAGAATTCATGTTTAATGCCATTTGAAGTACAAAAGTCAATGAATTTTGAATTTATGAATTCTCCACCCCTATCACTTCTAACACGAATGATCTTTTCATTCTTTTCAATCATAATACGATGGCAAATCTCATGAAAAGAGTCAAACGTATCAGCTTTCTCTCTCAAAAATGCTACCCATGAAAACCGAGAGAAATCATCAACCAATAAAAAGATGTACCATTTACCTCCCAAGGATGGTTGACGGGTCGGCCCCATTAAGTCCATGTGCAAAAGTTCCAAGGGCCGTTTTGTACCAACGTGGTTCAAGTTTTTGTGTGCAGTCCTAGACTGTTTACCCTTTTGGCAACCACCACACACAACATTTTGTTTAAATAAAAGCTTTGGAATCCCCTTGACCACGTCCTTGTTTGAAATTCTAGTAAGTTCCTTAAAATTTAAGTGACCTAGCCTTTCATGCCAAAGAGTTTCATTATTCAAAGCGGCTAAGTTACAATTTTCAGAAAATTTATTAGGAACAACATAACAATTGTTTTCAGATCTAACCCCTTTTAAAAAGAAGACGTGGTCCTTATCAGTTACAACGCATTCAACCGATGAAAAGTTAACTGAAAAACCATTGTCGCAAAGTTGACTTATGCTTATGAGGTTAGTCTTAAGGCCATCGACAAATAAGACGTTTTTCAAAATCGGGCCATCTGGAATAGCTACCGTCCCTTTTCCAACAATTTTGGAAGATCGACCGTCTCCGAAAACAACGTGTCCTCCGGAGATTTTCTCAAGATTTTGAAAACTATTTTTGTCACCGGTCATGTGACGGGAACACCCGCTATCCAGATACCAAGACGAGCTATCATATGCATGCAAGGAAATATTGGAAACAAGACAAGGGAAAATTTCACCTTTGCGCACCCAAGCCTTTTTGGAATGCGTCTGTAATGGTCGTGAAGTTTTGTGCCTAGGTGAAAGCGTCTTGTTGAAACGATTGTTGCTCCTTGATGAAGTCGTCTTGTGCGGTGAACTACCAAGTCTCTTTTCATTTGAAAAGTTTTGCTTTGATTTCCGGAAAGGAGCCTTTTTGGTAGTTGATGCAAGAGGTGCTTGAGATGAGCGTTCGACTCCCGTCTTGCAATATCTTCTTATGTGGCCTGAAACACCACAACGAAAACATACCTTATATCTTGACGATCCCAAAGAGGATGAAGTAGGTTTGTTGTCGTTGTTTGTCTTGAATTCCGGTGTCGGAGGAGGAGATACCGACTGAGGCACAAAGACTGTCCCACTCAAACTTGGACTGTTTCCAGTTTGAGTGTATCCGAGGCCGAACCTATTTGATTGACCAAGACCAAGAAGTCTATCCAACTTACTCCTTCCTGAAGAGAATCGCTGTAAGTCATTCTTGAGTTGGAAAATGGTCTTTGTCATTTCCAGGTTATCCTGTCGAGCCTCGTTGTAGAGCTTTGAAAAGTGATTCGCGTTATCCACCAGATTTGTATGTTCCTTTTCAAGTTGCTCATTGGACTCTTGAAGGGAAGCATTTTCTTTTATCAGGTTTTCCCTTTCCACTTCAAGAGCGTTTGAGAGAGAAGTCGCTCTTTTTGCTTCTTCTTCGAGATCATGCAATCTCCCTCTCAAACTCTTGTTTTTCTTAGCCACTTTCTTTGAATCCCTCAAAAGTCTGTGGTAGGCTAGAGCAAAATCTTCACCTTCCGAATCATCCAATTCGTTGTCGGTTGCGTTCTTTTCAACAGTGGAGTTGGACAACGACTCAGATGTATTTGCCATAAAGCACATGAATGGTGAAGATGTGGACGCGTGGAATGCGGTGGAGCTCTTTTCTTCATCACTTGAAGACGACTCATTTGACGTTGAGTTGTCATCCCAAGTGACGACTTGCATCGCCTTCTTCTTTGCCGGATACTTGTTAGGACATTCCGTTGCAATGTGGCCGTAGCCTCGACATTTGAAGCATTGCAGTTGTCCTTCTGAACTTTTCTTATCCTTTGAGAAGTTCTCCTGCTTTCTTGACTTGTGACTTGGAGTACCCTTGCCTTTGTTCGACTTTCCGAAGGATGGAGATTTGCTTGAATTACCCCTTCGAAAGTTGCGGCGAAAATTCCTTGTCAAGAGAGCGAGCTGCTTCTCAAATTCCTCCATAGAAAGGTTCTCGTCATCGTCCGAGGAGGATGTATCCGCGTCTTCTTCCTTAGTTGTTTTCAACGCATAACCTGAAGACTTAGAAGTGGATGCTTTTCCAGAAGAATTGTTAGTATTAAAAGTCATTTCATAAGTTTGTAATGAACCAACTAATTCTTCTACACGTATTTCGTCCGGGTGTTTAATAGTTTCAATGGCAGTAACCTTTGGGCGAAATCGTTCAGGAAGAGTTCTTAAGATTTTTCTTACAATCTTAAATTCTGGAATCTTCTCTCCCAGATTAGCACATGAGTTTACGATGTCTTGCAATCGTGTATAGTAGTCCGTGAAAGATTCATTTTCTGCCATCAAGATGGAGTCAAACTTGCTCGTAAGCATCTACAGTTTCTGAATCTTCACGAGGTTAGTTCCCTCATGTGTAACCTGGAGAACATCCCAGATTTCTTTCACAGTCTCACATGCCGAGACGCGAGAGAATTCAGTTTGAGATAAGGCATTAAAAATAGCATTAATCCCCTTGCCATTGTAAGAAGATAACTCAAACTCTTCCTTGGTCTATTTCGACCTAGGTTTTAAGGTGTGAACATCAGAGATAAGTTCAGTTGGATTAGACCATCCTGATTCAATTGAATGCCACACCCTTTCGTCGATGGAAGATAAAAAGGCTTTCATCCGTACTTTCCAGTACGCATAATTTGTTCCATCAAAGAAAGGGGGTCGATTGATGTTTCCACCTTCAACCATTGTTCACAACCCTATTCCCTCTCTGATACCACTTGTTGGGTCGTATATAATACGGATCTAAATAGGGGAAGAAACACCTAGAGGGGGGTGAATAGGTGTAAACGTATAAACACTCCAAAAATCGTTGCGATAAAACCCAATGCGGAAAATAAAATAACACGCAAGATTTTTACGTGGAAAACTCCATCACCGGAGTAAAAAAACCACGGGACCGATAACACGGCAGAAATCCACTAGAATTAAAACACGTACAAGGTGATTTACCGTACACACTTACGACTCAACCTTTTCCATACGCTCCTAGAGGATCTTCTCCGCTCGCTCCGACGCTTCTCGAATCCACGATCTGCGCCCAACGCCGAATCCACGGCGTCCAACGTTGAATCCACGACGTCCGACCGAATCCACGGTCTTCACCCAATAGCACCGTTCGAATCCACGAACGTGCCTCGCTCCGAATCCACGAGAGCGATTGAACCTTGAATCCACAAGGACACGCGAATCCACGCGCCGATTTTTGGGGTAAATCGTTGTTTTTGGGTGGTGATGATCCGCCGAATACTTAGATCAAAGATAGATCGGAAATACCATCTAAGTATTCATTAGTTTGATTCAACTCAAGATGTGAGTATGAAAACCTAGAATCAAACTAATCAATATAGATGAAGAAACATAGAGTATTCTCTAGTGATTTCCTTTCTTCTCTATATGTGGATCTATAGCCGTATAAGATGATACAAGAAAATGACGGCTATGTGGATTCACCCTAGAAAGAAAGACATAGGGTGTATTTATAGGTTAGAAACCCTAGGAAGGAGATAAGAATCAAAAACCAACCATTTCTGGATTTTTACGGACGGCGATCCGGATCGTGATAACTAGGATCCGGATCGTCATAACGAAACAGCCAATTCCAGAAAAACGAAGGTTCGGGATCCGGATCATGTGACTACGATCCGGATCGTTCATACAGTTCACCAAACATCAACGTTCGGGATCCGGATTGAGAAGCAAGATCCGGATCGTTCAAGGTAGATGGTAAACTCAACGTTCGGGATCCGGATCAAGAGACTACGATCCGGATTGCGACGATGTATGAACGAACCACCTTCGGGATCCGGATCGAACAACCTGATCCGGATCCTGAACATGTCCCAAGTCCAGTTTTTGATTTTTATGCAATGAAAGATTCTTCCAAGTGTTTCTACACTACAAGAAGTATTCGGATCACACAAATTCTTTAGTTAAACATACCTGATCCTTTTGAATTCTTCTTACTTGAGATTGAGTTAAATGATCCAACTTTCTTCACCTTCAATCTTCAAGACTTGAGACTTTCACGAAACTACGCCAACTCAAATTCCGTAACAGGCCGTACCCTCGGCACTTGAAGCATTGGACTTGTCCTTCTGAGCTTTTCTTATCCTTAGAAAAACCCTCTTGCTTTCTTGGTTTGTAACTTGAAGAACCTTTGCCTTTCTTCGACTTTACGAAGGATGGAGTTTTGCTTGAGTTACCCCTTCGAAAGTTTCCGCGAAATCATCTCGTCAAGAGAGCAAGCTGCTTCTCAAAGTCCTCCATAGATTGGTTTACGTCATCGTCTGAGGAGGATGAATCCGCGTCTTCTTCTTTTGTTGTTTTCAATGCTAAACCTGAAGACTTAGAAGAGGATGCTTTTCCAGAAGAATAGTTAGTAGGAAATGTCATTTCATATGTTTGTGAAGAACCAACTAATTCTTCTACACGGATTTCGTCCGGGTGTTTAATAGTTTCAATGGCCGTAACCTTGGATCGAAATCTTTCAGGAAGAGTTCTTAATATTTTTCTTACAACTTTAAATTCTGGAATCTTCTCTCCCAAGTTAGCACATGAGTTTACGATGTCTTGCAATCGTGTGTAATAGTCTGTGAACGATTCATTTTCTGCCATGAAAATAGAGTCAAAGTTGCTCGTAAGCATTTGCAGTTTCTGAATCTTCACAAGGTTAGTTCCCTCATGTGTAACTTGAAGAACATCCCAGATTTCTTTCACAGTCTCACATGCCGAGACGCGAGAGAACTCAGTTTGAGACAAAGCATTAAATAGAGCATTAATCCCTTTGCCATTGTAAGAAGAAGAATCTATCTCTTCCTTGGTCCATTTCGACCTAGGTTTGATGGTGCGAACATCAGCAAGAATTTCAGTTGGATTAGACCATCCTAATTCAATTGATTGCCACACCCGTTCGTCGATGGAAATTAAAAAGGCTTTCATCCGTACTTTCCAGTAGGCATAATTTGTTCCATCGAAGAACGGGGGTCTGTTGATGTTTCCACCTTCAACCATTGTTTACAACCCTATTCCCTCTCTGATACCACTTGTTGGGTTATGTATAATTAGATCTAAATAGGGGAAAAAACACCTAGAGGGGGGGTGAATAGGTGTAAACAATAAACACTCAAAAATCTTTGCGATATAAAACCCAATGCGGAAAAATAAATAACACGCAGAGATTTTTACGTGGAAAACTCCAAACCGGAGTAAAAAACCACGGGACCGATAACACGGTGAAATCCACTAGAATTATAACATGTACAAAGGTGATATACCGTACTCACAGACGACTCAACCTTTATTCATACGCTCCTAGTTGATCTTCTCCGCTCGCTCCGCAACGCTTCTCGAATCCACGATCTGCGTCCAACGCCGAATCCACGGCGTCCAACGTCGACTCCACGACGTCCGACCGAATCCACGGTCTTCACCCAGTAGCACGCTTTGAATCCACGAACGTACCTCGCTCTGAATCCACGAGAGCGGTAGCACCTTGAATCCACAAGGCCACGCGAGTCCACGCGCCGATTTTGGGGAAATCGTTGTTTTTGGGTGGTGATGATCCGCCGAATACTTAGATTAGAAATAGATCGGAAATACCATCTAAGTATTCATTAATTTGATTCTACTCAAAATCTGAGTTTGGAAAACCTAGAATCAAATTAATAAAATAGATGAAGAAACATAGAATTAAATCTAGTATTTCCTTTCTTCTCTATCTGTGGATTTTTCTATTTCGGTCGTATTTTTTTTATTTTTTGTCGTACCCTAAAAGATGAATTAAAGGGTCTATTTATAGGTTAGAAACCATTGGAAGAGGATAAGAATAAAAAACTAACCTTTTCTAGAATTTTTCAGGACGGCGATCCGGATCGGATTTAGGCGATCCGGATTGCAGTAACGAGACAAACAGTTTCCAGAAAAACAAAGGTTCGGGATCCGGATCGAAGTGCCTGATCCGGATCGTTCATACAATTCACCAAACACCAATGTTCGGGATCCGGATTGAAATGCCTGATCCGGATCGTTCATACATTTTGGTAAAAACCAGTGTTCGGGATCCGGATCAAAAGAGGCTACGATCCGGATTGAATTTGCGTATGAACTAACACCCTTCGGGATCCGGATCGAAGTATCTGATCCGGACCCTGAACATGTCCCAAGTCTAGTTTTTGATTTTTATGCAATTAAAAATTCATCCAAGTGTTTCTACACTATAAGAAGTATTCGGATCACCAAAAATAATTAGTTAAACATACCTGATCCTTTTGAATTCTTCTTTCTTGAGATTGAGTTATATGATCCAACCTTCTTTATCTTCAATCTTCAAGACTTAATCGAATTCACGAAATACGCCAACTCAAATTCCGTAACATAAAGTTGATGCATCTAATGGTTCTTCAAGTGTATCTAATGTGCAGGAATTATCACATGTACCTCCGACTACTCCGTTACCGCAAACGCTACGCATCTCCAAGGATCATCCGGAATCTAACATTATTGGAGATCCACAAGAAGGAGTTAGAACTCGGAGACAATTGGTTTGTGGAGTCGCATGCTACGTCTCCATGATTGAACCAAAGAACATCGATGAAGCTCTTTAGGATGACTACTGGATTGAAGCTATGCAGGAAGAGCTCCATCAGTTCGAACGAAACAAAGTCTGGGAATTAACGAAGCCACCAAAGCAACACAACGTGATCGGTACCAAGTGGATTTTCAAGAATAAGAAAAACGAGGATGGTACCATCATCAGGAATAAAGCACGATTAGTTGCTCAGGGCTACTCGCAAATTGAAGGAATAGACTTTGATGAGACGTTTGCACCAGTTGCTCGACTCGAGTCAATACGTATATTGTTCGCTATTGCTTGTCATTTTAAAATCAAACTCTTTCAAATGGACGTCAAGAGCGCATTTTTAAATGGGTTTTTAAATGAGGAAGTTTATGTGGCTCAACCGAAAGGTTTTGTAGACTATAAACAACCTAACCATGTTTTTCGTTTGAAAAAGGCTCTATACGGTCTAAAACAAGCACCGCGAGCATGGTACGAAAGGCTAACAAAGCACCTACTGGAAAAGGGCTACACTCGAGGGGGAGCAGACCGAACTCTCTTTGTGAAGCATTATCAAGATAATTTCATTGTAGCACAAATCTATGTCGATTACATTGTATTTGGTGCAACTAGAGATAATGATGCTTCTAAATTCGCTGAAACCATGGAAAGCGAATTTGAGATGTCCATGATGGGGGAACTGTTATACTTTCTTGGATTGCAAGTAAAACAAAATGAAGAAGGCATTCATCTATGTCAATCCAAGTATGCAAAGGAGTTGGTGAAGAAATTCGGATTAGAAGATTCTAAAGATTTTCCGACTCCTATGGGAACTAGCAATAAGGGATTAGGAAGTGAATCTCTTAGTGAAAGTGTAGACGAGAAACTTTATCGCAGTATGATTGGAAGTCTACTCTATCTCACGGCTAGTCGCCCGGATATATCCTTTAGTGTTGAAATTTGCGCGAGATATCAATCAGCACCAAAGGAGGTTCACCTGAAAGCGGTGAAAAGGATCATCCGGTACGTCAAAGGAACTTTGAATTTCGGAATTTGGTATCCTATGGGAACAACGCTTGACATTATAGGATATTCAGATGCCGATTGGGCAGGATCTGTGGATGATCGGAAGAGCATGAGTGGTGCATGCTTTTATATTGGCCATTGCCTTGTTGCATGGCATAGTAAAAAGCAAAACTGCATTGCACTCTCGACTGCCGAAGCGGAATATATTTCAGCAGGTAGTTGTTCAACCCAACTCATTTGGATAAAAAGTGTGTTGAGCGACTTCCGAATTTCAGCAACTTCGGTAACAATTCTTTGTGACAACACAAGTGCTATAAACATTTCTAAAAACCCTGTGTTGCACTCGAGAACAAAACACATTGAACTTAGATATCATTTTCTAAGAGAGCTAGTTGAATCAAATATTCTTCAAATTTCCTACATTTCAACTGAAGATCAATTGGCTGACATTTTAACAAAACCTTTGGATCAAAAACGTTTTATTCATTTGCGTAAAGCAATTGGAATGCTTTCCTTGAAATAACCTCTTTTTGAAACTTTTGCTTAGGTTAGGTTTTGTTTTGTGTTTTTGTTCACTATCTATGCGTAGACATAGAACATTAATTGAGCATGTTTATTATTGATTTTAATAGCATCTTTTCGTCTATTTAGAAATTTATTATGCTTTGGATATCATAATAATTCATTTGATGCAATGATCATTTATGTCAATTAAATCATCTTTGTTTTGATCAAAGTCAATTTCTCTCTCAATGATCTCTTGGTATAGTTTTTATCTTATTTGACTATTTAGTCGAGTATGAAATCGAGATCAATTTTTGGTTGAATACTTTATATTTTAAATAATTGATAGCCAATTGAGGGGGAGTCAAAGAAAAAGCGTTATGCTCAAAAGATGTGGAAAGAGTTAATCCCAATGAGGAGTGTGAAAACTACCACCACATGGAGGAAAGAGCTACCACCTCGGTCGTCCGAGTACTGTGTGCAGCTACCACATGTATACCAAGCATGGTTGTTCGAGTTGATTAAATAAAATGCTTTTTGGAATACTTGACTCTATCAAATTCCAAGGTTGGTATAAGGTGGGGATTTTATTGAAAGATGCTCAAAGAGCCACTCCTTACGATAAATTGACTAGATATATTATCTAACTTATCTGGGATTTCAGACATCTATTGATCTTGGTATTTCATTTTCTTTACCAAATTAATGATTTGATAAAGGCATTACTCATAAGATCATGTTAGATGTGATTGAAGTTGTTCAACTTTAAGGGATTTAATTTTTATAAATTTTCGTTTCATTTGTTGGATATTGTTGATAAATTTGACATAATCTATTTCTTGTTGTATGAAACGATGTTTTTCATTTAAAGTTGATACACAAAAATGCTTACATACTTTTTCTGGTTTTTGTGGAATTTTTCTGAATTATTCTGAAGAAAAAGTTGGAGCCGATCCGGATTGGACAAGACAATCCGGATCCCGAACGCAGGTATTTCCTGCGGGTAGCCGATCCGGACTGTATTCACGATCCGATCCGGATCGCGGCTAGGTTTTTATATAGAACAAAAGGGTTTTGATTTCTTTTACTTCAATCTTTTGTTCCTAAGTCTCCAGAGCTTCTCTCTCTAGAATTCATCCTTTTTGGAGGCTTCCAAACTCAAGTTCTTCGATTCTAAGTAAGTTTTCTTGATCAAAATCTCGGTTTTTCACAGTTTTTCATGTTCTTCCTCAAAACGTGATGAAAACTTTGTATCTTTTTCGTTTTGGATTGGTTTTTGATCAATTTTTTTTTAAAATAAGAACTCTGGGTAGATTAGTTTTGATTATATGCTAGGTATTCTCCTGATTAACGGATTTTTAGGCTTCGATTTCTAAAAATTCGGTTTTAGGGCATATAATAGGAATTTTTGAAAATCATGGGATTGATCTATTTTTAAAATTCTTTTTGGAAAACTAATTTGATTCTTAGTCTCTCTACACGATAATGATTGTTTAGGTGCAATTTTTTAAATTTTTGAAAATAAACAATTTTTGTCGTATTCTTGAGTTGTTGCTCACAGGATTCTCCTCTTCACAAACAATAGCAACAATGGCGTTTGCATGGATAATCTTCCTTTTGGTTGCTATGGTGCACACGAGAGCGACTAACAAGCCCAAAAGGGCGAAGAAAGCTCGGGACAATTCGGAGACCGAGACCGAAACCGAAACAGATTCCATTGATTGGGATGAGCTTCAGGTTGAAGCAACTGCTCCCACTGCTTCGAAAGGGAAAGCCCCTGCAGAAACGTCAAAGGCAAAGGCTCCGCCTACCGCCGCTGAAAAAGGGAAAGCCCCCATGGAAACAAGCCCTTTAAAGCCAAAGAGAGAGTGTTGCAAGAAAGAGAGGGAGTGCTCGAGGAATATCCATTGAGGAGCCACTTGCTAGCCAGCCTCCTCCACAAGATTTTATCAGCTCTGCAAGGATCAAGGATTTTGAGAAAAGGGAGTGCATTGGCGAAAGGCATGTCAATATCAAAGCACTGTGTTACGGAATTTGAGTTGGCGTAGTTTC
This sequence comes from Tillandsia leiboldiana, assembly GCA_029204045.2. Classification (NCBI taxonomy): domain Eukaryota; kingdom Viridiplantae; phylum Streptophyta; class Magnoliopsida; order Poales; family Bromeliaceae; genus Tillandsia; species Tillandsia leiboldiana. The sequence goes on along the minus strand of CM055074.1, from coordinate 25,503,896 downwards.
GTGAAAGTCTCAAGTCTTGAAGATTGAAGGTGAAGAAAGTTGGATCATTTAACTCAATCTCAAGTAAGAAGAATTCAAAAGGATCAGGTATGTTTAACTAAAGAATTTGTGTGATCCGAATACTTCTTGTAGTGTAGAAACACTTGGAAGAATCTTTCATTGCATAAAAATCAAAAACTGGACTTGGGACATGTTCAGGATCCGGATCAGCTTGTTCGATCCGGATCCCGAAGGTGGTTCGTTCATACATCGTCGCAATCCGGATCGTAGTCTCTTGATCCGGATCCCGAACGTTGAGTTTACCATCTACCTTGAACGATCCGGATCTTGCTTCGCAATCCGGATCCCGAACGTTGATGTTTGGTGAACTGTATGAACGATCTGGATCGTAGTCACATGATCCGGATCCCGAACCTTCGTTTTTCTGGAATTGGCTGTTTTGTTATGACGATCCGGATCCTAGTTATCACGATCCGGATCGCCGTCCGTAAAAATCCAGAAATGGTTGGTTTTTGATTCTTATCTCCTTCCTAGGGTTTCTAACCTATAAATACACCCTATGTCTTTCTTTCTAGGGGGAATCCACATAGCCGTCATTTTCTTGTATCATCTTATACGGCTATAGATCCACATATAGAGAAGAAAGGAAATCATTAGAGAATACTCTATGTTTCTTCATCTATATTGATTAGTTTGATTCTAGGTTTTCATACTCACATCTTGAGTTGAATCAAACTAATGAATACTTAGATGGTATTTCCGATCTATCTTTGATCTAAGTATTCGGCGGATCATCACCACCCAAAAACAACGATTTTCCCCAAAAATCGGCGCGTGGATTCGCGTGTCCTTGTGGATTCAAGGTTCAATCGCTCTCGTGGATTCGGAGCGAGGCACGTTCGTGGATTCGAACGGTGCTATTGGGTGAAGACCGTGGATTCGGTCGGACGTCGTGGATTCGACGTTGGACGCCGTGGATTCGGCGTTGGGCGCAGATCGTGGATTCGAGAAGCGTCTGGAGCGAGCGGAGAAGATCCTCTAGGAGCGTATGGAAAAGGTTGAGTCGTAAGTGTGTACGGTAAATCACCTTGTACGTGTTTTAATTCTAGTGGATTTCTGCCGTGTTATCGGTCCCGTGGTTTTTTACTCCGGTGATGGAGTTTTCCACGTAAAAATCTTGCGTGTTATTTTATTTTCCGCATTGGGTTTTATCGCAACGATTTTTTGGAGTGTTTATACGTTTACACCTATTCACCCCCCTCTAGGTGTTTCTTCCCCTATTTAGATCCGTATTATATACGACCCAACAAGTGGTATCAGAGCGGGAATAGGGTTGTGAACAATGGTTGAAGGTGGAAACATCAATCGACCCCCTTTCTTTGATGGAACAAATTATGCGTACTGGAAAGTACGGATGAAAGCCTTTTTATCTTCCATCGACGAAAGGGTGTGGCATTCAATTGAATCAGGATGGACTAATCCAACTGAACTTATCTCTGATGTTCACACCTTAAAACCTAGGTCGAAATGGACCAAGGAAGAGTTTGAGTTATCTTCTTACAATGGCAAGGGAATTAATGCTATTTTTAATGCCTTATCTCAAACTGAATTCTCTCGCGTCTCGGCATGTGAGACTGCGAAAGAAATCTGGGATGTTCTCCAGGTTACACATGAGGGAACTAACCTCGTGAAGATTCAGAAACTGCAAATGCTTACGAGCAAGTTTGACTCTATCTTAATGGCAGAAAATGAATCTTTCACGGACTACTATACACGATTGCAAGACATCGTAAACTCATGTGCTAATCTGGGAGAGAAGATTCCAGAATTTAAGATTGTAAGAAAAATCTTAAGAACTCTTCCTGAACGATTTCGCCCAAAGGTTACTGCCATTGAAACTATTAAACACCCGGACGAAATACGTGTAGAAGAATTAGTTGGTTCATTACAAACTTATGAAATGACTTTTAATACTAACAATTCTTCTGGAAAAGCATCCACTTCTAAGTCTTCAGGTTATGCGTTGAAAACAACTAAGGAAGAAGACGCGGATACATCCTCCTCGGACGATGACGAGAACCTTTCTATGGAGGAATTTGAGAAGCAGCTCGCTCTCTTGACAAGGAATTTTCGCCGTAACTTTCGAAGGGGTAATTCAAGCAAATCTCCATCCTTCGGAAAGTCGAACAAAGGCAAGGGTACTCCAAGTCACAAGTCAAGAAAGCAGGAGAACTTCTCAAAGAATAAGAAAAGTTCAGAAGGACAACTGCAATGCTTCAAATGTCGAGGCTACGGCCACATTGCAACGGAATGTCCTAACAAGTATCCGGCAAAGAAGAAGGCGATGCAAGTCGTCACTTGGGATGACAACTCAACGTCAAATGAGTCGTCTTCAAGTGATGAAGAAAAGAGCTCCACCGCATTCCACGCGTCCACATCTTCACCATTCATGTGCTTTATGGCAAGTACGTCTGAATCATTGTCCAACTCCACTGTTGAAAAGAATGCAATGGACAATGAATCGGATGATTCGGAAGGTGAAGAGTTTGCTCTAGCCTATCACAGATCTTTACAGGATTTAAAGAAACCGGCTAAGCAAAACAAGGGGTTGAGAGGGAGATTGCAGGATCTCGAAGAAGAAGTAAAAAGGGTAACTTCTCTCTCGACCGATCTTGAAGTGGAAAGGGATAGTTTGATAAAAGCAAATGTTTCCCTTCAAGAGTCCAATGAGCAGCTCAAGAAGAACTATATAGATATGGTGAACAAAGCAAACTACTTCTTGAAGCTCTATGGCGAGGGCCGACAGGAAAGACGGGAAATGACAGAGACCATTCTCCAACTCAAGGATGACTTACAGCAATTCTCCTTAGGAAGGAGTAAGTTGGATAAACTCCTTGGTCTTGGTCAAACAAATCGGTTCGGCCTCGGGTACACTCAAACTGGAAATAGTCCAAGTTCGAGTGGGACAGTCTTTGTGCCTCAGTCGGTATCTCCTCCTCCGACATCGGAATTCAAGACAAACAACCACAACAAACCTACCTCATCCTCTTCGGAATCGTCAAGCTCAAAGGTATGTTTTTGTTGTAATTTTGCAGGGCACATCGAAAGAAATTGCGAGATTGGAGCTCAAAGAACAAATCAACCACATCTTGCAATTGCTACCAATAAGCTCACTTCCCGGAATTCAAGGAAGGATTTTTCAAAAGGAAAGAACATTGGTAGCACCTCAAACAAGACGATGACAAAAGAAAAAGATCAATCATACAAGACGTCGTCTTCAAGGAGAATCTCTCAACCTTTACCAACATACTCCAAAACTCAAAAGGTTTGGGTATGCAAAGGTGAAACCCCTCCTTGTCCTTAATCGTTCTACGATTAAATCTTGTATAGTTTGTGTAGACTATTTTTCTTTTCTTCTTTTTCTTTTGGCCGACCCGTCAACCATCCTTGGGAGGTAAATGGTACATCTTTTTATTGGTTGATGATTTCTCTCGGTTTTCATGGGTAGCATTTTTGAGAGAGAAAGCTGATACGTTTGACTCTTTTCATGAGATTTGCCATCGTATTATGATTGAAAAGAATGAAAAGATCATTCGTGTTAGAAGTGATAGGGGTGGAGAATTCATAAATTCAAAATTCATTGATTTTTGTACTTCAAATGGCATTAAACATGAATTCTCGGCACCCTATACACCTCAGCAGAATGGTGTTGTTGAGCGCAAAAACAGGGTTGTTCAAGAGATGGCGCGTGTGATGCTTCATAGCCGGAAATTACCGCTACATTTTTGGGCTGAAGCTGTGAACACCGCTGTCTATGTCATTAACAGAGTGTATTTGCGCCCAGGAACCTTGAATACACCATATGAGCTGTGGTTTAGTAGAAAACCGGATATCAAGTACTTTCGTATCTTCGGGAGTCGATGTTACATCTTACGTGACCGTGAAAATCTTGGAAAGTTCGACTCTCGAAGTGATGAAGGGATCTTTTTGGGTTATTCTACGAATAGCAGAGCATATCGAGTATTTAACATTAAATCTAAGACGATTGTAGAATCTATAAATGTTAAAGTAGATGAAGCTTCTCATTTTGAATCTGAAAAATCTACCCTCGATATCTCTCTAGATGATGATTCTCCTGCTAGTGCATCTTCTCATAATAATACTTCCAATATTAATGATGCATCTAATGGTTCTTCTAGTTTATCTGATGTGCAGGAATCATCTCGTGTACCTCCGAGTACTCCGTTTCAACAAACGCTACGAATCTCCAAGGATCATCCGGAATCGAACATCATTGGAGATCCACAAGAAGGAGTTAGAACTCGAAGGCAGTTGGTTTGCGGATTTGCTTGCTACGTATCTTTAATCGAACCAAAGACAATAGATGAAGCTCTTCAGGATGACTACTGGATTAAAGCAATGCAGGAAGAGCTCCATCAATTTGAGCGAAACAAAGTCTGGGAATTAACGAAGCCTCCAAAGCAACATAATGTGATAGGTACCAAATGGATCTTCAAGAACAAGAAAGATGAAGATGGTACTATCATCAGGAACAAGGCACGACTAGTTGCTCAAGGCTACTCTCAAGTAGAAGGTATAGACTTTGACGAAACTTTCGCCCCTGTAGCTAGACTCGAGTCCATTCGTATATTGTTTGCTATTGCTTGTCATTTTAAAATCAAATTATTTCAAATGGACGTCAAGAGCGCATTTCTAAATGGGTTTTTAAATGAGGAAGTTTATGTAGCTCAACCGAAAGGTTTTGTAGATCATAAACAACCTAACCATGTTTTTCGTTTGAAAAAGGCTCTTTACGGTCTGAAACAAGCACCGCGAGCATGGTACGAAAGGTTAACAAAGCACCTTTTGGAGAAGGGCTATACTCGAGGGGGAGCTGACAGGACTCTCTTTGTGAAGCATTATCAAAATAATTTCATTGTAGCACAAATCTATGTCGATGACATTGTATTTGGTGCAACAAAAGATAATGATGCTTCTAAATTCGCGGAGACCATGGAAAGCGAATTTGAGATGTCCATGATGGGCGAATTGTCTTATTTTCTTGGATTGCAAATTAAACAAAATGATGAAGGTATTCACTTGAGTCAATCCAAGTATGCACTGGAGTTGGTCAAAAAGTTTGATCTAGAAAATTGTAAAGATTTTCCAACTCCAATGGGAACTAGCCACAAGGGACTTGGAAGTGAATCACATAGTGAGAATGTAGACGAGAAACTGTATAGAAGTATGATTGGAAGTCTACTTTACCTCACGGCTAGTCGCCCGGATATATCCTTTAGTGTTGGGATTTGCGCGAGATATCAATCAGCACCAAAGGAGGTTCACCTGAAAGCGGTGAAACGGATCATCCGGTACATCAAAGGATCAATTAATTTCGGAATTTGGTATCCTATGGGAACAAGTCTGGACATTGTTGGATACTCAGATGCCGATTGGGCAGGATCAGTGGATGATCGGAAAAGCACGAGTGGTGCATGCTTCTATCTTGGCCATTGCCTTGTTGCATGGCACAGTAAAAAACAGAATTGCATAGCACTCTCGACTGCCGAAGCGGAATACATTTCAGCTGGAAGTTGCTCAACTCAACTCATTTGGATGAAAAGCGTATTGAGTGACTTCCGCATTTCAGCATCTTCGGTAACAATTCTTTGTGACAACACAAGTGCAATTAACATTTCTAAAAACCCTGTGTTGCACTCTAGAACAAAACATATTGAACTTAGATATCATTTTCTTAGAGAGCTAGTTGAATCAAATACTCTTCAACTTTCATATATTTCAACTGAGGATCAATTAGCTGACATTTTAACAAAACCTTTTGATCAAAAACGTTTTATTAATTTACGAAAAGCAATTGGGATGCTTTCCTTGAAATAATCTTCTTTTTGAAATCTTTGCTTAGGATAGGTTTTGTATTTGTTTTTGTTTTGTTCATTATCTATGTTTGTACATAGGACATTAATTGAGCATAGATCATAATTGACTTTAATTGCATCTGTTCACACATTTAGAAATTTATTATGCTTTTGCCATCATAATATTTCATTGTTGCAATGATCGTTTATGTTAATTAAATCATCTTCTAAAGTGATCAAAGTCAATTTCTCTCTCAATGATCTCTTGGTATAGTCATTATCTTATTTGACTGTTTAGTCGAGTATGAAATCGAGATCAATTTTTGGTTGAATACTTTATATCTTAAATAATTGATAGCCAATTGAGGGGGAGTCAAAGATAATGTAAAATGCTCAAAAGATGTGGAAAGAGTTACATCCCAATGAGGAGTGTGAAAACTACCACCACATGGAGGAAAGAGCTACCACCTCGGTCGTCCGAGTATTGTGTGCAGCTACCACATGTATACCAAGCATGGTTGTTCAAATTTTTTGATTAAGTAAAATGCATATTGAAATACTTGACTCTGTCAAATTTCAAGGTTGGTATAAGGTGGGATTTCTTAAAGAAAGATGCTCAAAGAGCCACTCTCTTCAACAGATTGTCTAGAAATATTATCTACTATATTTGGGATTTCAAACATCTATTGATCTTTGTATTTCATTTTCTTTACTGAATTGATGATTTGATAAAGGCATTACTCATAAGATCAAGTTAGATGTGATTGAAGGTGTTCAACTTTAAGGGATTTAATTCTTGTAAATTTTCGTTTCATTTTTGGATATTATTGATAGATTTGGCATAATCTAATTCTTGTTGTATGAAACGATGATTTTTGTTTAAAGTTGATACACATTTGTGCTTACAATCTTTTTCTGGATTTTCCTGAATTTCTCTGAAATTTTCTAAAGAAAAAGTTGGGGCCGATCCGGATCGGGCAAGGTGATCCGGATCCCGAACGCAGGTTTTCTCCTGCGGGCTGACGATCCGGATTGGACCTGCCGATCCGGATCCCGAACGCAGTTTTCTCACTGCGGGTAGCCGATCCGGATCGCAAGCTCGGGAGGATCCGGATCGCGGCTAGGTTTTTATAAAGAACAAAAGGGTTTTGATTTCTTTTACTCCAATCTTTTGTTCAAAAGTTTCCAGAGCGCTTCTCTCTAGATTTCATCCTTCTTGGAAGCTTTCAAACTCAAGTTCTTCAATTCCAAGTAAGTTTTATTGATCAAAATCTCGGTTTTTCACCGTTTTTCTCTTTTCCTCCTCAAACGCACGAATTTCTTGGATCAACTTTGTTTGTGGATGGTTTTTGATCAAATTTCTTTTGAAATAAGAACTCTGGGTAGATTAGTTTTGATTATATGCTCGGTTTTCTCCTGATTAACGGATTTTTAGGCTTCGATTTCTAAAATTTCGGTTTTAGGGCATATAATAAGGATTTTCGAAAATTATGCAATTGATCTATTTTTAAAAGTCCTTTTGCAAAACTAATTTGATTCTTAGTCTCTCTACATGATGATGATTCTTTGGATACAATTTTTTTTCAATTTTTGAAAACTAAGAATTTTTGTGTTCTTGAGTTGGTTTTCACAGGACACCTTCTTAACTCAAGCACTTTGATCAATGGCACTTAATTCAATGAGTTTCTCTTGGTTAATCCTTCTCCTGGCTTCAATGATGCACACAAGTACATCTGTTAAAAGGGAACCAGATGATTCAACTCAAAACAAGACGAAAAATGCAGAGGAAGACAGCTCAGACTATGATGATGAAGAATGGGATGAATTCTTCAAAGATGTTCAACAGAAAATTGATGAGGAAAACAGGAAATCTGTCAAGGGCAAAAGGCTAATGAAATCTGCATCAACAACTAAGCAATATACGAGACGGAAGACTGTCCAATGGAGTGAAAATCAGCCTAGTAGGCCTCTCACCAGAGCTCGCTCACTCTCTGGAATTCTACAAACTGAATCTCCATGGGTTACGGGACCGGATGCCCCATCTGCATCTACACAGCATCCATCACACACGAAGAGACAGGCTACAGACGCTGATGTGTTGGAATCGCTTCGACAGGAACAACAAAGACTGTCTGCTGAACAAGAAAGAATGTCGAAGGAACTTCAGCAACTTTCCTCTAAACAGAAGAAGATCAAGAAGAAGTGCTCAACTATTTCGACAATGCTTAAAGGGATTTTGAGCAAGCTCAGTTGTACCAGCTCCGACTCCTCCGACTGAACTGCACCTTCCTTTTTCTTCTATTTGTGCAGGATTTTGATTTTAGGATTTAGTCTTATACTTACTTTTAGCTTAGTTCTCAGGTTTTACGTTTTATTGGAACTTTTTCACTCTCCTAACATTTCGTAGTCTTAACTACATTTTGGCTTTGTTTTGTGACAAAAAGGGGGAGAGAGTTGTTGAGAATTTTGAACAATGATGATGATGTGTTGGAACATCAAAGGTAAGTTGAAACACAAAGGTAAGTAGAACTTCAACTTTTGGTTTTTCCATTTGTTTGAATGCATGCCTCGACTAACTATTTGCTAACTATTTGGGCATGTAATATAACTAACAAGTTGATGTTTCACTAACAAGTTTGTGACACTTGGTTTTTGATTGCATAGAAGATATGTTGGTTCTTAACTCTGATCAATTACATATCTATATATATATATTAGTTTGTCACAAACATGTTCATGACATTTGGTTTTTACGTGCAAAAAGGATATGTTGGTGTTTATTTAACTATGATCAGTTTACATATCTGAATATAAATGTCATGGTAAGTATAAATGAGTTTAAACTTCATCTCTGTTTGTGGTTTTTGAATGATACAAAATTCTTGAGGTATCTAACGATTTCTTTTGTCAAGAATGATTTCTTTTTGCAGAGAGTACAGATGTCTAAGTCTAGAGTCTGTTTTAGGAGTTTAACTCATGTATTGTATTTTGGATCTCCATTGTAAATTTTTGTTGTATGGTGATAGCAACAAAAATATCTTTTTGAATTTTCTTTAGTGGATCTATGTTTTGTCACGAAACCGCCAAAGGGGGAGATTGTTACGGAATTTGAGTTGGCGTAGTTTCGTGAAAGTCTCAAGTCTTGAAGATTGAAGGTGAAGAAAGTTGGATCATTTAACTCAATCTCAAGTAAGAAGAATTCAAAAGGATCAGGTATGTTTAACTAAAGAATTTGTGTGATCCGAATACTTCTTGTAGTGTAGAAACACTTGGAAGAATCTTTCATTGCATAAAAATCAAAAACTGGACTTGGGACATGTTCAGGATCCGGATCAGCTTGTTCGATCCGGATCCCGAAGGTGGTTCGTTCATACATCGTCGCAATCCGGATCGTAGTCTCTTGATCCGGATCCCGAACGTTGAGTTTACCATCTACCTTGAACGATCCGGATCTTGCTTCGCAATCCGGATCCCGAACGTTGATGTTTGGTGAACTGTATGAACGATCCGGATCGTAGTCACATGATCCGGATCCCGAACCTTCGTTTTTCTGGAATTGGCTGTTTTGTTATGACGATCCGGATCCTAGTTATCACGATCCGGATCGCCGTCCGTAAATATCCAGAAATGGTTGGTTTTTGATTCTTATCTCCTTCCTAGGGTTTCTAACCTATAAATACACCCTATGTCTTTCTTTCTAGGGGGAATCCACATAGCCGTCATTTTCTTGTATCATCTTATACGGCTATAGATCCACATATAGAGAAGAAAGGAAATCATTAGAGAATACTCTATGTTTCTTCATCTATATTGATTAGTTTGATTCTAGGTTTTCATACTCACATCTTGAGTTGAATCAAACTAATGAATACTTAGATGGTATTTCCGATCTATCTTTGATCTAAGTATTCGGCGGATCATCACCACCCAAAAACAACGATTTTCCCCAAAAATCGGCGCGTGGATTCGCGTGTCCTTGTGGATTCAAGGTTCAATCGCTCTCGTGGATTCGGAGCGAGGCACGTTCGTGGATTCGAACGGTGCTATTGGGTGAAGACCGTGGATTCGGTCGGACGTCGTGGATTCGACGTTGGACGCCGTGGATTGGGCGTTGGGCGCAGATCGTGGATTCGAGAAGCGTCTGGAGCGAGCGGAGAAGATCCTCTAGGAGCGTATGGAAAAGGTTGAGTCGTAAGTGTGTACGGTAAATCACCTTGTACGTGTTTTAATTCTAGTGGATTTCTGCCGTGTTATCGGTCCCGTGGTTTTTTACTCCGGTGATGGAGTTTTCCACGTAAAAATCTTGCGTGTTATTTTATTTTCCGCATTGGGTTTTATCGCAACGATTTTTTGGAGTGTTTATACGTTTACACCTATTCACCCCCCTCTAGGTGTTTCTTCCCCTATTTAGATCCGTATTATATACGACCCAACACACTGAAGGAACGATCTACACTCTTTGGGACTCTGTATGAACAGACTGGTCTTGGCCCCATCTGCAGTTTCCCTGAGTCCACTGGGTATTGTCTCTATTCGGTAAGAATGTTTTATCAAAATGCTTCAAGTCTAATTGATCAGGAGGACGGACGTCGGGAATTTCTAACATCGGTTAAAAATGTCAAGATCAAAGTCACACCTCAACTGATTGGAGAGGTGTTAGGGATGAAGGCCAGAGTTGATGGACCTCATTATCTGAAAAGTCAAATCTTCTCCACCAACTCCTGGAGAGTGGTAGTTAATGGAATTTGTCTTCCAGATACTCTGTCGACAGGAAATTCCGTCTTTTCAAAAGAGCTTCGACCGGAGTATCGCTATGTGAACTTCATTGTTTGCTATAACATTCTTCCTAACATGAATACAAAGGTTCTTCGATGGGACAGAATGTTATTTCTTTATCTTCTTGGAAACCCCGCAGCGGCAATGGGAGCAAATTTAAACATTCCTTACCTCATCTGGTCAAGGATGGCACGCTATGTGGAACATGCTCACCCTACAGAGAGACTCCCCTATCCTATGATAATTATGCGCATCTTTCGGAAATTTAAAGTCGACACAAGTGCGAGCTCCTACATGCACAGTCTAGGTACAATCAATGAAACGACAATAGTGAAGTCTCTCTCCACGAAACAAGATGAGCCCCCATCACCTCCTCGCCGACGAAGAGCACAACCACAAGCAACAACCTCTGCACCGCAAGCAACACCTCCAGCCCCACCAGCACAAGCAGCACAACAAGCACCTCCATCAACTTCTGATGATGATGCATCGGTTACCTCAATCTATAAAGAACAACAACGTCTCTCCAACGAGCAAGAACGCATGTCTAACGAGTTCGTTCAGATGAAAGAGGATCTTAGAGAGGTTAAGAAAGAGCAAGCTTCAATGAACAAGCGCATCAAGAAAATATTTCAGAAGCTTGGATGCATCAGTTCTGATTACTCTGAATAATGCTTTATTCTAATGCTTTATTCTAATCTTTTGCAGGTTTTCTGTTATTCCCTCTTAAGTTCTCTGACTTTTTAAACTGTTTTTAACTCTTCCTTCTTTTGTAATTTTGGCTAACTTTAGTGGCAAAAAGGGGGAGAGAAGTAGAAATAATGATACAACAATGTGTTACTTTAAAATGCTTGAGACTGTGAGAAACTTGAAACTATGGAGGTAAGTATAACCTCAACTTGAAGGTAAGTATCACAACTTTTGGTTTTGTATTGTGATTGCATGCATGTCTTGACTAACTATTCGACTAACTATTTGGGCATGTAATATTACTAACAAGTTGTTTGATTACTAACAAAGTTATGACATTTTGAATTTTATTGCTTAGAAGATATGTCGTTGTTTGATTGTGATCTTATTATATATCTGAATTCGTGAATGTCATGGTGAGTATAAACTCTATCTCTGTTAGGTTTTGAATGCTAAATATTCATGAGGTATCTAACGATCTCTTTTGTCAAGAATGATTTCTTTTTGCAGAGAGTGCAGATGTCTAAGTCTAGAGTCTGTTTTAGGAGTTTATCTCATGTATTTAATTTTGGATCTCCATTGTAAATTTTTGTTGTATGGTGATAGCAATAAAAATATCTTTTTGAATTTTCTTAAGTGGATTTGTGTTTTGTCACGAAACCGCCAAAGGGGGAGATTGTTAAGGAATTTGTTTTGGCGCATTTCGTGAAAGTATTGAGTCTTGAAGATTGAAGATGAAGAAGTTTGGATCATATAACTCAATCTCAAGAAAGAAGAATTCAAAAGGATCAGGTATGTTTAACTAATTATTTTTGGTGATCCGAATACTTCTTATAGTGTGGAAACACTTGGATGAATTTTTAATTGCATAAAAATCAAAAACTGGACATGGGACATGTTCAGGATCCGGATCAGACACAGCAATCCGGATCCCGAAGGGTGTTGATTCATACGCAAATCCAATCCGGATCCAAGCCATTTCTGATCTGGATCCCGAACCTTTGTTTTCTGAAAATTGTCTGTTTCGTTACGACAATCCGGATCGCCGTAAATCCGATCCGGATCGTCGTCCTGTAAAATTCCAGAAAAGGTTAGTTTTTGATTCTTATCCTCTTCCAACGGTTTCTAACCTATAAATAAACCCTATGATTCTTTTTCTAGGGCAAGCCGCATAAGCCGTAAAAGCTAAATAAAACAAAAGACGGCCATATAAATCCACCTATATAGAAGAAAGGAAATCAATAGATTTAATCCTATGTTTCTTCATCTATATTGATAGATTTGATTCTAGGGTTTCATACTCAGATTTTGAATAGAATCAAATCAATGAATACTTAGATGGTATTTCCGATCTATTTCTAATCTAAGTATTCGGCGGATCATCACCACCCAAAAAACAACGATTTCTCCAAAATCGGCGCGTGGACTCGCGTGGCCTTGTGGATTCAAGGTGCTACCGCTCTCGTGGATTCGGAGCGAGGTACGTTCGTGGATTTGAGACGTGCTACTGGGTGAAGACCGTGGATTCGGTCAGACGTCGTGGATTCGGCGTTGGACGCAGATCGTGGATTCGAGAAGCGTTGCAGAGCGAGCGGAGAAGATCAACTAGGAGCGTATGGAAAAAGGTTGAGTCGTCTGTGAGTACGGTATATCACCTTTGTACGTGTTATAATTCTAGTGGATTTCACCGTGTTATCGGTCCCGTGGTTTTTTACTCCGGTTTGGAGTTTTCCACGTAAAAATCTTGCGTGTTATTTTTTATTTCCGCATTGAGTTTTATTGCGCAACGATTTTTGAGTGTTTAAACGTTTACACCTATTCACCCCCCCTCTAGGTGTTTTTTCCCCTATTTAGATCCATATTATACATAACCCGACAACTTTTCGGTGGGGGTAGACAGCACACTACGTTTCCAAGGGCGGATTGGCATGCCCGATTCGCCAGAATTGAAAAGGGAGATTTTGTCAGAAGCACACTGCGGTCCCTATGCGGTGCATCCTGGTGACACGAAGATGTACAAGGACCTCAAGCAGAATTTTTAGTGGACTAAACTAAAAGGGGATGTAACACAGTTCGCTGCTCACTGTTTGGTTTGTTAACAAGTAAAGGCCGAACATCAGCGCCCGGCGGGGAAACTACAATCTCTACCTGTACCAGAGTGGAAATGGGAGCGAATCACCATGGAATTCGTCATGGGTTGTTTGCATCGCAACAAGGACACGATGCGGTTTGAGTCACAGTGGATCAATTGACGAAGTCGGCTCTTTTCCCACCCATCCGTACGATGTGGACTAGAGACACTCGGCTTGTGTCGAACCTTTGGCAAAGTCTACAGCGAGCTCTAGGGACTAAACTACACTTCAGCACGGCGTATCACCCCCAGACCGATGGACAATCCGAACGAGTGATCCGAATTCTCGACGATAGGCTCCGAGCCTGTGTACCTGATTCAGGTGATGGATGGTCACTGCTGTCAAGCTTGGAGAGGACCTGAACTTCGATAAAACACCGGTGCAGATCTTAGCACGGGAGGACAAAAAGTTGCGCAACCGGTCGATCCCCTATGTGAAGGTGCTATGGAGCAACCAGGAAGAATGTGAAGCGACATGGGAACTAGAGTCAAAGATGAGGGAGTGCTACCCAGATTTTTTTCATTGCGGACCAGGCTTAAGTTTCGAGGATGAAACTTCTTTTAAGAGGTGAGTGATATAATACCTCGACCTTCCCGCCTTCTTTTTTTGTTCTAATTTAATTAATTCAGTTGTTGGGGGGGGGTTGAAAGTTCGAGAATTTCTGGGCTGACCGTCGGGATTTGCGGGTATTTTTAGGTGCTAGAGCTTGCAAAACGGTGAACGGTGGCGCGATCGGATTCGAATTCCGACACCGGGATCTCCCAGAAATGATTTTTGAAGTTCACTATCAGCTTGGGAGCGTCGGAATCCGTGCTGGCGATCGGCATGCTTTCTGAGGTAATCTGGACCCCTCGTTTAAATTTTGATTGGCTAAGGATGCTATCTGGTAATATATTTCAATTCTTTCCCTTTCGTTAGCGTTTAAGGCAAATCTGGGTGCGTGCGGGAAAACCCCAATCCATATTTTCCCTCTTTTCAAGAAAACAGCGTAGAGAACTGAGGCTGAGAGACAGGGAGAGGGAAGGAGAAATTGCTCCCTTCTGCGGGATTGATCGAGCGAGGAGCGGACGATCCTCTTTCTTCCTCCTCCTCCAGCGAAATCAAGGAGAGCGGTTCGTGTTTTTCCGAATTTTCGTTGTGGGGTTTTCTTGTCGTTGTCGCGTCGGGGTCGGGGGCAAGTTTTCATTGCGTGTGCCGCCGCCCTCATCGCCGCCACCGCGATGTACCGGCCACGAAGGGGCACCCGTGCGGGCTAGTGGCGCGCGGGGCCACCCGCAGGCAGGGAGGCGCGGGGCCACCCGCAGGCAGGGCGCCCGCGCGGGCTGGTGCGGCGCGGGGTCGCCCGTGCCTGTGGGCAGCGTGCCCGCGCGGACTGGGGCCGCGCGGGGCCGCACGAATGGGCGGGGGGGCGCCCCCGCAGGGCCGCCCGCGCCTGTGGGCAGCGCGCCCGCACGGACTGGTGTCGCGCGTGGCTGCCCGCAGGTAGGGCGCCCGCGCGGGCTGGTGCCGCGCGGGGCCGCCCGCGCTTGCGGGCAACGCGCCCGCGTGGACTGGTGCCACGCGGGGCCGCCCGCAAGGGGGGCTGCCCGCGCGGGCTGGTGCCGCACGGGGCCGCCCGCAAGGGAAGGTGCCCGCGCGGGCTGGTGCCGCGCGGGGCCGCCCGTGCCTGCGGGCAGCGCGCCCGCGCGGACTGGGCCGCGCGGCGCCGGCCGCAGGGGGGGCCGCCCGCGCGGGCTGGTGCCGCTCGGGGCCGCCCGCGCCTGCGGGCAACGTGCCCTCGCGGGCTGGTGCCGCGCAGGGCCGCCCGTAGGTAGGGCGCCCGCACGAGCTGGTGCCACGTGGGGCCACACGTTCTTGCAGGCAGCGCGCCCGCGCGGACTGGTGCCGCGCGGGGCCGCCCGTAGAGGGGGGCGCCCGCGCGGGCTGGTGCCGCACAGGGCCGCCCGCGCCTGCGCGCAGCGCGCCCGTGCGGACTGTTGCCGCGCGGGGCCGCCCGCAGGGGGGGCGCCCGCGCGGGCTGGTGCCGCGCGGGGCCGCCTACGCCTGCGGGCAGCGCGACCGCGCGGACTGGGGCCGTGCGGGGCCGGCTGAAGGGGAGGGCGCCCGCGCGGGCTGGAGCCACGCGGGGCCGCCCGCGCCTGCGGGCAACGCGCCCTCGCGGGTTGGTGCCATGCGGGGCCACCCGCAGGTGCGGCGCCTGCACGGGCTGGTGCCGCGTGGGGCCCCCCGCGCCTGCGGGCAACGCGCCCGTGCGGGCTAGTGCCGCGCGGGCCTGCCCACAGGCAGCGCGCCCGCGCGGGCTGGGGCTGCGCGGGGCTGCCGCAGTCAGCACGTGCCCGCGCGGACTGGTGCCGCGCGGGATGACCGCATACGGTGCGGAGACCAGCCCGCGCGGGACGACCGCATGCGGCGCGGAGTTGCTCCGCCGCCGGGCCGTGGAGCCGCTCTTCGCGACTGGCTCGGTGCGTCTTCCTTTTATTTTGAGGTAGTCTGTTTAGTGTCACTAACGTTTTCTTCGGGGGACTTTTTTGGTCCGGGAGGCACACAGAGACGCGGACGATCCGAGTACCCTGTCGTTGCTCGAAAAGGTAGGTACTTTTCCAATGTTTTAGATTCCGGAATTATGGGAAAGGTGTAGGAATAAAGTAATTGCATGATTTGTTACGGAATTTGAGTTGGCGTAGTTTCGTGAAAGTCTCAAGTCTTGAAGATTGAAGGTGAAGAAAGTTGGATCATTTAACTCAATCTCAAGTAAGAAGAATTCAAAAGGATCAGGTATGTTTAACTAAAGAATTTGTGTGATCCGAATACTTCTTGTAGTGTAGAAACACTTGGAAGAATCTTTCATTGCATAAAAATCAAAAACTGGACTTGGGACATGTTCAGGATCCGGATCAGGTTGTTCGATCCGGATCCCGAAGGTGGTTCGTTCATACATCGTCGCAATCCGGATCGTAGTCTCTTGATCCGGATCCCGAACGTTGAGTTTACCATCTACCTTGAACGATCCGGATCTTGCTTCGCAATCCGGATCCCGAACGTTGATGTTTGGTGAACTGTATGAACGATCCGGATCGTAGTCACATGATCCGGATCCCGAACCTTCGTTTTTCTGGAATTGGCTGTTTCGTTATGACGATCCGGATCCTAGTTATCACGATCCGGATCGCCGTCCGTAAAAATCCAGAAATGGTTGGTTTTTGATTCTTATCTCCTTCCTAGGGTTTCTAACCTATAAATACACCCTATGTCTTTCTTTCTAGGGTGAATCCACATAGCCGTCATTTTCTTGTATCATCTTATACGGCTATAGATCCACATATAGAGAAGAAAGGAAATCATTAGAGAATACTCTATGTTTCTTCATCTATATTGATTAGTTTGATTCTAGGTTTTCATACTCACATCTTGAGTTGAATCAAACTAATGAATACTTAGATGGTATTTCCGATCTATCTTTGATCTAAGTATTCGGCGGATCATCACCACCCAAAAACAACGATTTTCCCCAAAAATCGGCGCGTGGATTCGCGTGTCCTTGTGGATTCAAGGTTTAATCGCTCTCGTGGATTCGGAGCGAGGCACGTTCGTGGATTCGAACGGTGCTATTGGGTGAAGACCGTGGATTCGGTCGGACGTCGTGGATTCGACGTTGGACGCCGTGGATTCGGCGTTGGGCGCAGATCGTGGATTCGAGAAGCGTCTGGAGCGAGCGGAGAAGATCCTCTAGGAGCGTATGGAAAAGGTTGAGTCGTAAGTGTGTACGGTAAATCACCTTGTACGTGTTTTAATTCTAGTGGATTTCTGCCGTGTTATCGGTCCCGTGGTTTTTTACTCCGGTGATGGAGTTTTCCACGTAAAAATCTTGCGTGTTATTTTATTTTCCGCATTGGGTTTTATCGCAACGATTTTTTTGGAGTGTTTATACGTTTACACCTATTCACCCCCCTCTAGGTGTTTCTTCCCCTATTTAGATCCGTATTATATACGACCCAACAAGTGGTATCAGAGCGGGAATAGGGTTGTGAACATGGTTGAAGGTGGAAACATCAATCGACCCCCTTTCTTTGATGGAACAAATTATGCGTACTGGAAAGTACGGATGAAAGCCTTTTTATCTTCCATCGACGAAAGGGTGTGGCATTCAATTGAATCAGGATGGACTAATCCAACTGAACTTATCTCTGATGTTCACACCTTAAAACCTAGGTCGAAATGGACCAAGGAAGAGTTTGAGTTATCTTCTTACAATGGCAAGGGAATTAATGCTATTTTTAATGCCTTATCTCAAACTGAATTCTCTCGCGTCTCGGCATGTGAGACTGCGAAAGAAATCTGGGATGTTCTCCAGGTTACACATGAGGGAACTAACCTCGTGAAGATTCAGAAACTGCAAATGCTTACGAGCAAGTTTGACTCTATCTTAATGGCAGAAAATGAATCTTTCACGGACTACTATACACGATTGCAAGACATCGTAAACTCATGTGCTAATCTGGGAGAGAAGATTCCAGAATTTAAGATTGTAAGAAAAATCTTAAGAACTCTTCCTGAACGATTTCGCCCAAAGGTTACTGCCATTGAAACTATTAAACACCCGGACGAAATACGTGTAGAAGAATTAGTTGGTTCATTACAAACTTATGAAATGACTTTTAATACTAACAATTCTTCTGGAAAAGCATCCACTTCTAAGTCTTCAGGTTATGCGTTGAAAACAACTAAGGAAGAAGACGCGGATACATCCTCCTCGGACGATGACGAGAACCTTTCTATGGAGGAATTTGAGAAGCAGCTCGCTCTCTTGACGAGGAATTTTCGCCGTAACTTTCGAAGGGGTAATTCAAGCAAATCTCCATCCTTCGGAAAGTGGAACAAAGGCAAGGGTACTCCAAGTCACAAGTCAAGAAAGCAGGAGAACTTCTCAAAGGATAAGAAAAGTTCAGAAGGACAACTGCAATGCTTCAAATGTCGAGGCTACGGCCACATTGCAACGGAATGTCCTAACAAGTATCCGGCAAAGAAGAAGGCGATGCAAGTCGTCACTTGGGATGACAACTCAACGTCAAATGAGTCGTCTTCAAGTGATGAAGAAAAGAGCTCCACCGCATTCCACGCGTCCACATCTTCACCATTCATGTGCTTTATGGCAAATACATCTGAGTCGTTGTCCAACTCCACTGTTGAAAAGAACGCAACGGACAACGAATCGGATGATTCGGAAGGTGAAGATTTTGCTCTAGCCTACCACAGACTTTTGAGGGACTCAAGGAAAGTGGCTAAGCAAAACAAGAGTTTGAGAGGGAGATTGCATGATCTCGAAGAAGAAGCAAAAAGAGCGACTTCTCTCTCAAACGCTCTTGAAGTGGAAAGGGAAAACCTGATAAAAGAAAATGCTTCCCTTCAAGAGTCCAATGAGCAACTTGAGAAGGAACATACAAATCTGGTGGATAACGCGAATCACTTCTCAAAGCTCTACAACGAGGCTCGACAGGATAACCTGGAAATGACAAAGACCATTTTCCAACTCAAGAATGACTTACAGCGATTCTCTTCAGGAAGGAGTAAGTTGGATAGACTTCTTGGTCTTGGTCAATCAAATAGGTTCGGCCTCGGATACACTCAAACTGGAAACAGTCCAAGTTTGAGTGGGACAGTTTTTGTGCCTCAGTCGGTATCTCCTCCTCCGACACCGGAATTCAAGACAAACAACGACAACAAACCTACTTCATCCTCTTTGGGATCGTCAAGATATAAGGTATATTTTCGTTGTGGTGTTTCAGGGCACATAAGAAGATATTGCAAGACGGGAGTCGAACGCTCATCTCAAGCACCTCTTGCATCAACTACCAAAAAGGCTCCTTTCCGGAAATCAAAGCAAAACTTTTCAAATGAAAGAGACTTGGTAGTTCACCGCACAAGACGACTTCATCAAGGAGCAACAATCGTTTTAACAAGACGCTTTCACCTAGGCACAAAACTTCACGACCATTACAGACGCATTCCAAAAAGGTTTGGGTGCGCAAAGGTGAAATTTTCCCTTGTCTTGTTTCCAATATTTCCTTGCATGCATATGATAGCTCGTCTTGGTATCTGGATAGCGGGTGTTCCCGTCACATGACCGGTGACAAAAATAGTTTTCAAAATCTTGAGAAAATCTCCGGAGGACACGTTGTTTTCGGAGACGGTCGATCTTCCAAAATTGTTGGAAAAGGGACGGTAGCTATTCCAGATGGCCCGATTTTGAAAAACGTCTTATTTGTTGATGGCCTTAAGACTAACCTCATAAGCATAAGTCAACTTTGCGACAATGGTTTTTCAGTTAACTTTTCATCGGTTGAATGCGTTGTAACTGATAAGGACCATGTCTTCTTTTTAAAAGGGGTTAGATCTGAAAACAATTGTTATGTTGTTCCTAATAAATTTTCTGAAAATTGTAACTTAGCCGCTTTGAATAATGAAACTCTTTGGCATGAAAGGCTAGGTCACTTAAATTTTAAGGAACTTACAAGAATTTCAAACAAGGACGTGGTCAAGGGGATTCCAAAGCTTTTATTTAAACAAAATGTTGTGTGTGGTGGTTTGCCAAAAGGGTAAACAGTCTAGGACTGCACACAAAAACTTGAACCACGTTGGTACAAAACGGCCCTTGGAACTTTTGCACATGGACTTAATGGGGCCGACCCGTCAACCATCCTTGGGAGGTAAATGGTACATCTTTTTATTGGTTGATGATTTCTCTCGGTTTTCATGGGTAGCATTTTTGAGAGAGAAAGCTGATACGTTTGACTCTTTTCATGAGACTTGCCATCGTATTATGATTGAAAAGAATGAAAAGATCATTCGTGTTAGAAGTGATAGGGGTGGAGAATTCATAAATTTCAAAATTCATTGATTTTTGTACTTCAAATGGCATTAAACATGAATTCTCGGCACCCTATACACCTCAGCAGAATGGTGTTGTTGAGCGCAAAAACAGGGTTGTTCAAGAGATGGCGCGTGTGATGCTTCATAGCCGGAAATTACCGCTACATTTTTGGGCTGAAGCTGTGAACACCGCTGTCTATGTCATTAACAGAGTGTATTTGCGCCCAGGAACCTTGAATACACCATATGAGCTGTGGTTTAGTAGAAAACCGGATATCAAGTACTTTCGTATCTTCGGGAGTCGATGTTACATCTTACGTGACCGTGAAAAATCTTGGAAAGTTCGACTCTCGAAGTGATGAAGGGATCTTTTTGGGTTATTCTACGAATAGCAGAGCATATCGAGTATTTAACATTGAATCTAAGACGATTGTAGAATCTATAAATGTTAAAGTAGATGAAGCTTCTCATTTTGAATCTGAAAAAATCTACCCTCGATATCTCTCTAGATGATGATTCTCCTGCTAGTGCATCTTCTCATAATAATACTGTCCAATATTAATGATGCATCTAATGGTTCTTCTAGTTTATCTGATGTGCAGGAATCATCTCGTGTACCTCCGAGTACTACCGTTTCAACAAACGCTACGAATCTCCAAGGATCATCCGGAATCGAACATCATTGGAGATCCACAAGAAGGAGTTAGAACTCGAAGGCAGTGGTTTGCGGATTTGCTTGCTACGTATCTTTAATCGAACCAAAGACAATAGATGAAGCTCTTCAGGATGACTACTGGGATTAAAGCAATGCAGGAAGAGCTCCATCAATTTGAGCGAAACAAAGGTCTGGGAATTAACGAAGCCTCCAAAGCAACATAATGTGATATAGGTACCAAATGGATCTTCAAGAACAAGAAAGATGAAGATGGTACTATCATCAGGAACAAGGCACGACTAGTTGCTCAAGGCTACTCTCAAGTAGAAGGTATAGACTTGACGAACTTTCGCCCCTGTAGCTAGACTCGAGTCCATTCGTATATTGTTTGCTATTTGCTTGTCATTTTAAAATCAAATTATTTCAAATGGACGTCAAGAGCGCATTTCTAAATGGGTTTTTTAAATGGAGGAAGTTTATGTAGCTCAACCGAAAGGTTTTGTAGATCATAAACACCTAACCATGTTTTTCGTTTGAAAAAGGCTCTTTACGGTCTGAAACAAGCACCGCGAGCATGGTACGAAAGGTTAACAAAGCACCTTTTGGAGAAGGGCTATACTCGAGGGGGAGCTGACAGGACTCTCTTTGTGAAGCATTATCAAAATAATTTCATTGTAGCACAAATCTATGTCGATGACATTGTATTTGGGTGCAACAAAAGATAATGATGCTTCTAAATTCGCGGAGACCATGGAAAGCGAATTTGAGATGTCCATGATGGGCGAATTGTCTTATTTTCTTGGATTGCAAATTAACACAAAATGATGAAGGTATTCCACTTGAGTCAATCCAAGTATTCACTGGAGTTGGTCAAAAAGTTTGATCTAGAAAATTGTAAAGATTTTCCAACTCCAATGGGAACTATGCCACAAGGG
Organism: Tillandsia leiboldiana; assembly: GCA_029204045.2. Taxonomy (NCBI): domain Eukaryota; kingdom Viridiplantae; phylum Streptophyta; class Magnoliopsida; order Poales; family Bromeliaceae; genus Tillandsia; species Tillandsia leiboldiana. The sequence continues at coordinate 25,481,965 of CM055074.1, read as the reverse complement.
ACTTGGAAGTGAATCACATAGTGAGAATGTAGACGAGAAACTGTATAGAAGTATGATTGGAAGTCTACTTTACCTCACGGCTAGTCGCCCGGATATATCCTTTAGTGTTGGATTTGCGCGAGATATCAATCAGCACCAAAGGAGGTTCACCTGAAAGCGGTGAAACGATCATCCGGTACATCAAAGGATCAATTAATTTCGGAATTTGGTATCCTATGGGAACAAGTCTGGACATTGTTGGATACTCAGATGCCGATTGGGCAGGATCAGTGGATGATCGGAAAAAGCACGAGTGGTGCATGCTTCTATCTTGGCCATTGCCTTGTTGCATGGCACAGTAAAAAAACAGAATTGCATAGCACTCTCGACTGCCGAAGCGGAATACATTTCGCTGGAAGTTGCTCAAACTCAACTCATTTGGATGAAAAGCGTATTGAGTGACTTCCGCATTTCAGCATCTCGGTAACAATTCTTTGTGACAACACAAGTGCAATTAACATTTCTAAAAACCCTGTGTTGCACTCTAGAACAAAACATATTGAACTTAGATATCATTTTCTTAGAGAGGCTAGTTGAATCAAATACTCTTCAACTTTCATATATTTCAACTGAAGATCAATTAGCTGACTTTCTAACAAAACCTTTGGATCAAAAACGTTTTATTCATTTACGAAAAGCAATTGGGATGCTTTCCTTGAAATAATCTTCTTTTTGAAATTCTTTGCTTAGGATAGGTTTTGTATTTGTATTTGTTTTGTTCTATTCAATATCTATGTTTGTACATAGGACATTAATTGAGCATAGATCATAATGACTTTAATTGCATCTGTTCACACATTTAGAAATTTATTATGCTTTTGCCATCATATATTTCACTATGGCAATGATCATTTATGTTAATTAAATCATCTTCTAAAGTGATCAAAGTCAATTTCTCTCTCAATGATCTCTTGGTATAGTCATTATCTTATTTGACTGTTTAGTCGAGTATGAAATCGAGATCAATTTTTGGTTGAATATCTTTATATCTTAAATAATTGATAGCCATTGAGGGGGAGTCAAAGATAATGTAAAATGCTCAAAAGATGTGGAAAGAGTTACATCCCAATGAGGAGTGTGAAAACTACCACCACATGGAGGAAAGAGCTACCACCTCGGTCGTCCGAGTATTGTGTGCAGCTACCACATGTATACCAAGCATGGTTGTTCAAATTTTTTGATTAAGTAAAATGCATATTGAAATACTTGACTCTGTCAAATTTCAAGGTTGGTATAAGGTGGGATTTCTTAAAGAAAGTAGGCTCAAAGAGCCACTCTCTTCAACAGATTGTCTAGAAATATTATCTACTATATTTGGGATTTCAAACATCTATTGATCTTTGTATTTCATTTTCTTTACTGAATTGATGATTTGATAAAGGCATTACTCATAAGATCAAGTTAGATGTGATTGAAGGTGTTCAACTTTAAGGGATTTAATTCTTGTAAATTTTCGTTTCATTTTTGGATATTATTGATAGATTTGGCATAATCTAATTCTTGTTGTATGAAACGATGATTTTTGTTTAAAGTTGATACACATTTGTGCTTACAATCTTTTTCTGGATTTTCCTGAATTTCTCTGAAATTTTCTAAAGAAAAAGTTGGGGCCGATCCGGATCGGGCAAGGTGATCCGGATCCCGAACGCAGGTTTTCTCCTGCGGGCTGACGATCCGGATTGGACCTGCCGATCCGGATCCCGAACGCAGTTTTCTCACTGCGGGTAGCCGATCCGGATCGCAAGCTCGGGAGGATCCGGATCGCGGCTAGGTTTTTATAAAGAACAAAAGGGTTTTGATTTCTTTTACTCCAATCTTTTGTTCAAAAGTTTCCAGAGCGCTTCTCTCTAGATTTCATCCTTCTTGGAAGCTTTCAAACTCAAGTTCTTCAATTCCAAGTAAGTTTTATTGATCAAAATCTCGGTTTTTCACCGTTTTTCTCTTTCCTCCTCAAACGCACGAATTTCTTGGATCAACTTTGTTTGTGGATGGTTTTTGATCAAATTTCTTTTGAAATAAGAACTCTGGGTAGATTAGTTTTGATTATATGCTAGGTTTTCTCCTGATTAACGGATTTTTAGGCTTCGATTTCTAAAATTTCGGTTTTAGGGCATATAATAAGGATTTTCGAAAATCATGCAATTGATCTATTTTTAAAAGTCCTTTTGCAAAACTAATTTGATTCTTGTCTCTCTACATGATTATGATTGTTTGGGTACAATTTTTCAATTTTTGAAAACTAAGAATTTTTGTGTTCTTGAGTTGGTCTTCACAGGATTTAAATCTTCTCAAAGCACTTGGATCAATGGGATTCTCATGGATCATTCTTTTGTTGGTCACAATAGTGCACACTCGGGCCACAAACAAATTAAAGAGAGCTAAGAAAACACAACAAAAAGGTGAATTTGTCGAGGTCAGTGATACAGAGGTGGATTGTCACGAGATAGATTGGACTGCATTGACAGATGATGATGAATCATTGCCTGAACAAAAGGCGTCCGATGCTTCGAAAGGAAAAGCACCCATGGACAAAGGAAAAGCGCCTATGACTAAACCAACCATCTCTGTGAAAAGGAAACGAGTAACTAGACGTTTTGGACTACGACGAGACGCTGATTTTAACACACCGATAGTTCCTGACTCCCCGCCTCGCGTGGAAGGAGTGTTCGTCAGCATGGATCGCGTTCGAGCGTTTGAACGTCGTGAATGCATCGGTGAACGTCATGTCAACATTGAAGCTCTCCGAAATCACTCACCTGAGTTTGGAACCTTGATTGAGCAAGCTAATCTCATCCAAGTCTGCCGATTCCCCGAACTACTTGGGTATTGTTTGTATCGTGTAAGGACCTTTTACACGAATGCAACACATCTTCAAGAAGGAGAACATGGATCAATGCATTTCTATACAATTATCCAAGGGATGAAACTTAAAATCACTCCGCAGCTAATTGGCGAAGTTCTTGGAATGGAATCTAACACATCGGGGTCAACTTTTTGAAAGGAAAAAGTTTGACGAATGCCTTGTGGCGAACAGTGATAGATAAAATTTGTTTGGAAGGAACGAATTCAGCTAATGGTAAAAGTGTAAAATCCAAACATCTTCGACTGGAATACCGATTTCTAAATTTCATCACGTGTTACAACATTCTACCTAACATGCAGACTAAGGTCGTGAGATGGGAGAGACTGCTGTTCCTATATCTCTTAGGTCATCCCTCTGAGGCTGTAGGATTGAACATGAATATCCCCTACATAATTTGGAATAGAATGTCAAGATATATTGTGCATCCTCATCCTTCTGAGCGACTTCCGTTTCCGTTAATCATCATGAGGATCTTACAAAAGTTTGACATTGATATAAGCTCGACATCTTATCAACACTGTTGGGGGATGATAGATGAGTCAACGATTGTGAAGTCACTTCACAAATTACCACATGTTACTCCGACACATTCCACTGGAAAGAAACCTTGTGTCGGCACCTCGGCCTCACCGTCTCAACAAGCATCAGAACAAAGGCGAATGTCTGAAGAACTCGAGATCATAACGGCATCCCAAATTACATTGACCAAGAAAGTAAATTCAATGAGGAAATTGATCAAGAACATGTTCACTAAGATGGGATATAGTGCGTCTGAGGACTCAGACTCGGATGACTAATTTGTGCTTTAACAATTTTTGTGCAAATTTGTGCAGGATTTTATCTTTTTAGACTTTAGTTCAGCTTTTAGGACTTACTTTTAGTTCTAGTTCTTATTTTTCGGAACAATTTTTGAAATCTTTAACTCTCCTTAAATTTTGTGTTTTTGGCTGATTTTGTGACAAAAAGGGGGAGAGAGTTATAGAGAACTTGAACAATGCTTGAACAATGATTGATTGAACATGATGATGTGATGGACATCAAGGTAAGGGAACTTGAAAATCTTGATTGTGAAATCTGATGATGAAGATTTTGATAATCAAGGTAATGATCTTCAACTTGAGGTTTTTCAGCTGTATGAATGCATGCCTCGACTAACTATTTGCTAACTATTTGGGCATGTAATATAACTAACAAGTTGATGTTCACTAACAAGTTTGTGACACTTGGTTTTTGATTGCATAGAAGATATGTTGGTTCTTAACTCTGATCAATTACATATCTATATATATAAGTTTGTCACAAACATGTTCATGACATTTGGTTTTTACGTGCAAAGAAGATATGTTGGTGTTTTTTAACTATGATCTGTTTACATATCTGAATATAAATGTCATGGTAAGTATAAATGAGTTTAAACTTCATCTCTGTTTGTGGTTTTTGAATGATACAAAATTCTTGAGGTATCTAACGATTTCTTTTGTCAAGAATGATTTCTTTTTGCAGAGAGTACAGATGTCTAAGTCTAGAGTCTGTTTTAGGAGTTTAACTCATGTATTGTATTTTGGATCTCCATTGTAAATTTTTGTTGTATGGTGATAGCAACAAAAATATCTTTTTGAATTTTCTTTAGTGGATCTATGTTTTGTCACGAAACCGCCAAAGGGGGAGATTGTTACGGAATTTGAGTTGGCGTAGTTTCGTGAAAGTCTCAAGTCTTGAAGATTGAAGGTGAAGAAAGTTGGATCATTTAACTCAATCTCAAGAAAGAAGAATTCAAAAGGATCAGGTATGTTTAACTAAAGAATTTGTGTGATCCGAATACTTCTTGTAGTGTAGAAACACTTGGAAGAATCTTTCATTGCATAAAAATCAAAAACTGGACTTGGGACATGTTCAGGATCCGGATCAGGTTGTTCGATCCGGATCCCGAAGGTGGTTCGTTCATACATCGTCGCAATCCGGATCGTAGTCTCTTGATCCGGATCCCGAACGTTGAGTTTACCATCTACCTTGAACGATCCGGATCTTGCTTCGCAATCCGGATCCCGAACGTTGATGTTTGGTGAACTGTATGAACGATCCGGATCGTAGTCACATGATCCGGATCCCGAACCTTCGTTTTTCTGGAATTGGCTGTTTCGTTATGACGATCCGGATCTAGTTATCACGATCCGGATCGCCGTCCGTAAAATCCAGAAATGGTTGGTTTTTGATTCTTATCTCCTTCCTAGGGTTTCTAACCTATAAATACACCCTATGTCTTTCTTTCTAGGGTGAATCCACATAGCCGTCATTTTCTTGTATCATCTTATACGGCTATAGATCCACATATAGAGAAGAAAGGAAATCATTAGAGAATACTCTATGTTTCTTCATCTATATTGATTAGTTTGATTCTAGGTTTTCATACTCACATCTTGAGTTGAATCAAACTAATGAATACTTAGATGGTATTTCCGATCTATCTTTGATCTAAGTATTCGGCGGATCATCACCACCCAAAACAACGATTTTCCCAAAAATCGGCGCGTGGATTCGCGTGTCCTTGTGGATTCAAGGTTCAATCGCTCTCGTGGATTCGGAGCGAGGCACGTTCGTGGATTCGAACGGTGCTATTGGGTGAAGACCGTGGATTCGGTCGGACGTCGTGGATTCGACGTTGGACGCCGTGGATTCGGCGTTGGGCGCAGATCGTGGATTCGAGAAGCGTCTGGAGCGAGCGGAGAAGATCCTCTAGGAGCGTATGGAAAAGGTTGAGTCGTAAGTGTGTACGGTAAATCACCTTGTACGTGTTTTAATTCTAGTGGATTTCTGCCGTGTTATCGGTCCCGTGGTTTTTTACTCCGGTGATGGAGTTTTCCACGTAAAAATCTTGCGTGTTATTTTATTTCCGCATTGGGTTTTATCGCAACGATTTTTGGAGTGTTTATACGTTTACACCTATTCACCCCCTCTAGGTGTTTCTTCCCCTATTTAGATCCGTATTATATACGACCCAACATGATTTACGACTGTTAACCCCTTGTTAATGTTTATATAATGTTACGATATTATGGCAACCAAGTGTCACGGTGCCTATGTTATGTATGTGTACTGGTTACGTGCTCGAGGTTGCCACACGCACACCAGCGGTTTGGCCACCGTGATGGTGTGATTTTCGGAAGAAAAGTGGTACGTTGACCATGTACCCCATGTGACGTAGTGGGGGCCCCCTAGGTGGGGGGGTTAGAGGCACCAAGGTGAGAGCGGTGTGGTTTGACGAGGCAGGTGCTCGGTGTGGTTCGCCGAGAAGTGCCGGTGTGTTGCGGGTAGGTGTTCTTGGATTATGAGGGGGGGGGGGGGGGGGGGAGGGGGGGGGGGTGGGTTGCTTTTACCGTCGATTGCAGATGACGAGGGCGGTTGCTCCGGTTTTCTTACGGTTTGATTATTTAGCTCCTTTAGCATTCAAACTTTATATCATGTGTAGTGGACTTCCAACTCTGTGATAGGTTCTGTCAGGGTGAGACGCATAGGACGTACGTGAGGTCGGACGAGATGTCTATTGGCCCCTCGAGGCTCGACTGTGTTTAGTGTCCTTTTCGCTAATTTCCTTATATGTTAGTAGTTGGGGTTTGATACTTGGTGGGGTCGCTGTGGATGTGTTGGTCATTTTCATATTCTGTGGATGAATGTTTATTTTA
>CM055074.1:25280596-25475283 GCA_029204045.2 Tillandsia leiboldiana | reverse complement strand
TGTTTTGTTAGACGATCCGGATATAGTTATCACCGATCCGGATCGCCGTCCGTAATAGCCAGAAATGGTTGGTTTTTGATCTTTCTCCTTCCTAGGGTTTCTAACCTATAAATACACCCTATGTCTTTCTTTCTAGGGGGAATCCCCATAGCCGTCATTTTCTTGTATCACTTATACGGCTATAGATCCACATATAGAGAAGAAAGAAATCATTAGGAATAACTCTATGTGTCTTCATCTAATTGATTAGTTTGATTCAGGTTTTCATACTCACATCTTGAGTTGAATCAAAACTAATGAATACGTAGATGGTATTTCCGATCTATCTTTGATCTAAGTATTCGGCGGATCATCACCACCCTGAAAAACAACGATTTTCCCAAAAAATAGGCGCGTGGTTCGCGTGTCCTTGTGGATTCAAGGTTCAATCGCTCTCGTGGATTCGGAGCGAGGCACGTGCGTGGATCGAACGGTGCTATTGGGTGAAGACCGTGGATTCGGTCGGACGTCGTGGATTCGACGTGGACGCCGTGGATTGGGCGTTGGGAGCAGATCGTGGATTCGAGAAGCGTCTGGAGCGAGCGGAGAAGATCCTCTAGGAGCGTATGGAAAGGTTGAGTCGTAAGTGTGTACGGTAAATCACCTTGTCACGTTTTAATTCTAGGCTTGATTCTGCCGTGTTATCGGTCCCGTGGTTTTTACTCCGGTGATGGAGTTTTTCCACGTAAAAATCTTGCGTGTTATTTTATTTTCCGCATTGGGTTTTATCGCACGATTTTTTGGAGTAGTGTTTATACGTTTACACCTATTCACCCCCCTCTAGGTGTTTCTTCCCCTATTTAGATCCCGTATTATATACGACCCAACACACTGAAGGAACGATCTACACTCTTTGGGACTCTGTATGAACAGACTGGTCTTGGCCCCATCTGCATTTCCCTGAGTCCAAGGGTATTGTCTCTATTCGGTAAGAATGTTTTATCAAAATGCTTCAAGTCTAATTGATCAGGAGGGACCGACGTCGGGAATTTCTAACATCGGTTAAAAATGTCAAGATCAAAGTCACACCTCAACTGATTGGAGAGGTGTTAGGGATGAAGGCCAGAGTTGATGGACCTCATTATCTGAAAAGTCAAATCTTCTCCACCAACTCCTGGAGAGTGGTAGTTAATGGATTTGTCTTCCAGATACTCTGTCGACAGGAAATTCCGTCTTTTCAAAAGAGCTTCGACCGGAGTATCGCTATGTGAACTTCATTGTTTGCTATAACATTCTTCCTAACATGAATACAAAGGTTCTTCGATGGGACAGAATGTTATTCTTTATCTTCTTGGAACCCCGCAGCGGCCAATGGGGGCAAATTTAAACATTCCTTACCTCATCTGGTCAAGGATGGCACGCTATGTGGAACATGCTCACCCTACAGAGAGACTCCCCTATCCTATGATATTATGCGCATCTTTCGGAATTTAAGTCGACACAAGTGCGAGCTCCTACATGCACAGTCCTAGGTACAATCAATGAAACGACAATAGTGAAGTCTCTCTCCACGAAACAAGATGAGCCCCCATCACCTCCTCGCCGACGAGAGCACAACCACAAGCAACAACCTCTGCACCGCAAGCAACACCTCCAGCACCCCACCAGCACAAGCAGCACAAAACAGCACCTCCATCAACTTCTGATGATGATGCATCGGTTACCTCCAATCTATAAAGAAACAACAACGTCTCTCCAAGAGCAAGAACGCATGTCTAACGAGTTCGTTCAGATGAAAGCGGATCTTAGAGAGGTTAAGAAGAGCAAGCTTCAATGAACAAGCGCATCAAGCAAATATTTCAGAAGCTTGGATGCATCAGTTCTGATTACTCTGAATATGCTTTATTCTAATGCTTTATTCTAATCTTTTGCAGGTTTTCTGTTATTCCCTCTTAAGTTTCTCTTTTTTTAAACTGTTTTTAACTCTTCCTTCTTTTGTAATTTTGGCTAAACTTTAGTGGCAAAAAGGGGGGAGAGAAGAGAAGTAATAAGATACAACAATGTGTTACTTTAAAATGCTTGAGACTGTGAGAAACTTGAAACTATGGAGGTAAGTTATAACCTCAACTTGAGAGGTAAGTATCACAACTTTTGGTTTTGTATTGTGATTGCATGCATGTCTTGACTAACTATCGACTAACTATTTGGGCATGTAATATTACTAACAAGTTGTTTGATTACTAACAAAGTTATGACATTTTGAATTTATTGCTTAGAAGATATGTCGTTGTTTGATTGTGATCTTATTATATATCTGAATTCGTGAATGTCATGGTGAGTATAAACTCTATCTCTGTTAGGTTTTTGAATGCTAAATATTCATGAGTATCTAACGATCTCTTTTGTCAAGAATGATTTCTTTTTGCAGAGAGTGCAGATGTCTAAGTCTAGAGTCTGTTTTAGGAGTTTATCTCATGTATTTAATTTTGGATCTCCATTGTAAATTTTTGTTGTATGGTGATAGCATAAAAATATCTTTTTGAATTTTCTTAAGTGGATTGTGTTTTTGTCACGAAACCGCCAAGGGGGAGATTGTTAAGGAATTTGTTTTGGCGCATTTCGTGAAAGTATTGAGTCTTGAAGATTGAAGATGAAGAAGTTTGGATCATATAACTCAATCTCAAGAAAGAAGAAATTCAAAAGGATCAGGTATGTTTAACTAATTATTTTTGGTGATCCGAATACTTCTTATAGTGTGGAAACACTTGGATGAATTTTTAAATTGCATAAAAATCAAAACTGGACATGGGACATGTTCAGGATCGGATCAGACACAGCAATCCGGATCCCGAAGGGTGTTGATTCTACGCAAATCCAATCCGGATCCAAGCCATTTCTGATCTGGATCCCGAACCTTGTTTTCTGAAAAGTGTCTGTTCGTTACGACAATCCGGATCGCCGTAAATCCTCCGGATCGTCGTCCTGTAAAATTCCAGGAAAAGGTTAGTTTTTGATTCTTATCCTCTTCCAACGGTTTCTAACCTATAAATAAACCCTATGATTCTTTTTCTAGGGCAAGCCGCATAAGCCGAAAAGCTAAATAAACAAAAGACGGCCATATAAATCCACCTATATAGAAGAAAGGAAATCAATAGATTTAATCCTATGTTTCTTCATCTATATTGATAGATTTGATTCTAGGGTTCATACTCAGATTTTGAATAGAATCAAATCAATGAATACTTAGATGGTATTTCCGATCTATTTCTAATCTAAGTATTCGGCGGATCATCACCACCCAAAAACAACGATTTCTCCAAAATCGGCGCGTGTGGACTCGCGTGGCCTTGTGGATTCAAGGTGCTACCGCTCTCGTGGATTCGGAGCGAGGTACGTTCGTGGAGGATTTGAGAGTGCTACTGGGTGAAGACCGTGGATTCGGTCAGACGTCGTGGATTCGGCGTTGGACGCAGATCGTGGATTCGAGAAGCGTTGCAGAGCGAGCGGAGAATCAACTAGGAGCGTATGGAAAAAGGTTGAGTCGTCTGTGAGTACGGTATATCACCTTTGTACGTGTTATAATTCTAGTGGATTTCACCGTGTTATCGGCCCGTGGTTTTTTACTCCGGTTTGGAGTTTTCCACGTAAAATCTTGCGTGTTATTTTTTATTTCCGCATTGAGTTTTATTGCGCAACGATTTTTGAGTGTTTAAACGTTTACACCTATTCACCCCCCCTCTAGGTTTTTTTTCCCCTATTTAGATCCAATTATACATAACCCGACAACTTTTCGGTGGGGGTAGACAGCACACTACGTTTCAAGGCGGATTGGCATGCCCGATTCGCCGAATTGAAAAGGGAGATTTTGTCAGAAGCACACTGCGGTCCCTATGCGGTCATCCTGGTGACACGAAGATGTACAAGGACCTCAAGCGAATTTTAGTGGACACAAACTAAAAGGGGATGTAACAAGTTCGCTGCTCACTGTTTGGTTTGTTAACAAGTAAAGGCCGAACATCAGCGCCGGCGGGGAAACTACAATCTCTACCTGTACAGAGTGGAAAGGGAGCGAATCACCATGGAATTCGTCATGGGTTGTTTGCATCGCAACAAGGACACGATGCGGTTTGAGTCACAGTGGATCAATTGACGAAGTCGGCTCTTTTCCCACCCATCCGTACGATGTGGACTAGAGACACTCGGCTTGTGTCGAACCTTTGGCAAAGTCTACAGCGAGCTCTAGGGACTAAACTACACTTCAGCCGGCGTATCACCCCAGACCGATGGACAATCCGAACGAGTGATCCGAATTCTCGACGATAGGCTCCGAGCCTGTGTACCTGATCAGGTGATGGATGGTCACTGCTGTCAAGCTTGGAGAGGACCTGAACTCGATAAAACACCGGTGCAGATCTTAGCACGGGAGGACAAAAAGTTGCGCAACCGGTCGATCCCCTATGTGAAGGTGCTATGGAGCAACCAGGAAGAATGTGAAGCGACATGGGAACTAGAGTCAAAGATGAGGGAGTGCTACCCCAGATTTTTTTTCATTGCGGACCAGGCTTAAGTTTCGAGGATGAAACTTCTTTAAGAGGTGAGTGTATAATACCTCGACCTTCCGCCTTCTTTTTTGTTCTAATTTAATTAATTCAGTTGTTGGGGGGGGTGGTTGAAAGTTCGAGAATTTCTGGGCTGACGTCGGGATTTGCGGGTATTTTTAGGTGCTTAGAGCTTGCAAAACGGTGAACGGTGGCGCGATCGGATTCGAATTCCGACACCGGGATCTCCAGAAATGATTTTTGAAGTTCACTATCAGCTTGGGAGCGTCGGAATCCGTGCTGCGATCGGCATGCTTTCTGAGGTAATCTGGACCCCTCGTTTAAATTTGATTGGCTAAGGATGCTATCTGGTAATAATTTTCAATTCTTTCCCTTTCGTTAGCGTTTAGGCAAATCTGGGTGCGTGCGGGAAAACCCAATCCATATTTTCCTCTTTTCAAGAAAACAGCGTAGAGAACTGAGGCTGAGAGACAGGGAGAGGGAAGGAGAAATGCTCCCTTCTGCGGGATTGATCGAGCGAGGAGCGGACGATCCTCTTTCTTCCTCCTCCTCCAGCGAAATCAAGGAGAGCGGTTCGTGTTTTCCGAATTTTCGTTGTGGGGTTTTCTTGTCGTTGTCGCGTCGGGGTCGGGGGCAAGTTTTCATTGCGTGTGCCGCCGCCCTCATCGCCGCCACCGCGGATGTACCGGCCACGAAGGGGCACCCGTGCGGGCTAGTGGCGCGCGGGGCCACCCGCAGGCAGGGAGGCGCGGGGCCACCGCAGGCAGGGCGCCCGCGCGGGCTGGTGCGGCGCGGGGTCGCCCGTGCCTGTGGGCAGCGTGCCCGCGCGGACTGGGGCCGCGCGGGGCCGCACGAATGGGCGGGGGGGCGCCCCCGCAGGGCCGCCCGCGCCTGTGGGCAGCGCGCCCGCACGGACGGGTGTCGCGCGTGGCTGCCCGCAGGTAGGGCCCCGCGCGGGCTGGTGCCGCGCGGGGCGCCCGCGCTTGCGGGCAACGCGCCCGCGTGGACTGGTGCCACGCGGGCCGCCCGCAAGGGGGCTGCCGCGCGGGGCTGGTGCCGCACGGGCGCCCGCAAGGGAAGGTGCCCGCGCGGGCTGGTGCCCGCGGGGCCGCCCGTGCCTGCGGGCAGCGCGCCCGCGCGGACTGGCGCCCTGGCGCGGCGCGGCCGGGCACCCGGGGGGGCCGCCCGCGCGGGCTGGTGCCGCTCGGGGGCCGCCCGCGCCTGCGGGCAACGTGCCCTCGCGGGCTGGTGCCGCGCAGGGCCGCCCGTAGGTAGGGCGCCCGCACGAGCTGGGCCACGTGGGGCCACACGTTCTTGCAGGCAGCGCGCCCGCGCGGAGGGTGCCGCGCGGGGCCGCCCGTAGAGGGGGGCGCTCCCGCGCGGGCTGGTGCCGCACAGGCCGCCCGCGCCTGCGCGCAGCGCGCCCGTGCGGACTGTTGCCGCGCGGGGCCGCCCGCAGGGGGGGCGCCCGCGCGGGCTGGTGCCGCGCGGGGCCGCCTACGCCTGCGGGCAGCGCGACCGAGACGGACTGGGGCCGTGCGGGCCGGTGAGGGAGGCTGGGGGGAGAGGCGCCCGCGCGGGTGGAGCCAACGGGGCCGCCCGCGCCTGCGGGCAACGCGCCCTCGCGGGTTGGTGCCATGCGGGGCCACCCGCAGGTGCTGCGGCGCCTGCGGGCTGGTGCCGCGTGGGGCCCCCCGCGCCTGCGGGCAACGCGCCCGTGCGGGCTAGTGCCGCGCGGCCCCCACAGGCAGCGCGCCCGCGCGGGCTGGGGCTGCGCGGGGCTGCCGCAGTCAGCACGGCCCGCGCGGACTGTGCCGCGCGGGATGACCGCATACGGGTGCGGAGACCAGCCCGCGCGGGACGACCGCATGCGGCGCGGAGTTGCTCCGCCGCCGGGCCGTGAGCCGCTTTCGCGACTGGCTCGGTGATTTCGTCTTCTTTATTTTGAGGTAGTCTGTTTAGTGTCACTAACGTTTTCTCGGGGGACTTTTTTGGTCCGAGGGAGGCCACAGAGACGCGGACGATCCGAGTACCCTGTCCCCGTGCTCGAAAAGTAGGTACTTTTCCAGTTTTAGATTCCGGAATTATGGGAAAGGTTTTGTAGGAATAAGTAATTGCAGGATTTGTTACGGAATTTGAGTTGGCGTAGTTTCGTGAAAGTCTCAAGTCTTGAAGATTGAAGGTGAAGAAAGTTGGATCATTTAACTCAATCTCAAGAAGAAGAATTCAAAAGGATCAGGTATGTTTAACTAAAGAATTTGTGTGATCCGAATACTTCTTGTAGTGTAGAAACACTTGGAAGAATCTTTCATTGCATAAAAATTCAAAACTGGACTTGGGACTGTTCAGGATCCGGATCAGGTTGTTCGATCCGGATCCCGAAGGTGGTTCGTTCATACATCGTCGCAATCCGGATCGTAGTCTCTTGATCCGGATCCCGAACGTTGAGTTTACCATCTACCTTGAACGATCCGGATCTTGCTTCGCAATCCGGATCCCGAACGTTGATGTTTGGTGAACTGTATGAACGATCCGGATCGTAGTCACATGATCCGGATCCCGAACCTTCGTTTTCTGGAATTGGCTGTTTCGTTATGACGATCCGGATCCTAGTTATCACCGATCCGGATCGCCGTCCGTAAAATCCAGAAATGGTTGGTTTTTGATTCTTATCTCCTTCCTAGGGTTTCTAACCTATAAATACACCCTATGTCTTTCTTTCTAGGGTGAATCCACATAGCCGTCATTTTCTTGTATCATCTTATACGGCTATAGATCCACATATAGAGAAGAAAGGAAATCATTAGAGAATACTCTATGTTTCTTCATCTATATTGATTAGTTTGATTCTAGGTTTTCATACTCACATCTTGAGTTGAATCAAACTAATGAATACTTAGATGGTATTTCCGATCTATCTTTGATCTAAGTATTCGGCGGATCATCACCACCCAAAACAACGATTTTCCCCAAAAATCGGCGCGTGGATTCGCGTGTCCTTGTGGATTCAAGGTTTAATCGCTCTCGTGGATTCGGAGCGAGGCACGTTCGTGGATTCGAACGGTGCTATTGGGGTGAAGACCGTGGATTCGGTCGGACGTCGTGGATTCGACGTTGGACGCCGTGGATCGGCGTTGGGCGCAGATCGTGGATTCGAGAAGCGTCTGGAGCGAGCGGAGAAGATCCTCTAGGAGCGTATGGAAAAGGTTGAGTCGTAAGTGTGTACGGTAAATCACCTTGTACGTGTTTTAATTCTAGTGGATTTCTGCCGTGTTATCGGTCCCGTGGTTTTTTTTACTCCGGTGATGGAGTTTTCCACGTAAAATCTTGCGTGTTATTTTATTTTCCGCATTGGGTTTTATCGCAACGATTTTTTTGGAGTGTTTTATACGTTTACACCTATTCACCCCCCCTCTAGGTGTTTCTTCCCCTATTTAGATCCGTATTATATACGACCCAACAAGTGGTATCAGAGCGGGAATAGGTTGTGAACAATGGTTGAAGGTGGAAACATCAATCGACCCCCTTTCTTTGATGGAACAAATTATGCGGTGACTGGAAAGTTACGGATGAAAGCCTTTTTATCTTCCATCGACGAAAGGGTGTGGCATTCAATTGAATCAGGATGGACTAATCCACTGAACTTATCTCTGATGTTCACACCTTAAAACCCTAGGTCGGAATGGACCAAGGAAGAGTTTGAGTTATCTTCTTACAATGTCAAGGGAATTAATGCTATTTTAATGCCTTATCTCAAACTGAATTCTCTCGCGTCTCGGCATGTGAGACTGCGAAAGAAATCTGGGATGTTCTCCAGGTTACACATGAGGGAACTAACCTCGTGAAGATTCAGAAACTGCAAATGCTTACGAGCAGTTTTGACTCTATCTTAATGGCAGAAAATGAATCTTTCACGGACTACTATACACGATTGCAAGACATCGTAAACTCATGTTGCTAATCTGGGAGAGAAGATTCCAGAATTTAAGATTGTAAGAAAAATCTTAAGAACTCTTCCTGAACGATTTCGCCCAAAGGTTACTGCCATTGAAACTATTAAACACCCCGGACGAAATACGTGTAGAAGAATTAGTTGGTTCATTACAAACTTATGAAATGACTTTTAATACTAACAATTCTTCTGGAAAAGCATCCACTTCTAAGTCTTCAGGTTATGCGTTGAAAACAACTAAGGAAGAAGACGCGGATACATCCTCCTCGGACGATGACGAGAACCTTTCTATGGAGGAATTTGAGAAGCAGCTCGCTCTCTTGACGAGGAATTTTCGCCGTAACTTTCGAAGGGGGTAATTCAAGCAAATCTCCATCCTTCGGAAAGTGGAACAAAGGCAAGGGTACTCCAAGTCACAAGTCAAGAAAGCAGGAGAACTTCTCAAAGGATAAGAAAAGTTCAGAAGGACAACTGCAATGCTTCAAATGTCGAGGCTACGGCCACATTGCAACGGAATGTCCTAACAAGTATCCGGCAAAGAAGAAGGCGATGCAAGTCGTCACTTGGGATGACAACTCAACGTCAAATGAGTCGTCTTCAAGTGATGAAGAAAAGAGCTCCACCGCATTCCACGCGTCCACATCTTCACCATTCATGTGCTTTATGGCAAATACATCTGAGTCGTTGTCCAACTCCACTGTTGAAAAGAACGCAACGGACAACGAATCGGATGATTCGGAAGGTGAAGATTTTGCTCTAGCCTACCACAGACTTTTGAGGGACTCAAGGAAAGTGGCTAAGCAAAACAAGAGTTTGAGAGGGAGATTGCATGATCTCGAAGAAGAAGCAAAAAGAGCGACTTCTCTCTCAAACGCTCTTGAAGTGGAAAGGGAAAACCTGATAAAAGAAAATGCTTCCCTTCAAGAGTCCAATGAGCAACTTGAGAAGGAACATACAAATCTGGTGGATAACGCGAATCACTTCTCAAAGCTCTACAACGAGGCTCGACAGGATAACCTGGAAATGACAAAGACCATTTTCCAACTCAAGAATGACTTACAGCGATTCTCTTCAGGAAGGAGTAAGTTGGATAGACTTCTTGGTCTTGGTCAATCAAATAGGTTCGGCCTCGGATACACTCAAACTGGAAACAGTCCAAGTTTGAGTGGGACAGTTTTTGTGCCTCAGTCGGTATCTCCTCCTCCGACACCGGAATTCAAGACAAACAACGACAACAAACCTACTTCATCCTCTTTGGGATCGTCAAGATATAAGGTATATTTTTCGTTGTGGTGTTTCAGGGCACATAAGAAGATATTGCAAGACGGGAGTCGAACGCTCATCTAAGCACCTCTTGCATCAACTACCAAAAGGCTCCTTTCCGGAAATCAAAGCAAAACTTTTCAAATGAAAAGAGACTTGGTAGTTCAACCGCACAAGACGACTTCATCAAGGAGCAACAATCGTTTTAACAAGACGCTTTCACCTAGGCACAAAACTTCACGACCATTACAGACGCATTCCAAAAGGTTTGGGTGCGCAAAGGTGAAATTTTCCCTTGTCTTGTTTCCAATATTTCCTTGCATGCATATGATAGCTCGTCTTGGTATCTGGATAGCGGGTGTTCCCGTCACATGACCGGTGACAAAAATAGTTTTCAAAATCTTGAGAAAATCTCCGGAGGACACGTTGTTTTCGGAGACGGTCGATCTTCCAAAATTGTTGGAAAAGGGACGGTAGCTATTCCAGATGGCCCGATTTTGAAAAACGTCTTATTTGTTGATGGCCTTAAGACTAACCTCATAAGCATAAGTCAACTTTGCGACAATGGTTTTTCAGTTAACTTTTCATCGGTTGAATGCGTTGTAACTGATAAGGACCATGTCTTCTTTTTTAAAAGGGGTTAGATCTGAAAACAATTGTTATGTTGTTCCTAATAAATTTTCTGAAAATTGTAACTTAGCCGCTTTGAATAATGAAACTCTTTGGCATGAAAGGCTAGGTCACTTAAATTTTAAGGAACTTACAAGAATTTCAAACAAGGACGTGGTCAAGGGGATTCCAAAGCTTTTATTTAAACAAAATGTTGTGTGTGGTGGTTGCCAAAAGGGTAAACAGTCTAGGACTGCACACAAAAACTTGAACCACGTTGGTACAAAACGGCCCTTGGAACTTTTGCACATGGACTTAATGGGGCCGACCCGTCAACCATCCTTGGGAGGTAAATGGTACATCTTTTTATTGGTTGATGATTTCTCTCGGTTTTCATGGGTAGCATTTTTGAGAGAGAAAGCTGATACGTTTGACTCTTTTCATGAGACTTGCCATCGTATTATGATTGAAAGAATGAAAAGATCATTCGTGTTAGAAGTGATAGGGGTGGAGAATTCATAAATTCAAAATTCATTGATTTTTGTACTTCAAATGGCATTAAACATGAATTCTCGGCACCCTATACACCTCAGCAGAATGGTGTTGTTGAGCGCAAAAACAGGGTTGTTCAAGAGATGGCGCGTGTGATGCTTCATAGCCGGAAATTACCGCTACATTTTTGGGCTGAAGCTGTGAACACCGCTGTCTATGTCATTAACAGAGTGTATTTGCGCCCAGGAACCTTGAATACACCATATGAGCTGTGGTTTAGTAGAAAACCGGATATCAAGTACTTTCGTATCTTCGGGAGTCGATGTTACATCTTACGTGACCGTGAAAATCTTGGAAAGTTCGACTCTCGAAGTGATGAAGGGATCTTTTTGGGTTATTCTACGAATAGCAGAGCATATCGAGTATTTAACATTGAATCTAAGACGATTGTAGAATCTATAAATGTTAAAGTAGATGAAGCTTCTCATTTTGAATCTGAAAAATCTACCCTCGATATCTCTCTAGATGATGATTCTCCTGCTAGTGCATCTTCTCATAATAATACTTCCAATATAATGATGCATCTAATGGTTCTTCTAGTTTATCTGATGTGCAGGAATCATCTCGTGTACCTCCGAGTACTCCGTTTCAACAAACGCTACGAATCTCCAAGGATCATCCGGAATCGAACATCATTGGAGATCCACAAGAAGGAGTTAGAACTCGAAGGCAGTTGGTTTGCGGATTTGCTTGCTACGTATCTTTAATCGAACCAAAGACAATAGATGAAGCTCTTCAGGATGACTACTGGATTAAAGCAATGCAGGAAGAGCTCCATCAATTTGAGCGAAACAAAGTCTGGGAATTAACGAAGCCTCCAAAGCAACATAATGTGATAGGTACCAAATGGATCTTCAAGAACAAGAAAGATGAAGATGGTACTATCATCAGGAACAAGGCACGACTAGTTGCTCAAGGCTACTCTCAAGTAGAAGGTATAGACTTTGACGAAACTTTCGCCCCTGTAGCTAGACTCGAGTCCATTCGTATATTGTTTGCTATTGCTTGTCATTTTAAAATCAAATTATTTCAAATGGACGTCAAGAGCGCATTTCTAAATGGGTTTTTAAATGAGGAAGTTTATGTAGCTCAACCGAAAGGTTTTGTAGATCATAAACAACCTAACCATGTTTTTCGTTTGAAAAAGGCTCTTTACGGTCTGAAACAAGCACCGCGAGCATGGTACGAAAGGTTAACAAAGCACCTTTTGGAGAAGGGCTATACTCGAGGGGGAGCTGACAGGACTCTCTTTGTGAAGCATTATCAAAATAATTTCATTGTAGCACAAATCTATGTCGATGACATTGTATTTGGTGCAACAAAAGATAATGATGCTTCTAAATTCGCGGAGACCATGGAAAAGCGAATTTGAGATGTCCATGATGGGCGAATTGTCTTATTTTCTTGGATTGCAAATTAAACAAAATGATGAAGGTATTCACTTGAGTCAATCCAAGTATGCACTGGAGTTGGTCAAAAAGTTTGATCTAGAAAATTGTAAAGATTTTCCAACTCCAATGGGAACTAGCCACAAGGGACTTGGAAGTGAATCACATAGTGAGAATGTAGACGAGAAACTGTATAGAAGTATGATTGGAAGTCTACTTTACCTCACGGCTAGTCGCCCGGATATATCCTTTAGTGTTGGGATTTGCGCGAGATATCAATCAGCACCAAAGGAGGTTCACCTGAAAGCGGTGAAACGGATCATCCGGTACATCAAAGGATCAATTAATTTCGGAATTTGGTATCCTATGGGAACAAGTCTGGACATTGTTGGATACTCAGATGCCGATTGGGCAGGATCAGTGGATGATCGGAAAAGCACGAGTGGTGCATGCTTCTATCTTGGCCATTGCCTTGTTGCATGGCACAGTAAAAAACAGAATTGCATAGCACTCTCGACTGCCGAAGCGGAATACATTTCAGCTGGAAGTTGCTCAACTCAACTCATTTGGATGAAAAGCGTATTGAGTGACTTCCGCATTTCAGCATCTTCGGTAACAATTCTTTGTGACAACACAAGTGCAATTAACATTTCTAAAAACCCTGTGTTGCACTCTAGAACAAAACATATTGAACTTAGATATCATTTTCTTAGAGAGCTAGTTGAATCAAATACTCTTCAACTTTCATATATTTCAACTGAAGATCAATTAGCTGACTTTCTAACAAAACCTTTGGATCAAAAACGTTTTATTCATTTACGAAAAGCAATTGGGATGCTTTCCTTGAAATAATCTTCTTTTTGAAATCTTTGCTTAGGATAGGTTTTGTATTTGTATTTGTTTTGTTCTATTCAATATCTATGTTTGTACATAGGACATTAATTGAGCATAGATCATAATTGACTTTAATTGCATCTGTTCACACATTTAGAAATTTATTATGCTTTTGCCATCATAATATTTCACTATTGCAATGATCATTTATGTTAATTAAATCATCTTCTAAAGTGATCAAAGTCAATTTCTCTCTCAATGATCTCTTGGTATAGTCATTATCTTATTTGACTGTTTAGTCGAGTATGAAATCGAGATCAATTTTTGGTTGAATACTTTATATCTTAAATAATTGATAGCCAATTGAGGGGGAGTCAAAGATAATGTAAAATGCTCAAAAGATGTGGAAAGAGTTACATCCCAATGAGGAGTGTGAAAACTACCACCACATGGAGGAAAGAGCTACCCACCTCGGTCGTCCGAGTATTGTGTGCAGCTACCACATGTATACCAAGCATGGTTGTTCAAATTTTTTGATTAAGTAAAATGCATATTGAAATACTTGACTCTGTCAAATTTCAAGGTTGGTATAAGGTGGGATTTCTTAAAGAAAGATGCTCAAAGAGCCACTCTCTTCAACAGATTGTCTAGAAATATTATCTACTATATTTGGGATTTCAAACATCTATTGATCTTTGTATTTCATTTTCTTTACTGAATTGATGATTTGATAAAGGCATTACTCATAAGATCAAGTTAGATGTGATTGAAGGTGTTCAACTTTAAGGGATTTAATTCTTGTAAATTTTCGTTTCATTTTTGGATATTATTGATAGATTTGGCATAATCTAATTCTTGTTGTATGAAACGATGATTTTTGTTTAAAGTTGATACACATTTGTGCTTATAATCTTTTTCTGGATTTTCCTGAATTTCTCTGAAATTTTCTAAAGAAAAAGTTGGGGCCGATCCGGATCGGGCAAGGTGATCCGGATCCCGAACGCAGGTTTTCTCCTGCGGGCTGACGATCCGGATTGGACCTGCCGATCCGGATCCCGAACGCAGTTTTCTCACTGCGGGTAGCCGATCCGGATCGCAAGCTCGGGAGGATCCGGATCGCGGCTAGGTTTTTATAAAGAACAAAAGGGTTTTGATTTCTTTTACTCCAATCTTTTGTTCAAAAGTTTCCAGAGCGCTTCTCTCTAGATTTCATCCTTCTTGGAAGCTTTCAAACTCAAGTTCTTCAATTCCAAGTAAGTTTTATTGATCAAAATCTCGGTTTTTCACCGTTTTTCTCTTTTCCTCCTCAAACGCACGAATTTGTTGGACCAACTTTGTTTGTGGATGGTTTTTGATCAATTTTTTTTTTGAAATAAGAACTCTGGGTAGTTTAGTTTTGATTATATGCTAGGTTTTCTCCTGATTAACGGATTTTTAGGCTTCGATTTCTAAAATTTCGGTTTTAGGGCATATAATAAGGATTTTCGAAAATTATGCAATTGATCTATTTTTAAAAGTCCTTTTGCAAAACTAATTTGATTCTTGGCTTCTCTACATGATTATGATTGTTTGGGTACAATTTTTCCAATTTTTGAAAACTAAGAATTTTTGTGTTCTTGAGTTGGTCTTCACAGGATTTAAATCTTCTCAAAGCACTTGGATCAATGGGATTCTCATGGATCATTCTTTTGTTGGTCACAATAGTGCACACTCGGGCCACAAACAAATTAAAGAGAGCTAAGAAAACACAACAAAAAGGTGAATTTGTCGAGGTCAGTGATACAGAGGTGGATTGTCACGAGATAGATTGGACTGCATTGACAGATGATGATGAATCATTGCCTGAACAAAAGGCGTCCGATGCTTCGAAAGGAAAAGCACCCATGGACAAAGGAAAAGCGCCTATGACTAAACCAACCATCTCTGTGAAAAGGAAACGAGTAACTAGACGTTTTGGACTACGACGAGACGCTGATTTTAACACACCGATAGTTCCTGACTCCCCGCCTCGCGTGGAAGGAGTGTTCGTCAGCATGGATCGCGTTCGAGCGTTTGAACGTCGTGAATGCATCGGTGAACGTCATGTCAACATTGAAGCTCTCCGAAATCACTCACCTGAGTTTGGAACCTTGATTGAGCAAGCTAATCTCATCCAAGTCTGCCGATTCCCCGAACTACTTGGGTATTGTTTGTATCGTGTAAGGACCTTTTACACGAATGCAACACATCTTCAAGAAGGAGAACATGGATCAATGCATTTCTATACAATTATCCAAGGGATGAAACTTAAAATCACTCCGCAGCTAATTGGCGAAGTTCTTGGAATGGAATCTAACACATTGGGGGTCAACTTTTTGAAAGGAAAAAGTTTGACGAATGCCTTGTGGCGAACAGTGATAGATAAAATTTGTTTGGAAGGAACGAATTCAGCTAATGGTAAAAGTGTAAAATCCAAACATCTTCGACTGGAATACCGATTTCTAAATTTCATCACGTGTTACAACATTCTACCTAACATGCAGACTAAGGTCGTGAGATGGGAGAGACTGCTGTTCCTATATCTCTTAGGTCATCCCTCTGAGGCTGTAGGATTGAACATGAATATCCCCTACATAATTTGGAATAGAATGTCAAGATATATTGTGCATCCTCATCCTTCTGAGCGACTTCCGTTTCCGTTAATCATCATGAGGATCTTACAAAAGTTTGACATTGATATAAGCTCGACATCTTATCAACACTGTTGGGGGATGATAGATGAGTCAACGATTGTGAAGTCACTTCACAAATTACCACATGTTACTCCGACACATTCCACTGGAAAGAAACCTTGTGTCGGCACCTCGGCCTCACCGTCTCAACAAGCATCAGAACAAAGGCGAATGTCTGAAGAACTCGAGATCATAACGGCATCCCAAATTACATTGACCAAGAAAGTAAATTCAATGAGGAAATTGATCAAGAACATGTTCACTAAGATGGGATATAGTGCGTCTGAGGACTCAGACTCGGATGACTAATTTGTGCTTTAACAATTTTTGTGCAAATTTGTGCAGGATTTTATCTTTTTAGACTTTAGTTCAGCTTTTAGGACTTACTTTTAGTTCTAGTTCTTATTTTTCGGAACAATTTTTGAAATCTTTAACTCTCCTTAAATTTTTGTGTTTTTGGCTGATTTTGTGACAAAAAGGGGGAGAGAGTTTATAGAGAACTTGAACAATGCTTGAACAATGATTGATTGAACAATGATGATGATGTGCATGGACATCAAGGTAAGGGAACTTGAAAATCTTGATTGTGAAAATCTTGATGATGAAGATTTTGTATACATCAAGGTAAGTATGATCTCAACTTCAACTTGAGGTTTTTCAGCTATATGAATGCATGCCTCGACTAACTATTTGCTAACTATTTGGGCATGTAATATAACTAACAAGTTGATGTTCACTAACAAGTTTGTGACACTTGGTTTTGATTGCATAGAAGATATGTTGGTTCTTAACTCTGATCAATTACATATCTATATATATATAAATTTGTCACAAACATGTTCATGACATTTGGTTTTTACGTGCAAAGAAGATATGTTGGTGTTTTTTAACTATGATCTGTTTACATATCTGAATATAAATGTCATGGTAAGTATAAATGAGTTTAAACTTCATCTCTGTTTGTGGTTTTTGAATGATACAAAATTCTTGAGGTATCTAACGATTTCTTTTGTCAAGAATGATTTCTTTTTGCAGAGAGTACAGATGTCTAAGTCTAGAGTCTGTTTTAGGAGTTTAACTCATGTATTGTATTTTGGATCTCCATTGTAAATTTTTGTTGTATGGTGATAGCAACAAAAATATCTTTTTGAATTTTCTTTAGTGGATCTATGTTTTGTCACGAAACCGCCAAAGGGGGAGATTGTTACGGAATTTGAGTTGGCGTAGTTTCGTGAAAGTCTCAAGTCTTGAAGATTGAAGGTGAAGAAAGTTGGATCATTTAACTCAATCTCAAGTAAGAAGAATTCAAAAGGATCAGGTATGTTTAACTAAAGAATTTGTGTGATCCGAATACTTCTTGTAGTGTAGAAACACTTGGAAGAATCTTTCATTGCATAAAAATCAAAAACTGGACTTGGGACATGTTCAGGATCCGGATCAGGTTGTTCGATCCGGATCCCGAAGGTGGTTCGTTCATACATCGTCGCAATCCGGATCGTAGTCTCTTGATCCGGATCCCGAACGTTGAGTTTACCATCTACCTTGAACGATCCGGATCTTGCTTCGCAATCCGGATCCCGAACGTTGATGTTTGGTGAACTGTATGAACGATCCGGATCGTAGTCACATGATCCGGATCCCGAACCTTCGTTTTTCTGGAATTGGCTGTTTCGTTATGACGATCCGGATCCTAGTTATCACGATCCGGATCGCCGTCCGTAAAAATCCAGAAATGGTTGGTTTTTGATTCTTATCTCCTTCCTAGGGTTTCTAACCTATAAATACACCCTATGTCTTTCTTTCTAGGGTGAATCCACATAGCCGTCATTTTCTTGTATCATCTTATACGGCTATAGATCCACATATAGAGAAGAAAGGAAATCATTAGAGAATACTCTATGTTTCTTCATCTATATTGATTAGTTTGATTCTAGGTTTTCATACTCACATCTTGAGTTGAATCAAACTAATGAATACTTAGATGGTATTTCCGATCTATCTTTGATCTAAGTATTCGGCGGATCATCACCACCCAAAAACAACGATTTTCCCCAAAAATCGGCGCGTGGATTCGCGTGTCCTTGTGGATTCAAGGTTCAATCGCTCTCGTGGATTCGGAGCGAGGCACGTTCGTGGATTCGAACGGTGCTATTGGGTGAAGACCGTGGATTCGGTCGGACGTCGTGGATTCGACGTTGGACGCCGTGGATTCGGCGTTGGGCGCAGATCGTGGATTCGAGAAGCGTCTGGAGCGAGCGGAGAAGATCCTCTAGGAGCGTATGGAAAAGGTTGAGTCGTAAGTGTGTACGGTAAATCACCTTGTACGTGTTTTAATTCTAGTGGATTTCTGCCGTGTTATCGGTCCCGTGGTTTTTTACTCCGGTGATGGAGTTTTCCACGTAAAAATCTTGCGTGTTATTTTATTTTCCGCATTGGGTTTTATCGCAACGATTTTTTGGAGTGTTTATACGTTTACACCTATTCACCCCCCTCTAGGTGTTTCTTCCCCTATTTAGATCCGTATTATATACGACCCAACATGATTTACGACTGTTAACCCCTGTTAATGTTTATTATATAATGTTATCGATATTATGGCAACCAAGTGTCGCGGTGCCCTATGTTATGTATGTGTACTTGGTTACGGTGCTCGAGGTTGCCACACGCACACCAGCGGTTTGGCCACCGTGATGGTGTGCTTTTCCGGAAAAGTGGTACGTTGACCCATGTACCCCACATGGTGACGTAGTGGGGGCCCCCGTAGGTGGGGGGGTTAGAGGCACCAAGGTGAGAGCGGTGTGGTTTGCCGAGGCAGGTGCTCGGTGTGGTTCGCCGAGGCAGGTGCTCGGTGTGGTTGCCGGGGCAGGTGTTCGGTTTGGATTATGCAGGGGGGGGGGGGGGGGGGGGGGGGGGGGGGGTTTACCGTCGATTGCACGATGACGAGGGCGGTTGCTCCGGTTTTCTTACGGTTTGCTTTAGTTTTAGCCCTTTATGCATTTCATACTTTATATCATGTGTCGCTGACTTCCAACTCTGTGATAGGTTCTGTCATGGGTGAGAGCTAGGACGACGGTGAGGTCGCGACGAGAGGTCTATTGGCCCTTCGAGGCTACAGACTGTGTTTAGTTCTCCTTTTGCTCATTTCATTATATGTTAGTAGCTATGTGGGTTTGATACATTTGTGGGGTCGATGTGGATGTTGGGATCATTTCATACTTCTGTGGATGAATGTTTATTTTACTATCTGTTAGTTGGCCATTTTCAAACTACCGAAAAAACATTGCGAAAATAATTTTAAAAACATAGGTGTCGAGTGGGCACCGTTTTTAAAACTTTGTGGATTTATGGATTTCGTAATGGTTTTGAAAAATATTGGTGTCGAGTGGGCACCATTTTTAAAACTCTGTGGATTTATGGATTTCGAAACGGTTTTGAAAAACATAGGTGTCGTGTGGGCACCGTTTTTAAAACCCTGTGGATTTATCCTTTCAAAAGATCAAACGGCCTCGTTAAATTCCTGATGCATGATAATCTCGTGTAGTAATGCTTGTTGACTGCTGTAGTTAAATGACTGTTGTAATCGTGACACCATGCATATACAGAGGAGATTCCGCATGTTTGCGGGGTGAACCGGTATATGCGGTGGGTCTGGGCTTGCACCAGGGGAAAGAATTTTCAAAAAAAATATATAGGCAATTTTGAGAACTTTTTGGTGGCTGTCTTCCGCTTGTTTAAACCCCGGGGGCATGACAGGGCACGAGCGTCGGCAAGCTCCCGCTCCACCCAAGTAGCCATGTCGACCGCCTCTCGAAAAGTGGGCAATCCTGCAGTTGGCATTCCCCGAAGAGTGTCGCCCCTCCCGCTGTAAACGATGCGATCAATGCCACCAATGTCTTGTGTCAATAATCACATCCGTTCGGTAAGCGTTAGCAGTTGCCCAGCCATGTTGTCCAACTGGTTTCGGAGTAGGCGGTTTGCCACGGCTGCCGAGCCCATCCCATCCATTTCTGTGCTGCTAGTTAAAGATCAAGTCCGGCTGTTATTTGTGCATACAAAGAAATCGCATCAACCCTAGGCTTAACAGATCTAGTTCCCTGACCTACGAGTACAACGGGACTCTATCCCCTTTCCCTGCACACACTCGCGCTCTACGCACCTATATCTTGGTTATCTCGCAAGTCAGTTGCTTGTGGCATTGCACTCTGTGGATGTTGGTCACCGACCACCGTGGTTAAAGTCGTTTTCTCTGATACCATATAATCTGTCACGCCCCGGAGGTTCTAAATGAGCGAAAAAATGTGTATATATTTATTTTTAAAATTAACCTCGCCTACCGGTGCGCGCCCGACCCGCCACATATACAAATTAACTCCACAATCGGATGGAGTCTCTTTTGTATATGTACGGCGTCTCAATTACAACACATACTTTAACCATGTAGTCACGATGAAACCAAAGGGAGAGATCACAATTAATCACAACCACAATCACTACAATCAGATTGAAAGGATAAATCCACAGGTTGTCAAACGGTGTCCACACGACACCCGGTTTTAAAAACATTTTTGCGAATCTCTTTTAGGCAGCAACATAACTTGAAAGGATAAATCCACGGGTTTGGAAAGCAGTGCCCACACGACACTTAGTTTGAAAACGTTTTCGAAATCATTTTTCTACTTGAAAACATGCCGCATGCAAGTCTAAGATAAACACAATAAAAGATGTCACCACTAAGTTAGGATCTCAACCCAACATCCACATTGTTCCACAAAAAGTAATCACTAACCTACTGACCAAAAGGAAATGAGATAACCGAAAGTAAATAGGACATTCTACAGCCTCAAGCGGCTAAGGTCCTCTAAACGTAGTCTCACCATCGTCCCGGTTCCCACCCCTGTTCGGACCTGTCACAGTGTGGGAAGTCGGTGACAAATAAAGTAGATGAAAATAGGTACAATACGATAAAAACTGTAGTAAACAAACCGATACACCAGAGCATTCCACTTCCCCCTCATGAGTCACCATATCTCCTGTTTAATCAAAACGAAGCATACGCCGGGAGGTCTAAAGACCCCCAGCGAAAGTACACTTTGCTCACACCTTGATGCTACCAACCACTTCACGATACTTGTGCAGCACCTTAAGTAATCCGCGAGGGGTCCCCACTATGTCACCTTCACCTTTGTGGGGTATACGGGTCAACGTACCATCTTTCCGAAAAAATACACCCTGTGCGGTGGCCAGACCGCCGGTGTGCGTGTAAGCAATCATGAGCATAAATGTCGAAACCGGCGTGTAATAAAGCACCGCGACATTCGTTGCCACAGTTAGAAATAAAAGAGCGGGATTCTCATGCAATGGGGTTAAACAGTTTACAAAAAGGTACATCTACTTTACTTTCACAAGTTACAACGGGAACAACCATACACCGAAACACAATAAAGTACCAACCTCGAAATGTGCTGACCGGAACACCTGGGACTGAAACACGCTCACAATCGGCACCCGGACCTAAGAAAGTCCCCAAAAGAACAATAGGTCAGACTAAATTGCATTCTGTAAAGAAACAGAGTCCAAAACCCAAGAGTACGATGAAAACCCGACAACGGCGGCGGTAACGACGCGCGACGGACGACGCGGCCGCGGTCCCTTTCCTCGCGGCGCCGCATGTCGTGCGGCCGCGTGGGCACCGGCCCCGCGCGGTGCCGCATGCGGCTCGGCCCCACGGTCAGACTCCCCTCGCGCCGCTCGTGGGCGGCGCCCTGCGCAGCACTGGCCACACGGCGCGTACGCCGCTTGCGGCGGCTTCTCGCGCGGCACCTGCCAACGCGGGTGCTGCCGCCTGCGGGCGGCGCCCCGCGTGGCACTAGGCCGCGCGGCGCGCGCCGCCTCCGGGTGGCACCCCGCGCGGCACCTGCCCGCGCGGGTACCGCCGCCTGCGGGCGGCGCCCCGCGCGGCGCACACCACCTGCGGGTGGCGCCCCGCGCGGCACCTGCCAACGCGGGTGCTGCCGCCTGCAGGCGGCGCCCCGCGCGGCACTAGGCCGCGCGGCGCGGCGGCGGTGGTGACGGCGGCTAAACAGAAATGACAAAAACCCCAACGAAAACCGAAAAAGAACTTTGCTTACCGCGATCTCATCGGAAAAGATGATCTGCTCACACTTTCGGCTCCGGCACGTTGAACGGAGGCGATCGGACTCCTCCACTTTCTTCTTCTCTCTTTCTTCTCCGACTAGGGTTTTTTTTTCTCTTGGTACATACAATAAAACCCACATCCGGGTATTTATTATATAAAATTAATTATCTATTCCCACGAGATAATTCCACATCCTCTCGAAAAGCGTTCTAGATCTTTAACATGGATTTCGATGCACACTACGGTCACCGCGACCTTCAAAACCCCATTCCGGGGGATCCGTAAGTCGGATTTCAGATCCGATTGCACTACCGTTCATCATTTTTCGAGCTCTATCACAGGAAAATATCCGCACCGCACGATAATCAACTTATGAAAACTCGATAATTCGATTTTTCCTAATGTGTAATTTATTAGCAAGAGGGTAAAATGATACACAAAAAGTCATGATATTACACTCGCTGACTGGAAAATCTCGACAAACGGGACCCACCGTCGACTCAAACGGCTCCCAAGGCTAGTACTGATCTAAACACAACTGCCAGACTCCACTTGGCCTCCAGGCCCGAGTGTGATATGCATCCCACAACATCCCGAATCCTCGGCCCACAACCCGGGCGAGGGACACTCTAAGTCTAAATGAAAAGAATAAATGTGTGGGAGTGTCTAAAGCATATAATTAAACTAGTCCAAGTTGGAGTTTTCTACTTGTCTGGTTGAAACATGCATCATATGACATGGTGCTAGGTCAAGTTCCAATAACAGTATTTAATTTAACACAAATAGGAAGCATTAATCGACATGATCGTAATAACAACACAAGAAAACAACATCTCTCACAAACATGCTTCCTATCACATCTCGCATCATGCATACTCACTAACACATACAGAATTAGAGAACCGTCCACCAGTATTGGAGACGAAAGCAACCCTCCTGAAATTGCACATCGATCCAAGGTCCAAATGGGCTGAAACTGAACGTGGGTATTCCTCAGGTTCCCACGATTCCAATGAGCCCAAAAACACCCAAAAACTCCACTCAGTCGCTGAGATACAAGACGTACATCGCGGTAAGCCAAAAATCCCCAAAACTACAACCATGCAGAATTTCAGTCCAGAAGAAGTCAAACTATCACCTGTGAAATGATCTCCAAAAATTCCAATAAAAATACGGCTATGATCCTCATGAAGCGTAGATATCGATCGAGTCCTCACGGGCTGAAATTCGATAACGGAGCATGGAGATAAAAATCACACAAGCTCCGCTGTCTAGAAAAACTAGCTGCAAGAAAGTGGTTCAAAGACGCTCCGAAAATCATAATAAAAACCCAAAACTGAGAGAAGCGGAAAACATGGAAAACAAAGATCTACCTCTCGTGAAAACGATGCCATAGAAATCGGCCAAAAATTCCCTCGGATCAGCCTAGGGGAGCCCGTGGACGAAACGTCGACAGAAAAGCTCGGTATCGAAGGCGCGTCGAAGCTCGCGATGTAGATGAGGAAGCTGATGAAACGCCTTCCAAAAAAATCCTCGGGATGCCAAAAGTCGAAGAAGACCTCAAGAAGAATCCCCCTGTCGAAGATGGGCTCAAGAAAGGCTCGTAAAAGATCACAAAAGGAGACCCAAATGGGCTATTTACATCCCAAACCCACCAAAAAGGGGAATCCGGATTCGGGCGCAAGATTCGGGCGCCCGAATCCGGCCCAGCCCGTTACTGTGCGCGCCCGGATTCACCCGGGCGCGCCACGTGTTCCGCGCCGCACCCCGAACACCCCGTGCACGCGCGCCCGCCAATCACGGCGCGCCGCGTGGTGGTGCGGTCCACGACGGGGTGCACGCGCCGCGGTCTGCGCCGAGCCAGCCGGTTCACTGCGCCCGCCAATAGGCGGGAGACACGTGGCCTGGCGCGGTCCACCGTGCGCCGCGCCCGGCGCGATGTGCGCCCTAATTTGCACCCGTTGACCGCCCAATGGCAGCCTGCCACGTGGCCACGCCGCACTGCCCACTAGTCCCGGTGCACGCCGAGTGGGCCATGGACCAGCCCACTTCAAAATTCGGCCCTTTAGGCCCATTTGCCCAAAAATAGCCGATTTTCAACGTTTTCGCACGCTGAGTCCGTTTTTGGCATCCGTTTGACGCACAACGGGCTCGATACACCAATAATAGGTGATTTCTCACCGCCGACCTCCTAGTCAAGTCGTACGGGATAATCGGGACACCACAGGAGTGTTTGGTGGTCGTTGTAGTAGGTGTGTATATTGGTGTGTTTGTTAGAGTGGTAGTCTGAGTTACTTTTGTTGTATTTGTTGGAGAGTTGGTTGGAGTTATGTAGCAGTGGTGTACTTGTTATTTCTGGTAGTAGAGCTGTACCTGTTTTTGTTGGGGGCAGCATGGTGGATTATTGCTGGAGTTGTTGTGGAGTATTCTTTCGTAGTAGTGTCGTTGATGTTGGAATTGCTCGTGTTGTTATTGTGGAGGGGTTATTAAAGAGTTGTTTTCATTTATGTACAGTTAGTCTGTGATTTATTTTCTGCTCTACACCACTTTTTTTTGTTTCACTTACTCATGTATACTTTATCGGGTTGTTTGAGTTGTTGTATCACTTCGTATACGTGAGAAATACTGCGTATGTGGCTGATTTGTTGCCGAACTCGGGTTCTGGTTTACACTCGGGTCGTGACAGATACAATGACACGACGATAAGCCGATTACAACTTTGAAGAACAAGAAATGGAGATACAAGGAAGAAGGTAGGGATAGAAGGATTACAATTAAGACTACTCCTAGGAAAGCAGTAAAGAAAGTGGTAAATGCAGGTATGAAAAGTTAAGTTAACCTACTCCTAGATAAATGAAGAAGCTGGGGTGGTATCGGGCTTACGAGGTTGCCAGACCCCTTTTCCTTCGTTGTTTCGCTTATTTATACAGTTTCAAACCAAAGTGTATAACCGTTGATTTTAGAAATCGGCGTTATCTAAGGGGAATCATCGTAAATTCCACAACTACTTCCTTTTGAGTCGACTCCCTTCCAAAGGATATTACTTGTCTTTCTGTCCAAATTCATTCCCCAATCGTCGCACCGAAACGTAATCCTCAGTGCATTCCAATGCTGGACGTCGTTTGCCATTCCGGGTCAATTGCGAGATTTGTTCCCAAATCTCGCACTTTTTCCTTTCGAGATCTTTCCTTCTACAGTTCTGAGCAGCTAAGGATTGACCTTGACTTCGCCTCTTCTGTCGCTTGATTCATGCGGTCTGGTATCTTTCTTCGGCTGAGAGACGGTCTTGGATGAGATAATAGTCCTCTTGTTGATCATTTCTCTTGTCGACTGACTGCCGTTCCGGGTCAATTGCGAGATTTGTTCCCAAATCTCGCACTTTTTCCTTTCAAGATCTTTCCTTCTACAGTTCCGAGCAGCTAAGGATTGACCTTGACTTCGCCTCTTCTGTCACTTGATTCATGCGGTCTGGTTTCTTTCTTCGGCTGAGAGACGGTCTTGGATGAGATAATAGTCCTCCTGTTGATCATTTCTCTTGTCGACTGACTGCCCTACCGGCTGGCGCCTTCTGCCGATGGCATTTGTCGCGTCTTGTGCCTTTATGTAACCGAAATCGGTCCGAATCGAGACGCAGACCCTTCTTCAACTAACTCGTCCTTCCGTCAGCTGGTGTATCCGTCCGATGACGTGTGCTTCGTGCACCTGAAGCTAGTCCGATACAAGACGCAGATTCCTCTTCCTTCATTGGCTGATGTTTTTGGCCGATGGCACGCGTTGCGAGCTATTTTCTTTTGCAATCGAGACCGGTCTCAATCAAGACGCAATTCCCGTTTTGCTGACTCAAACCCCCATCGGCTGATACCTTTAACCGATGGTAGACGCCACGTGTCACTCCTTTAAGTGGCAAAAATTTTGGTCTCAACAGGTATACAGAACACCTACGGTGCTAGTGGCGCCTTTGGATCGTCTCGTCTTTTAGTAAAATGACTACTAGGGCACGAGCCCATTGGATGAGGTCTTTCCAAAGGGATAAAGAATTAAACTAAAACAAAGCAAAATGAATATGTAGAGTGGTCAAGGTTGCCGGATTAGTTGTAACCCTTGTATAGCAGCACAGTGGCCAAGTCATGACATAGTAGCATACCATCTGAGCATGATTAATAGAGTATCGATTTTATATTAGCATGCTAGTTTAGCATTTACAGTTTTCCCATATTATATATTATCTTGCTACTATTGCTTCCATTGGACCAAGCGGTGTAGAACATATTTTCTCGGTGGTTGAACCCATTGGGAACTATTCGTAGTTCTCACACAATTCGGTGACCATTTTTGCAGATCCAGGTATCGCTGGCGAGGCACGTGACAGGGGCAAGTGCCCGATAGTTTAGAGACCTAGAAGGTCTAGCAGCTTTATACATTTTTGGATATTTTGAGTGAACTATATATTGTGAGGAAAAAGATGAAAATTGTAATATTGGTTTAAATACTTGTTGAGAGAAATATGTAAAGAAATACTATATCTTGTGGTTCACTCATGTATTTCACTTTTTGTTTTTCATACTAAACTTGTCCTTTATATGAATGAAAGTTTTAGTTTAGTAGTGTTGGGGCCGAAAATGTCGGTGGTCGATCGGCCCCGAGTGTTCGCTTGACCCTTTGAGTGTGATGCGTCGTCTGCCAATGGATCAAGCGATCGGGCCGAGGAGGAATCTGGTCGGTCGGGTTCTTCTCACTTAACTCTCACGTCCGTTTGACTTAGATTAGCTGAATCAGGATATAGAGGTAGAGAAAGGCTAAGTCTGGCCTAGAGTAGTCGACTCAAAGAATAGAGACAGAATTGACACGACTACGGAGCCGATTCGGAATTGTATTCCTTACAAAGGGAATACAAGAAGGAGGATAGGGATAAAAATTATAAGTAATCTACTCCTAGGATATGCGGTAAACTTATCTAGGAAAGCATAAATGCATATATGAAATATATGAAAAAGCAGGGGGGTGGTCTTGGCTTACGAGGTTGCAGGATCCCCTCATCTTTGATGGTTCGGGTATTTATACACTTTCCGAAACATGCGTATAATCGCCGATTTGAAATTATCGGCGTGAATTCGGGAGAGTTATCGAAAAATCCTCAACTATTTCCTTTTAGATCGATTCTCTTTAGAAGGATTATACCCTTTTTTCCGTCCATGTTCATCCCCACATCGATGCGCCGAAGTGTGATCTTCGGCGCTTTCCAATGCTGGGCGCCGCTTGCCGTTCTGGAGTCTGTTACAAGATTTGCGCTGAAATCTCATACTCTTTCCTTATAAGGCCTTTCCTTCTGCGGCTCGAGTAGCCGAGGGCTGACCCTGACTCTGCCTTTTTCGTTGTTTGACTTAGGCGGTCTGTTATTTGCCTTCGGCCGAGGTTGGTCCCGGATGAGACGACGCCCTTTGTCGGTCGCTTCTCTTATCGGCTGATGCCCTTAGTCATGGTATACGCCACGTGTCACTTCCTTAGGTGGTGAAAAATTTTGATCTCAACAAGTAGTTTTATAATATGATATTATATCTCATTGATCACTTGTATTATATTAAGATGAATGTTTCAGTTCCTTTCGGATATAGATGTTGGGTTATATGTAATAATGGATCTAAATAGGGAAAAAAACACCTAGAGGGGGGTGAATAGGTGTAAACAATAAACACTCAAAAATCATTGCGCAATAAAAACCCAATGCGGAAATATAAATGAACACGCAAGATTTTTACGTGGAAAACTCCAAACCGGAGTAAAAAACCACGGGACCGATAACACGGTGAAATCCACTAGAATTAAACACGTACAAGGTGATATACCGTACTCACAGACGACTCAACCTTTTCCATACGCTCCTAGTTGATCTTCTCCGCTCGCTCCGCAACGCGTCTCGAATCCACGATCTGCGTCCAACGCCGAATCCACGGCGTCCAACGTCGAGTCCACGACGTCTGACCGAATCCACGGTCTTCACCCAGTAGCATGCTTCGAATCCACAAACGTACCTCGCTCCGAATCCACGAGAGCGGTTGCACCTTGAATCCACAAGGCCACGCGAGTCCACGCGCCGATTTTGGGGTAAATCATTGTTTGTTTGGGTGGTGATGATCCGCCGAATACTTAGATCAAAGATAGATAGGAAATACCATCTAAGTATTCATTAGTTTGATTCAACTCAAGATGTGAGTATGAAAACCTAGAATCAAACCAATCAATATAGATGAAGAAACATAGGGTAATATCTAATGATTTCCTTTCTTCTCTATATGTGGATCTTAGGCCGTATAAAAGATATTTGATTATGACGGCTTATGCGGCTTATCTGGATTAACCCTAGAAAAAGAATCATAGGGTCTATTTATAGGTTAGAAACCCTAGGAAGAAGATAAGGATCAAAAACTGTCGTTTCTGGAAATTTTTACGACGGCGATCCGGATCGGATTAGCTGTGATCCGGATCGTCGTAACGAGTCAGGCAATTCCAGAAAAACGAAGGTTCGGGATCCGGATCGAAGTGCTTGATCCGGATCGTTCATACAGTTCACCAAACATCAACGTTCGGGATCCGGATTGCGAAGCCTGATCCGGATCGTTCAAGGAAAATGGTAAACTCAATGTTCGGGATCCGGATCAAGGGAAGCTACGATCCGGATTGAACTGGTGTATGAACGAACCACCTTCGGGATCCGGATTGAACAATCTGATCCGGATCCTGAACAAGTCTCATGTTCAGTTCTTGATTTTTATGCAATAAGAAATTCTTCCAAGTGTTTCTACACTACAAGAAGTATTCGGATCACCAAAAATATTTAGTTAAACTTACCTGATCCTTTTGAATTCTTCTTTCTTGAGATTGAGGTATATGATCCAAACTTCATTCATCTTCAATCTTCAAGACTTAACACTTTCACGAAATGCGCCAAAACAAAATCCTTAACAATCTCCCCCTTTGGCAGTTTCGTGACAAAACACAGATCCACTAAAGAAAATTCAAAAAAAATATTTTTGTTGCTATCACCATACAACAAAAATTTACAATGGAGATCCAAAATAAAATACATGAGTTAAACTCCTAAAACAGACTCTAGACTTAGACATCTGTACTCTCTGCAAAAAGAAATCATTCTTGACAAAAGAAATCGTTAGATACCTCAAGAATTTTATATCATTCAAAACCTAACAGAGATAGAGTTTATGCTCACCATGACATTGAGTAATTCAGATATGTAATAAGATCACAATCAAACATTGACATATCTTCTAAGCAATAAGATTCCGAATGTCATAACTTTGCTTTGTTAGTCATCAAACAACTTGTTAGTAATAATACATGTCCAAATAGTTAGTCGAATAGTTAGTAGGGACATGCAACAAATCACAAGATGAAAAACAGAAGTTGTGATACTTACCTTTCACCAAAGTCAAAGTTCAAGGTTTGTTCAAAGTTCTCACAAAGTTCACTCTAAACTCTCTCCCCCTTTTTGTCACAAAAAATAGCCAAACATACAAAATTTAAGGAGAGTTAAATAGTTCAAAATAAAGAAACTTGAGAGCTGAATAAAATAATCATAAATGCAAAAACTTAAAACCTGCAAAAGAAAGATTAGAAACAAAAACTTTATGCAGAGTCGTCGGAGCTGATACACCCAAGCTTCTAAAACATTTTCTTGATCCGTTTGTTCATAGAAGCTTGCTCCTTCTTAACTTCTCTAAGATCTTGGACCATCAAAGCTTGTTCTTTCTTAACTTCTTTGAGATCCTCTTTCATTTCAGCGAACTCAATAGACATGCGTTCTTGCTCGTTTGAGAGTCGCTGTTGTTCCATAAAGATTGAGCTAACCGACGCATCATCATCAGACGTTGATGGAGGTGCTGGTTGTGTTGCCGGTGCAGAGGTTGTTGCTTGTTGTTGTGCTCTTTGTCGGTGAGGAGGTATTATGGGTTCATCTGGCTTCGTCGAGAGAGACTTCACAATTGTCGTCTCATTGATTATGCCCAAACTGTACATATATGAGCTTGTACTGGTGTCGACTTTAAACTTTCTAAGAATGCGCATAATTATCATTGGATAGGGGAGTCTCTCTGTGGGATGAGAATGTTCCACATAACGCGCCATCCTCGACCAAATGAGGTAAGGAATGTTTAAGTTCGCTCCCATTGATGCTGCGGGGTGTCCAAGAAGATAAAGAAATAACATCCTGTCCCATCGAAGAACCTTCGTATTCATGTTTGGAAGGATATTGTAGCAGACAATGAAGTTTATATAGCGATACTCTGTTCGAAGTTCTTTTGAGAAAACAGAGTTTCCTGTCGACCGAGTATCTGGAAGACATATTCCATCAACCACTACTCTCCAAGAGTTGTCGTTGAAGACTTGAGTTTTCAGATAATGAGCTCCATCAACTCTGGCCTTCATCCCTAACACCTCCCCAATCAATTGAGGGGTGACTTTGATCTTGATATTCTTGACCAATGTGTGAAATTCTCGACGTCCTTGGTCCTGATTAACTAGACTTGAAGCGTTCTGATAGAACATCCGTACTGAGTGAGGACAATACCCAGTATTCTCAGTGAAGTTGCATATGGGACCAAGACCGGCCTGGTCAAATAAAGTCCCAAAGAGTGTAGACCGTTCCTTCATTGCATTGACATCGACATGTCTTTCGCCAATGCATTCTCTCTTCTCAAAATCTTTGATTCTTGTGGAGCTGATGAAGTCCTGTGGAGGAGGCTGGCTGGCAACTGGTTGCTCAATGGAAATTCCCTGAGCATTGCCTCTTTTTCTTGCACCGGTTTTTCTTTTTGTTCCAATTGGACTTGGGTCCATTGACGCTTTCCCTTTTTCAGCTGCAGTGGCCGGAGCCTTTGAGGTTTCAGCAGGGGCTTTCCCTTTGGAGATAATTGGAATAGTTCCCTCGATTTCGATGTTATCCCAGTCAATCGAGGCCGTCTCTGATTCAGTGTCAGAATCATCCTTAGTTTTCTGCGCTTTCTTGGCCCTCTTGGGCTTGACAGTGTCTCTCGTATGTACCATAGCAGCTAGAAGAAAAATGATCCACGTGATCACCATTGCTATTGGTTTCTTGTGAAAAGAAATCCTGTGAGCAACAACTCAAGAACACGAAAAATTGTTAATTTTCAAAATTTTGAGAAATTGTACCCAAACAAACATTATCGTGTAGAGAGACTAGGAATCAAATTAGTTTTGTAAAAGGAAATTTAAAAATAGATCAATTGCATGATTTTGGAAAATTCCCATTATATGCCCTAAAACCGAAATTTTTGAAATCGAAGACCAAAAATTCGTTTATCTTGAGAATACCTAGCATATAATCAAAACTAATCTACCCAGAGTTCTTATTTCAAAAGAGATTTGACCAAAAACCATTCACTAATGAAAAAGTTCCATGATTTCTACTCACGTTTTGAGCAAACAAGGAAAAACAGTGAAAAACTGAGATTTTGATTAATAAAACTTATTTGGAATCGAAGAACTCGAGTTTGAAAGGCTCCAAGAAGGATGAATTCTAGAGAGAGAAACTCTGGAGTCTTAAGAACAAAAGATTGGAATAAAAGAAATCAAAAACCCTCTTGTTCTAATAAAACCCTAGCCGTGATCCGGATCGGATCGAGATTTCGATCCGGATCGGCTACCAGCAGGAAACACCTGCGTTCGGGATCCGGATCATTCATGTCCGATCCGGATCGGCTCCAACTTTTTCTTCAGAATAATTTAGAAAAATTCAATAAAATCCAGAAAAAGTATGTAAGCACTTTTGTGTATCAACTTTAAATGAAAATCATCGTTTCATACAACAAGAACTAGATTATACCAAATCTATCAATAACATCCAACAAATGAAACGAAAATTTATAAAAATTAAATCCCTTAAAGTTGAACAACTTCAATTACATCTAACTTGATCTTATGAGTAATGCCTTTATCAAATCATCAATTTGGTAAAGAAAATGAAATACAAAGATCAATAGATGTCTAACATCCCAGATAAATTAGATAATGTATCTAGTCAATTTATTGAAGAGAGTGGCTCTTTGAGCATCTTTCATTAAAAATCCCACCTTATACCAACCTTGAAATTTTGACAGAGTCAAGTATTTCAACATGCATTTTATTTAATCAAACTTGAAAAACCTTGCTTGGTATACATGTGGTAGCTGCACACAGTACTCGGACGACCGAGGTGGTAGCTCTTTCCTCCATGTGGTGGTAGTTTTCACACTCCTCATTGGGATGTAACTCTTTCCACATCTTTTGAGCATAATACTTTTTCTTTGACTCCCCCTCAATTGGCTATCAATTATTTAAGATATAAAGTATTTAGCCAAAAATTGATCTCGATTTCATACTCGACTAAACAGTCAAATAAGATAAAAACTATACCAAGAGATCATCGAGGGAGAAATTGACTTTGATCAAAACAAAGATGAGTTAATTGACATAAATGATCATTGCATCAAAAGAAATATTATGACATCTAAAGCATAATAGATTTCTAAATATATAAAAGGATGCAGTTAAAGTCAATCAAACTAATGCTCAATTAATATTCTATGTCTAAGCATAGATAATGAACAAAAACACAAAAACAAAACCTAACCTAAGCAAAAGTTTCAAAAAGAAGTTTATTTCAAGGAAAGCATTCCAATTGTTTTACGCAAATGAATAAAACGTTTTTGATCCATAGGTTTTGTTAAAATATCAGCTAATTGATCTTCAGTTGAAATATATGACAGTTGAAGAGTATTTGATTCAACTAGCTCTCTAAGAAAATGATATCTAAGTTCAATGTGTTTTGTTCTAGAGTGCAACACAGGATTTTTGGAAATGTTTATAGCACTAGTGTTGTCACAAAGAATTGTTACCGAAGTTGCTGAAATCCGGAAGTCGCTCAACACACTTTTCATCCAAATGAGTTGGGTTGAACAACTACCCGCTGAAATATATTCCGCTTCGGCAGTCGAGAGTGCAATGCAGTTTTGCTTTTTACTGTGCCATGCAACAAGGCAATGGCCTAAATAAAAACATGCACCACTCGTACTTTTCCGATCATCCACAGATCCTGCCAAATCGGCATCTGAGTATCCAATAATATCTAAACTTGTCCCCATAGGATACCAAATTCCGAAATTTATGGTTCCTTTAATGTATCGGATGATCCGTTTCACCGCTTTCAGGTGAACCTCCTTTGGTGCAGATTGATATCTCGTGCAGATCCCAACACCAAAAGATATATCCGGGCGACTAGCCGTGAGGTAAAGTAGACTTCCAATCATACTCCTATAAAGTTTCTCGTCTACATTCTCACTAAAAGATTCACTTCCTAATCCTTTATTGCTAGTTCCCATTGGAGTTGGAAAATCTTTACAATTTTCTAGATCAAACTTTTTGACCAACTCCAAAGCATACTTGGATTGACACAAATGGATGCCTTCGTCACTCTGTTTCACTTGCAATCCAAGGAAATAAGTCAATTCGCCCATCATTGACATCTCAAATTCGCTTTCCATGGTTTCAGCGAATTTAGAAGCATCATTATCCTTTGTTGCTCCAAAAACAATGTCATCGACATAGATTTGTGCAACAATGAAGTTATTTTGATAATGCTTCACAAAGAGAGTCCTGTCAGCTCCCCCTCGAGTATAGCCCTTATCCAATAGGTGCTTTGTTAGCCTTTCGTACCATGCTCGCGGTGCTTGTTTTAAACCGTAAAGAGCCTTTTTCAAACGAAAAATATGGTTAGGCAGTTTACAGTCTACAAAACCTTTCGGTTGAGCCACATAAACTTCCTCATTTAAAAACCCATTTAAAAACGCGCTCTTAACGTCCATTTGAAATAATTTTATTTTAAAATGACAAGCTATCGCGAATAAGATACGAATGGACTCGAGTCTAGCTACAGGGGCGAAAGTTTCATCAAAGTCTATACCTTCTACTTGAGAGTAGCCTTGAGCAACTAAACGTGCTTTGTTCCTGATGATGGTACCATCTTCATTTTTCTTATTCTTGAAAATCCATTTGGTACCTATCACATTGTGTTGCTTTGGAGGCTTTGTTAATTCCCAGACTTTGTTTCGCTCAAACTGATGGAGCTCTTCCTGCATTGCTTTAATCCAGTAGTCATCCTGAAGAGCTTCATCGATGTTCTTTGGTTCGATCAAGGAAACGTAGCAAGCGAATCCACAAACCAACTGTCTCCGAGTTTTGACTCCTTCTTGTGGGTCTCCAATGATGTTTGATTCAGGATGATCCTTGGAGATTCGTAACGTTTGTTGTAACGGAGTACTCGGAGGTACATGAGATGATTCCTGCATATCAGATAAACTTGAAGAACCATTAGATGCATCATTAATATTTGAAGTATTATCATGAGAAGATGCACTTACAGGAGTATCATCATCAAGAGAGATATCGAGGGTAGATTTTTCAGATGCAAAGTGAAAAGCTTCATCTACTTTAACATTTATAGATTCTACAATCGTTTTAGATTCCATGTTAAATACCCGATATGCTCTGCTATTTGTAGAATAACCCAAAAAGATCCCTTCGTCACTTCGAGAATCGAACTTACCAAGATTTTCGCGATCACGCAAAATAAAACATCGGCTCCCAAAGATTCGAAAGTATTTGATATCCGGTTTTCTACTAAACCACAGCTCATATGGTGTATTTAAAGTTCCTGGGCGCAAATACACTCGATTAATGACATAGACAGCGGTGTTCACAGCTTCAGCCCAAAAATGTAGCGATAAATTCCGGCTATGAAGCATCACACGCGCCATCTCTTGAACAACCCTGTTTTTGCGCTCAACAACACCATTCTGCTGAGGTGTATAGGGTGCTGAGAATTCATGTTTTATGCCGTTGGAAGTGCAAAAATCAATGAATTTAGAATTAATGAATGAGACCTCTATCACTTCTAACACGAATGATCTTTTCATTCTTTTCAATCATAATACGATGGCAAATCTCTTGAAAAGAATCAAACGTATCAGCTTTCTCTTTTAAAAATGCTACCCAAGAAAACCTAGAGAAATCATCAACCAATAAGAAAATATACCATTTACCTCCCAAAGATGGTTGACGGGTTGGTCCAAAGAAAGAAAAATAGTCTACATAAACTACACAACATTTAATCGTAGGAAGATTAAAGGCAAGGAAAGATTTCACCTTTGCATATCCAAACCTTTTGAGTTTTAGAGTATGTTGGCAATGGTTGAGAAATTTTCCTTGATGAAGACGTCTTGTATGATTGATCTTTTTCTTTTGTCATCGTCTTGCTTGAA
Organism: Tillandsia leiboldiana; assembly: GCA_029204045.2. Lineage (NCBI taxonomy): Eukaryota > Viridiplantae > Streptophyta > Magnoliopsida > Poales > Bromeliaceae > Tillandsia > Tillandsia leiboldiana. The sequence goes on along the minus strand of CM055074.1, from coordinate 25,439,972 downwards.
GTACTACCAATGTTCTTTTCTTTTGAAAAGTCCTTCTTTGATTTCCGGGGAGTGAACTCATTGGTAGTAGTTGCAAGATGTGATTGATTTGATCTTTGAGCTCCAATCTTGCAATTTCTTTCAATGTGCCTTCAACATTACAACGAAAACATACCTTAGTGCTTGACGATTCCGAAGAGGGTGAAGTAGGCTTGTTGTCGTTGCTTGTCGTGAATTCCGGTGTCGGAGGAGGAGATACCGACTGAGGCACAAAAACTATCCCAACCGAACTAAAGTTGTTTTCAGTTCGATTGTATCCGAGGCCGAACTTGTTTGTTTGACCGAGACCAAGAAGCTTATCCAACTTACTCCTTCCTGATGAAAATCGCTGTAAGTCATCCTTGAGTTGGAGAATGGTCTCTGTCATTTCCAATTTTTCCTGTCGAGCCTCGCCGTTGAGCTTCAAGAAGTAATTCGCTTTGTTCACCATATCTATATAATTCTTCTCGAATTGCTCATTGGACTCTTGAAGGGAAACATTTGCTTTTATCAGATTATCCCTTTCCACTTCAAGATCGGTCGAGAGAGAAGTTACCCTTTTTACTTCTTCTTCGAGATCCTGTAATCTCCCTCTCAACCCCTTGTTTTGTTTAGCCAGTTTCTTTGAATCCCTCAAAAGTCTGTGGTAGGCTAGAACAAAATCTTCACCTTCAGAGTTACTTGATTCATCATCCGTTGCAGTTTTTTCAGCCCGGGAGGAGTTGGACAATGAATCTAAAGTACTTGCCATTAAGCACATGAAGGGTGAAGATGTGGACGCGTGGAATGCCGTTGCGCTTTCTTCTTCATCACTTGAGGATGACTCATTTGACGTTGAGTTGTCATCCCATGTGACGACTTGCATCGCTTTCTTCTTCGACGGATTCTTAGTTGGACACTCCATTGAGATATGGCCGTATCCTCGGCACTTGAAGCATTGGACTTGTCCTTCTGAGCTTTTCTTATCCTTTGAAAAGTTCTCTTGCTTTCTTGACTTGTAACTTGAAGTACCCTTGCCTTTCTTCGACTTTCCGAAGGATGGAATTTTACTTGAATTACCCCTTCGAAAGTTGCGGCGAAACTTCCTTGTCAAGAGAGCGAGCTGCTTCTCAAATTCCTCCATAGATAGGTTCTCGTCATCGTCTGAGGAGGATGAATCCGTGTCTTCTTCCTTTGTTGTTTTCAAAGCATAACCTGAAGACTTAGAAGAGGATGCCTTTCCCGAAGAATAGTTAGTAGTAAACGCCATTTCATAAGTTTGTAATGAACCAACTAGTTCTTCTACACGCATTTCGTCCGGGTGTTTAATAGTTTCAATGGCTATAACCTTTGGGCGAAATCGTTCAGGAAGAGTTCTTAAGATCTTTCTTACAACCTTAAATTCTGGAATCTTCTCTCCCAGGTTAGCACATGAGTTTACGATGTCTTGCAATCGTGTATAGTAGTCCGTGAAAGATTCATTTTCTGCCATGAAAATAGAGTCAAATCTGCTCGTAAGCATTTGCAGCTTTTGAATCTTCACGAGGTTAGTTCCCTCATGTGTAACCTGAAGAACATCCCAGATTTCTTTCGCAGTCTCACATGCCGAGACGTGAGAGAATTCAGTTTGAGATAAGGCATTAAAAATAGCATTAATTCCCTTGCCATTGTAAGAAGATGAATCTAACTCTTCCTTGGTCCACTTCGACCTAGGTTTGATGGTGCGAACATCAGCAATAATTTCAGTTGGATTAGACCATCCTAATTCAATTGATTGCCACACCCGTTCGTCGATGGAACTTAAAAAGGCTTTCATCCGTACTCTCCAGTACGCATAATTTGTTCCATCAAAGAATGGGGGTCTGTTGATGTTTCCACCTTCAACCATTGTTTACAACCCTATTCCCTCTCTGATACCACTTGTTGGGTTATATGTAATAATGGATCTAAATAGGGGAAAAAACACCTAGAGGGGGGTGAATAGGTGTAAACAATAAACACTCAAAAATCATTGCGCAATAAAAACCCAATGCGGAAACATAAATGAACACGCAAGATTTTTACGTGGAAAACTCCAAACCGGAGTAAAAAATCACGGGACCGATAACACGGTGAAATCCACTAGAATTAAACACGTACAAGGTGATATACCGTACTCACAGACGACTCAACCTTTTCCATACGCTCCTAGTTGATCTTCTCCGCTCGCTCCGCAACGCGTCTCGAATCCACGATCTGCGTCCAACGCCGAATCCACGGCGTCCAACGTCGAGTCCACGATGTCTGACCGAATCCACGGTCTTCACCCAGTAGCACGCTTCGAATCCACGAACGTACCTCACTCCGAATCCACGAGAGCGGTTGCACCTTGAATCCACAAGGCCACGCGAGTCCACGCACCGATTTTGGGGTAAATCGTTGTTTGTTTGGGTGGTGATGATCCGCCGAATACTTAGATCAAAGATAGATAGGAAATACCATCTAAGTATTCATTAGTTTGATTCAACTCAAGATGTGAGTATGAAAATCTAGAATCAAACCAATCAATATAGATGAAGAAACATAGGGTAATATCTAATGATTTCCTTTCTTCTCTATATGTGGATCTTAGGCTGTATAAAAGATATTTGATTATGACGGCTTATGCGGCTTATCTGGATTAACCCTAGAAAAAGAATCATAGGGTCTATTTATAGGTTAGAAACCCTAGGAAGAAGATAAGGATCAAAAACTGTCGTTTCTGGAAATTTTTACGACGGCGATCCGGATCGGATTAGCTGTGATCCGGATCGTCGTAACGAGTCAGGCAATTCCAGAAAAACGAAGGTTCGGGATCCGGATCGAAGTGCTTGATCCGGATCGTTCATACAGTTCACCAAACATCAACGTTCGGGATCCGGATTGCGAAGCCTGATCCGGATCGTTCAAGAAAAATGGTAAACTCAATGTTCGGGATCCGGATCAAGGGAAGCTACGATCCGGATTGAACTGGTGTATGAACGAACCACCTTCGGAATCCGGATTGAACAATCTGATCCAGATCCTGAACAAGTCTCATGTTCAGTTCTTGATTTTTATGCAATAAGAAATTCTTCCAAGTGTTTCTACACTACAAGAAGTATTCGGATCACCAAAAATATTTAGTTAAACTTACCTGATCCTTTTGAATTCTTCTTTCTTGAGATTGAGGTATATGATCCAAACTTCATTCATCTTCAATCTTCAAGACTTAACACTTTCACGAAATGCGCCAAAACAAAATCCTTAACAATAGAGAGGTCATGCCCGATTGACGGGTCTGTTGGCATGGCTGAACTGTCCAAATAGGCGATATCCGCACGTGACAATGAACCTTCAAACTCCACTTTTAGGTCAGTTTTCTTTATACCTAATGTTAATTTTACCTATCATGATTTAAATTGGTGGTTAGATTCAGGGGCCAATGTCCATGTCTGTACTAATAGGTCCTTATTCTCCTCCTAACAGGACTCAGGTGTAGGATGTGTGACTATTGGAGACAAAAAAACTGTCAATGTGCTAGGGATTGGAATAGTCAAACAGAAGTTAACTTCTGGAAAGACTTTGATCCTTCACAATGTACAACATGTTCCCGATATCCGACGGAACCTGATTAGTTGATCTTTATTACTACAATTAGGTTATAAGATTGTACTTGAATATAATAAAGTTGTAATTTCAAAGGGAAAATATTTATTGGAATAGGTTTTGTATTTGAAGGTTTGTTCAAACTTAATGTACTTCCTTTTGCCGATAATAAAAATTCTTCTTCTACTACTTTTACTTCTTTTTCTATTATTTTAAATATTGAATCTTGTGATGTATGGCATGACATATTAGGGCATGTGAACCTTAAATCTATTCTGAAATTGATCAATCTTAACCTTTTACCCAAACTCAAGATTGATTCCAAATCCAAATATGAGATTTGTACCCAAGCTAAGCAACCAAGAAAACCTTTTAAATATGTTCCTTATAGGGATACCTAAATTCTTGAACTGATTCATAGTGATGTATGTGATTCTAATAGACGATCTACCCGTGGAGGAAGTTGCTACTTTGTGACTTCTATAGACGACTACTCCAAGTATTGTTACACCTATCTCTTAAAGACCAAAGATGAAATCCTCTATAAGTTTAAAACCTTTAAAGTTGAGGCTGAAAACCAATTAGATAAGAGGATTAAAATTCTAAGGTCAGATAGAGGAGGCGAGTATATTTTAAACGAATTAAATCTGTTCTATGAAGAACATGGAATAATTCATGAAGTAACTCCTCCATACTCACCTCAATCAAACGGTGTGGCTGAAAGAAAGAACCAAACCCTATTAGGCATGGTTAACGCCATGATTTTAAGTTCTAGTGTACCTCGGAACTTGTGGGGGGAGGCTCTTTTATCAACTTGTTATATCCTCAATAGAATTCCCTCTAAGGATAGAACAAAGACACCTTATGAATTTTGGAAAGGAAGAGCACCTAGGTTTTACTTCCGAGTGTGGGGGGTGCTTGGCTAAGGTGTTTATTCATGAACCCAAAAGAAAGAATATTGAACCTAAAACTATAGTTGCCATTTTCATTGGATATTCTTTAGATAGCAATACCTTTAGATTTCTAGTAATCAACTCTGAGATTTCTGATATTTTTAATGACATTTTGATTGAATCTAGAGATGCAACTATCTTTGAAAATATTTTTCCTTTCAAAACCCGCATCTCCAGATCAACCTCTGATTATCAGTCTACTTTTGATCATGCATCTTTTTCTGATCATATACCTACATCTGATTTGCGTTATAGTTTAGATCCTGTAGAACCTAATCCACCAGTTGAATTAAGGAGAAGCAAGAGAACTCGTTTTGAGAAGAACTTTTGTAAAGGTTTCTTTACTTTCTTAGTTGAAAGCACACCTTCATCATATAAGGAAGCTATGAGTTCTCCTGAAGTTTTTTTTTTTGAAGGAGGTTATAAAAATAGAGATCAAATAGATTATTAGTAATAACACTTGGATTCTCATTGATTTACCTCCTCGAAACCAATCCCTTGGATTTAAGTGGATATTTAGAAAGAAACTTAGGACTGACGGATTAGTAGATAAGTATAAGGCGTGACTTGTCGCTCAAGGTTTTCGACAAAATGTTGATATTGACTACTTTGTCACATATATGCCTGTTGCTCGAATTACTTTTATTTGAATCCTTCTTGCATTAGCATCCATTCATAAACTCTTAATTCACCAGATGGATGTCAAGATCGCTTTTCTTCATGGCGATCTTGAAGAAGAAATTTATATGACTCAACCAGAAGATTTTTTTGTGTCTGATCAAGAAAATAAGATGTGTAAATTAGTTTGCTCTTTATACGGACTAAAACAAGCACCTAAGCAGTGGCATGAGAAATATAACAGTGTTATAGCATCATATGGATTTCTAACCAACGATTTTGACAACTGTCTCTATTTGAAGAGATTTGATGATCATTGTGTGCTTCTTTGCCCTTATATTGATGACATCCTGATTCTCGATCCTGATTTTGATCTGATTAACTAAGTTAAATCCATCTTATCATACCATTTTGATATGAAGGATCTTGGTGAAGCAGATGTGATTTTAGGAATGAAGATTCTTGGATCATCTGATTCTATTATTCTAACCCAATCTCATTATACCCAAATGATACTTTATAAATTTGGATATTATGATTGTTCTGTTGTTTCTACTTCTTTTGATCTCAGTGTTCAACTTGTGAAGAACACCGGTAATCCAGTAAATCATGAGAAATTTGCGAAGATCATTGGTTCTCTGATGTACCTAACCAATAGAACTAGACCTGACCTTGCCTATGACATATCAAGATTGAGTAGATTTACTAGTAATCCTAATATGGTTCATTGGATTGCTCTGAAGAGAGAATTTCATTATTTTAAAAGTACTCTCTCTTTTGCTCTCAAATTTGTTGGCAATCTTACTATAATTGAGGGATACAGCGATGCCAATTGGATTTCTGATTCTTTGGATATCAAATCCACTTCTAACTATGTTTTTATTCTTAGTGGCAGTATAGTATTTTGGTAATCTACCAAATAGACTATAATAGCCAGAAGCACTATGGAGGCTAAGTTGGTTGCTCTTGACACTAGTCTTGAAGCTAAATGGCTCAAGAACCTATTGTCGCCGATTCCATTGATTTTAACAGCTTATTCCGCCTATTTCTATTCGGTGCGATTCTCGAGCTGCAATTGATTTTTGTCAAAAGAAATTGATAAATTCTAAGGTTAGTCAACATATTATATTAAGACAGAAGTCTATTAGATGGCTAACTTCTCATGATATTATTTTCTTGAATTTTATCATATCTAAACAGAATCTTATAGACTGCTTGACGAAAGGTCTGAATAAGACTAAGATTATAGAGTCATTGAGGGGGATGAGACTTTGCTCATAAAGGGCCTTCCTGCAGTGGAAACCCAACCTTTGTGATAGGAGATTCCTTGAAAAAGGTTCAATGTGGTAAAAATAAGCTGTCAGGTTGGCCATAGAGCACTTTCTACAATTTATTCAAAGGAACTTTAGTTCCAATCCTATCCCTATGGTGAGTATAGCTCTGTGTAGTGGTTAAGGTTGAGTTTATAGCTCTTAATGGAATCCGAGTCGATAATTTTCACGATATGTGACTCTACACATATCCTGAAGGAGACCGCTTATATGAGAGTATTCGTATTCGGCCGCGACTATGAGATGTGGGTTGTCCATAGAAATTCTTATGAAAAATCAAGATACTGTGCATGACCTTTAACGCACTGACTCGCGACGGAAAATTCTATACTATGTATGTGGTAGTTGAAGTCAGAGTCAATGGAATGTAGTTCAAGATCCGATTCACTCCGATTCATTCTGATGAAATTGCTTACACTAAGTGAGGTTTATTCTCTTAAAAATATCTTACCTATTGCATAGTATAAACACCCGATAATTTTATTTTAATTATTTTTTTTAATTATTGAGTTTAATTTTATTTTGAAATTTTGAATTTTGTGGGGAATTATTTGAATAAAATTCAAAATTTTAAAATTCCCAATAATTATTTTTATTATTTTATTATTAAATTTATTATTATTTATTATTATTTTAAATTTTATTAAATTTTTAATTATTATTTTCGGACGTTTCGTTCGTGTGGACGCCCTCTTTGCTGCAATTAGAAATAGTTAATAAAATTTATGGGTGACGTGAATATTGGGATTCCAACATTGACGTTATTCCTTTTTACTTTATATATATATATATATATATATATATATATTTAGTAGAGTTTATATATTTTTAAAAGTAAGAATTTAAATATGTTTGTGATTTTTTTATCATTGAATTTCTATTGAGATTTGTACTATTATATTTTCTCTTCTTTTTTTTTTAGTTGACTTTACAACACCATAAATCTTAATGCAATTTCAATGATAAAAAAAATTACAAGTATATTTAGACTTGTGCTTTTAAAAGTATGTAAGCTCTATTATATATATATTTCAAAAGAATAAGCCCAAATATGCTTGTGATTTTTTTATCATTAGATTTACATTGAGATTTGTACTATTATACTTTCTCTTTCTCTCTTTTTAGTTGACTTTACAATAGCACAAATCTTAATACAAATTCAATAATAAAGAAATTACGAGTATATTTAGACTTGTGCTTTTAAAAATATATAAACACTATATATATATATATATATATATATATATATATATATATATATATATATATATATATATATATATATATATTGAGACACGTGTAAGAAGAAAAAATATTGAAAGAAATTTTGTTGAGAAACAATTCTAATTTTTATTCTCCTATTTGTTTTGTTTTAATGCGGTGTTGAAAAAGTATCCGTCAATTTTTTTTTTATGATCGTGCTCGTAGATGAAAAGTTTCAGTCGTATTTCAGGATCGTATCTCCCATTAATTCTCACGAAAGACGTAAGTTCTAGGGCAGCTCTTCTAGATTAATTTTATTTCGTTTTTTTTTTTCTATAATTTTTAAAATTTTTATAGTGCTTAATGACAAATCTGTTATTTAATTGAATTATAAAATTATTAGATAATTTACTCACAATCAAATTTTATCAGTTTTTAGTATAATTATTTTACTAACAAGTAATTTTTGGTAGGTCATGGTAAAACAAACTTAAACAACTTAATAATAATTAATTAATACATAAAATGACCAGTTTAGTCCGTCCCTCCCCACCCTCCCTCCATTTTATACAACTCGATGGATGAGCCCTTAGGAACACTAGGGCTCTGTTTGGAAAGGGGATAAAGGGGGGATATCCCCCTTTATCTCCAAACAGTTTTGGGATATCCCCGATTTGGGATATCCCACCCAAACGGGGATATCCCAAATCTGGGTTTTGGGATATCCCAAAACCTCTCTCTCACCCTGGTATTACTTCCCTCCCCCTCTCTCTCTCTCTCTCTCTCTCAGTCCTTTCCCAAGGCACTGGCAGTGCCTTGGGAAGGGCTTTTTCTTTTTTTTTTTCTTTTTTTTTTTCGTTTTTTTTTTTCTTTTAGCTTCAGAATTTTTTATTTTTTATTTTTAATAAAAAAATTTAATTATAAAAAATATTTAAATTTTATATTTAAATTTTAAATATTTAAATTTTAAATATTTAAATTTTAAATTTTATAAATTTTAATTTTTTTTAATTTTATATTTTAATAAATCTAAAAATTTTATTTTATTTTTAAAAATTATTAATTTTAAAATTTATACAATATTTTTATAATTTTTTAAAATTTATATACATTTATAAATTAAAATTTTTACTCCTACATAAAATATTTAAATTTTAATTAAAATATTTAAATTTTACTTAATTTTTTTAATTAGAATATTTAAATTTTAAAAAATATTTAAATTATAAATTTATAAATTATTTAAAATTATTTTTTTATATTTTATAAATTTATATATATTTATATTTTATTAAAATTATAAATATATTTATATTTTATTATATTATATATATTTATAAATTTATAATTTTAAAAAATAATATTAATTTTAAAATTGTAAAATTTATATAATTTTTTTATAATTTTTGTAAAATTTACATAAATTTTAAAATTAAAATTTTAACTCCTACTTAAAATATTTTAACACATTATTTAATTATCAAATTTATAATATACATAAAAGTAAAGGTCACATCGTCATTAAACATAAAAGTCAACTTTATACCTCTTATTCATCATTACCAATCCAAACACCTATTTTCTTATACCAGGTTTAAACCAGGTTTAAGCCTCATTCACATCCAAACACAATTTAGGTTTAAACCAGGTTTATCCCTTACTTTATACCTATACCTGGTATAACTCATTCCGATATAAGCCACATCCAAACGGTACCTAGGTGGAATGACGGAAACCCAACTACGAAGACGACGGAGGACCCCTATTTTATACAACTCAACTGCAGATGTGCCCTTTCGGGAAGACGAGGCGGGATGATGGAAACCAACCGCGAAGATGACGGAGGCCCCCCGTTTTGTACAACTCAACTACAGACGAGCCCTCCTAGGAAGATGAGGCGGGATGACGGAAACCAACCACAAAGACAGCGGATCGATCGCCGCCGAGCGGGCTGTTGTTGCAGACGATCGATTGGAGGGTAGAGAACATATATGCTCAGTGATAATGCAGGGTAGGATCTTGGTTGCTTCCTTGGGACGGCAGTGAAGGTGAGCAACACAGTGGGCACATGAAAGGTTGGGTGTGATTTAAAGGAGGGAAATAGGCGACCGTTGGATTTTCTTATAAGGATATATTGCATATTTGACTATTACCGATATTTGGAGAAACAGATATATAATTATAATATTATCATTTTACTTATTTGTTATCAAAATAAAAAATAAAAAACTAACAATACGAAACTAGAGGGACAAGTATGCATTTATTAGAAATTTTGAAAGAACAAATTTAATAAATTAGATTTATGAAAATTATATTTATAATTTAATATCTTAACCTTTTAATGTTATATACACAGTAAATATTCAGTGACGATACTTGAAGCTGAACTCCTTCGTGGACTCTGTAGCCATGTGTAGCGTGAAATTTTGTAATGTGAATCATTTAAGTGAATTAGTCAATTTTCTTCTAGGTACAACAAGCCTTCTCGTAGAAAAAGAGATAAAGACAAACCCTCCATGTCAAGTCTTAATGCATTTTTCAATTCTTGAGTTACAAGCGAAAGTGATGCGGGGCACTGGAGCCACTTATTAGCACACACAATGTATTTTATTTATATGATGCCCTTACTTTCTATGTGGTTCTCCTCGTCTAAACATGTTTTATTTGTGAGAAACAGAGAAGTATTTAAGAGAAGGATTATAACTCCACCAAGCAGGAAGCTAAAAAGTAAGCTTGTAGTTTGGATGCGTAAAACTTCAATTGAAACTTATCTTCTGTTAAATAATTGTTTAAAGATTTTTTTGAAAAAAAAAGTGTGGCTAACTTAAGTAAATATACTTGAACATTAATTGTGAACAAAAAAACATATTGAGAGCCAAAAATTCAATTAAGTCCTCAATTTGGTGTTCAAATAAAAGGCTTTTTTTAATAAGAAATACTTTTAGTATTTTTAAAAAGAAATGATCTTTTAAAAAGAAAAATATAATTTGTTTTTTAAAAGAAAAATATTTTTTGTACACTTCAGATAGGATATATGATCTACACCCCACCCATCCTAGGGTGGGATGAATTCCACCCATCACTTCGAAGTGATGGGTGGAGAAGTCCCCACCGTTAAATGGGTGGGCTGTAAGTTCTACACCCCTGATGGGGTGTACCAGTAGTATAGCTCTTTAAAAAAATATAGTAAAATATTTTCTTTTGTATTATATATATCAACACAAGAAAATTATAGGAATAGTTGTAATAATAGCGATTTTGAATTTCGGAATTTGTATGGAATTCTGATCTTTGAAATAAAATTGGTTCTTTCGTAATTTAAAGAGGGTGCTGTTGTGAGCTTCTTGAGAGTTCATTCCTCAGAGTGACTTTCACCGGGTTATTGGTGAAAAGTGGCTTAAGGGAATGGTCAAATCTATTTTTAAATCCGAAGTACGGGTTGCACCGGAAAGCGTGAAAAATAAAATTTTGACAGGTAGGTGTTTTAGCAGTGGTCCTTAACTTCGTTTTGGATTAAGTAGTTGTTTCGTTCAGTTCCTGCTAGCAGTATTGTCAAACCGCTGGTGTGCGTGCAAGCGCCGTGAGCATATCATCGAACAAGTGTTGTAAGTCTCCTGCGTCTCACAGTCGCTCCGATGTAGCATAGGCATCATTCAACTAGTCTTACCATACTCAAATATTAAAGAATTACCAATATTTAAAGATAACTACAATCAAAGACAACACCGGAAGAGAGCTATCTGGCAGCATCCCCTCCCTCGGATGAGGGTATCCACCTCAACCAGCGACGACCAAAAGTGCCTACGCCCTTCCTATGCCCTCGTACGTCACCTGGACCTAAAAAGTCCCCAAAGAGTAAATCAAAAACCCTTATCCATTTTGCGAAAACAGTGGTCCTGTCACGTCCCAGGGGTTTTAAAAGGCAGAAAACGTGTAAGTTTTTTTTTTTTTTTTTTTTTTTGAATCATTCCCACCCACTGGTACGTGCCCAGACCCGCCACACATACAAATTCACCCCGCAAACGGACGGAATCTCCTTTGTATATGCACGGTGCCGCAAGCATAAATCGTACTTTAACCACACCAGCCAAGAAGTTAAGTTGAGAGAAAAAAAATATCATCATGCGCAATAACCAAGACGGCCATCTACATTTTTGAAAGGATAAATCCACGGGTTTATAAAACAGTACCCACACGACACCTATTCTTTTCAAAACCATTTTCGCAAACCTTTTCTTTTATTCAAAATTGGTCGTACCCAAAATAAACGTAAAGAAAAAGAACCGATCATCACGAACTTTCCAACATTCACACCATCCACAAATAAGTACCACACATACAAAGCTAACTAATCGAAATAAACAAAACGAAATAATGGAGAGGTCGCCCGTGTCACGCCCCGGGTGTAAACCAGAACCCGGGCCCGTCTATAGATCCACCGTGCACACGGTATTTCCCGTGTACACGAAGCACCAGTAACCTGCTCAAATATAAGAGATAATAAAGGAGCATAAAACAGAGCTGAACTAAAAACTAATACATCTCAGACTGAAGCTGGAAATAAAATATAGTACATCTGTAAAAATAATACATCTGTCTCTCCAAGCTCACCAAAAAAAGATATAAACAGCTGGCTAAAGCCAGACCCAAAAGTAAAGTACAACCGTCTGAGGAAAATGGGTACACCAACCGTCCAGCTAACACGCTCATCCTGCCCCGAGATCTATCTACTCAGCCGTTCTCTCTCTCCGACCCGCCGCTGAAAGCCCAGCAGCACCCGCAGAAGACACTACAAAACAAAGGAGAAGAAAAAGAGGAAAGAAGAATGGGGGTGAGAACTACTAGTAAACCAGTAGCCTCCCCTAGTCAGTAAAGCCTCAAACTCCGACGCACCCACTAGGTCTACGAGAGGCAAAAAGGGAAAGAAGAGTGGTAAGTAAAAGAGACTGCTGAAGAAAAGAAACTACCACTACTATGCCTCTAAATGCAATCCCAAAAATGGAAAACCATATGCATCAGTAACCAAACTGTCCCGGTAACCCAATCTAACCGCCAATAAAAATTGGTGACCCAATCATCACCGGGCATATAAAGCCGCGCCGGTGTAATAGCAAAACTCCTGCTGCCGCCCTCATCATCGGGCAAATAAAGCCGTGCCGATGTGATAGCAAAACTCCTGCTACCGCCCTCATCATCGGGAAAATAAAGCCGCGCCGATGTGATAGCAAAAACTCAATCACTGTCTGACCCCCACGCTCCGGAGGGGAACTCGAGGGGAGCGACCCACACGAGGAAAATAACCATGTCACAGGTATCATAAAAGCAGGACTGGATCACTACAATGCCTAAGTGGAACAAATCCCTCCATTAAAGAAAACCCCGATCCCCAATCTGATGCATGAATACACATACGGTCAGCCGCCCACTATCCGCGGTTGCCGCAATACCCCTCAATCCACGACCATGTCCCGCAACCGACATCCGGTCAACCGCCCAATATCCGCGGTCGCCGCAATAACCCCCAATCCACAATCGGGTAAAATAATTATATCCGGTCAACCGCCTACTATCCGCGGTAGCCGCAATACCCCACAACCCATAATCAAATACCACATGTCCCCGACCCCAAGGTCCCGGCTACACTATCCCGTACCCCTACTCAACCCCGAGCAACAAGAACCACCTGACTAAAGAATAAGGAGAAAAGACACAATCATGGTTTCTCCTAAGTCAAGTCCCAATATAATAGTGTAGTAATAAATAGTGGCCTAACTAGATGTCCATACAAGCATACAAAAGTCCCGAGAAGATAGAAAGAGTACAGATATCATTTTCTGACTTATGTTTTAGCATGATAACAATTCCTGACATTCAATATAGCATGATATCCCAAGTCCCATACCGTTCCAACATGAATAGCAAATATTAAACATATAAACCGCTATTTGTCCACAAATAACTATCCACCTATGCTGTCACGCCCCGGGTGTAAACCAGAACCCGGGCTCGTCTACAGATCCGCCATGCACACGGTATTTCCCGCGTACACGAAGTGTCGGTAACCTGCTCAGATATAAGAAATGATAATGAAAGAGCATAAAATCAGAGCTGAACTAAAACTACTACATCTCAGACAACAGTTGGAAGTAAATAAAGAACAACTGTAAAATAAATACAAATATCTCTCCCAGCTCACCACAAACATACAACTAACTGGCTAAAGCCAGACCCAAAAAGAAATACACAGAAAGCTGTCTGAAAAAATAGGGTACACCAAAACTCCAGCTAGCAACTGTCGGGTGGACTCTCTATCTAGTCCGCAATCCTCTTACCTCGATCAGATGCTGACGGCCCAGCAACTCCCGCAGAGGACTCTGCAAAACAAAGGAAGAAAAACAAAGAAAGGACGATGGGGGTAAGAACTACTATAAAAACAGTAGCCTCCCCTAGTGGGTAAAGCCTCAAAACTCAGACATGCCCACTAGGCCTACCAGAGGCAAAAAGAGAAAAAGAGGTGGTAAGCTAAGTATAAAACTGCTGATGAAAGAGTTACCACTAATATGCCTCTACATGTCAGCTAATAAGAATAGCTAAAAGTATGAATCAGTATCTAAAAGCCCGCCTAAATAACCCAATCCTACCACCAGTAAACACTGGTACTGCCTGCTCTGCCTGCCGCATCGGGTATGCCAGACTACGCATAACACCGATGCAAAGAAGTCTCAAAGGCTCAAAGCCTGACTGACGCACACTCCGGAGTGGCACTCGAGGGGAGCGACCCACACGAGTAAAGTAAGTAGCCACAAGTAATCTGATATAGCAGGACTGGATCGTGACTCAGATCAAGTGGAAAAAACCATCCACGAAAGAAAGCCCGATCCCCCTCTCCCAATCTGATGCAATAGTAACAGCCCGGTCAACCACCCAAGATTCGTGGTTACCGCAATACCCAACCATCAAGCCCAGCCTGTCCCCAAATCCCCAGAAATCTGACTACACTATCCCAGCCCCCGCTCGAACCCGAGCATGCTATCTCTGAAGTCTAAATAATAGGAGAAAGAAATAAAAGCATGGTTTCTCCTAAGTCAAATCCCAAAAGATTGTATCAGTAAATAGTGACTTATTTCTATGACCATTCAAGCATGCAATTGTCCCAGTATTTTAATCTATTTCACATGAATAGTTATGCTAAAGCAACGAGTGTCAACACTAATGTCTCAAAGTGATGATCCCTATTTGCATAATCACTAATTGCCAACCTACAGCTGATCGTGCTGTCCCGGATAATTAAATACTTAAACAGGAGTGATTATGGTATAATACTTATGCCCAAATGCCATTATCTCAGTTACATGGATAAACTATCAATTATTTAATCCATATTGCATGCAAGGTTTATCAACAATAGGTTCGACCTTTTCTAACATCGGGATACTCTGATGTTCCTAGTGAGCATACCAAAGGAGAGGGATAACAACCACCCACCTCGAGAAACGTGCACAACAGTAAAACAAGATCCCTCGCTGCCAGAATCCACAGTCTCCAACAATCACCCCACAAAACAAGAAATGCAATAACCCTGCAAATACACCAACCGATATCTATTTAAACAAACATTTCCACAATCATTCACAGTCCCCAAAATTCAGTCAAGAAGATGCTTAATTTCCACCTATAAAAGGAACTCTAAAAAATCCAACAAAAATACCACTGCGATCGTCTCGTCGAGCCCTTCGAAACGAGTACCTGCACGTCCCAATTCGAGTTTCGTAGGTCAAGATACAAAATCAACAAGGTGACTACCTCAGTAATCCCAAGTACAAAAATCTGTAAAACTTTGCTCTGAAAAAGTGGGATTTTCACCTTTGAAGAGAACTCAGAAAATTCTGAGAAAAATACGATGATGTTCCCCGCGGCGCGTAGATAGAAATCGAGTACTGGCATGCCTCAATCCGATGTCCGGGTGCGAAGATATCGGCAAAATACTCCGTTGCTGTCCAAAACAGTACACAGCAAACAGAGGGTCAATAGTGCCTCGGGAACTGTGCCAAACGTCCAAAATACGAAGAAATGATCAACACGAAAAACAAAGCCCTACCTCTCAGGAACACAACGGCGCAAAAATCCTCGAAAACGGTGGTCGGAGAAAGCGAGAAGAGTCCTCGGACCGAAACACGACGAAAAGGGCAAATAAGGAAAGTGCGTCGCAGTGCGCTGGAAAAATGCCAACCTCGGAGTGTGTGCCACCAAAAATCCTGAAACTCCTCCACAAGATGTAGAATACAAAGATGAGCAAAATCCCTCCTGGGCTCTCCCTCTGGAAAGGCTCAGAAAAGTCACAAATGAAGGCCCAAAAGGCCTATTTATAGGCCCAAGCCCAAAAGAGCTTCCAATCGGATTCGGGCGCACTTTTTCGGGCGCCCGAATCCGCAAGGTCGGATTTTCCCCCGTCCGACCAGCGCCCGAAACCACCAGGGAGTGACACATGTCCCCGAACAGGCAACAGCGGTGCAAGCCTCCCCGGGTGATGCCACGTGTCCCACACACGGTCAACAAAGTGGGTGGTGCCCGCCAATGGGTGGGCGCCACGTGGCCCACCCGCGCGACCCGCCGACCGGACCGCGGCCTCGCCGGTCGCGCCACCTGCCCCGCACGCGCGCACGCGCCCCGAGGCGCCGGCGTGCACCCCCGTGGACCGAGCCGCGTGAGCCCGCCATTCACCTGCTGCCACGTGTCCCCGCGCCCGGTCCATGCACCAGCGCGGGGTTCCGTGGACCGCACATCGCACGCCCGCCAATCCAGGGGCGCCACGTGTCCCCGCGCCGGGCCCATGCACCAGCCGGCGCTGCTCTGTGGACCGCGCACTGTGAACCGGCCAATAATAGGCCGCCACGTGGCATGTGATGACCCGGACCTCTGATATGGATTTACAAGGTGAGTATTAGCTTCTGGAGGCCTTAGATAAGTAATCGAGTTGTCTGTGTTCAAATCGGATCCCAGATTTGGAACCGGCGCGAAAATCGGATCAAGTTTGCTTTTTCGGGGGCTTCTGGCAAAATTTCGGATGAGAATTTGGAGAAACGGACGGCGGATTTGGATTAAGCGCGCGAAAACGATGAAAATGGGCTATTTATTTATATTTTTCGAACCTCGAAAAATATTTTTACTGTTCCGGCGCCGGAACAGTGATTCCGGCAACCGGCGGGCACCGGCAGGCGGCGGCGCATGGCGGAGCGCAGCAGCACAGCGGCGGAGCGCGGCCGCGGGCAGCGCGGGCAGGCGTGGGCAGGCGCGACGCGCGGGCGGCTGGTCCACGGGCTGGCGCGTGCACCGGGAGTGCTGGGGTTCGACTCTGCCATGTGGCATCCCCTCATTGGTCGGGCGGCATCTGGTCTGTGACACGTGGCGGCTTCTGGTTGGCCGACACATTCCGGAAGACCCCGCACGTAGACTGGGGGCGTGGACGACGTGAACCGCGTGGGGACACGTGGCACTTCGTGATTGGCGGGTTCAAGCCGCCCACGTGCACGAGGCACGCGGAACACGTGGGCGGCGCGGACACGTGGCGCTTCCCGAAGGCCCTTTCACGGCTGTTTCGTGTTTTGGCATACGCGACGCAACCCGAGTGGCTGTTTTTGCTGTTTCCTGTTCTGCCCTGAGCTCATATTTTGGAATTTTTCGCCTATTTTTGTAGTAGCGCTTCCGTGACAGGTAGGCCTTCGATTTTGATATTCATCACTCAGCTCCATTTCTAGTTTTTATGGGAGTTTGTGTAGCATCTTTAGACCCCCTTTTTCTGCGACACTTTTTCTGTACAGCGGAGGAGTAATCGTACAATTTCTTGAGCTACGGTTGTCGGAAATTGGTGTTTAAGCACTCGATTGACATCTACACTTCGAGAGGATCGCAACCATATTTTTGTTGGAATTTTTAGAGGGCATCTCGCAAGAGGTAATTTCCTGTTTTATGGACAGATGCGCGATGAGATTACTATTTTGAGTGATTTGACCTTACCGCAGTGTTTGGCTCATATCTCGGTGACCGGGATGACTTTTCTGATGATTTTTGGTGAGTCAGAATCATAAGAGCGTGAGGATCGCACCCGTTAAGTTTCAGCTCTTTTGGATTCTGGACCGACACGCGCATCCAGGTGGGTTAGATTTTTCTCCAAGTCTGCGGACTTCCTCCTAATTCTAGAGTGTAGCTTTGATCATACAAGAATTGATGTTACCTTCGATATTTGTGATAGAGTCATGTGATTTGACTAGCACCCCGACATATGATTGCATTTATTTAGCCAGACTGTTAGAATATGTTCACATGGGCAAGGTTCTTGTATGTTCTAGTCCCCATCCCTTTGCATTCCTTTTCTTGGATATACAACTTTTTCTCGCCTTGATAGTGGGCTGAGTAGTTGGGATAGTGTGGGATGCATGTCACACTCGTGCCCGGGGGCCGAGTGGAGTCTGGTAGCTGTGGCCAGTGTTGTGCCAGTTTTGGGAGCCGTTCGAGGGAACGGTGGTCCCGTGTAGTCGGGAACTTTTCGATTTGTTGATGCCACCGAGGCTGTGGCCGTGGTGTGCTTGCGATGTCAAGACCTTGAACCCAGAATGTTTTTGGACACTCAAGATTTTCGTAAACTGTTATTTTTCCTTCCAAATTTCTGGGGGTCGCCAGAGTCTGTTCTTGTTTGATTAAGACGAAGGCACTAGCCCTTAAGAGTTTGAAAAAATAAACTTGCTTTTAACTGATTTTCAGAAGAAGTAAAATCTGTAAAAGTGGTTTTCTCAGATCAAGATGGCTTTCGAAAAAGGTGAGCTATTTTATCCTCACCCCGAGAGGGTTTGAGTGGAAACAGTATTTAACAATAAAGATCACTATTTTTTTTACAAAGCTACTCACCCAGGAGGGTGGAGTGATCTGGGTTCCAAGGGTTGTTTCTTCCTCGGGTCTAGAACAACGGAGGGCTATGCCTATAGCCTATTCTTGTTTGATTGGGGTTGTAGGTATTAGTCTTTCAGGGTTCAAGAACCTTTCATTGGTATGGCTGTTTCTTTTAGTGGATTGAGTGGATTCCTATTCTGGGAGCCATTTGGGTTGACGGTGATCCCGGCTGCTGAGTATCTCCAGCCAGTTTCTTTTATTTGATTGAGTGGATTCCTATTCTGGGAGCCGTTTGGGTTGACGGTGATCCCAACTGATGAGTATCTCTAGTCAGTGAGTTAGTGTTGTGAGCTTGACATTGTCGATCTGATTGATCGTAGATTTGGATTATAGCCTGCAGATGCCACTTATTGAGCCAGATGAGACATGCTTATTCCTCGGTGGGGTAGCACCCCTCGAGAGCCGCTTCAGATGCGATGATGATGATGCGCCTGATGAGGCTGCATGCGCCTGATGAGGCTGCTTTGCGTGATATTGTGATATTTCGATTGGATCGAGTTGGAGTACCGGTAGAACCCTAGTTGATACACTAGGGGCCCTAGTTGATACACTAGGGGGCACAGGCTTGACTGGACCAGATTTGGCAGTCAGTGAGATTGGGTTGATATGAGCACCTCGTGAGCGAGTGGATGCATAGCATGTTCATAGCTGAGTGTTATTCCTTTGAGGATGGTTGATAGGGGCATGTTAGCTGTAGATTTCTTTCCAGCTGAACTATTCTTGTTTACAGCATTCCCTATTATCTTATGCCTCTAGTAGACTTAGTGGGCAGACCGTAGAGTTGGAGACGGCACCCACTGAGAACTACGTGACGGTGTAGTTCTCACACCCGCTGTGGTGACAGGTATTTCTGAGGTAGCTGTTCCTGCTTCAGTTCGAGCGGCGGCAGCAGATCGAGGTAAGGGCGTGGTCGATTAGTTCCTTACCAGCTTATTTGAGAGTCAAAGGTAGATGTACCCTGTATATGAGATTTTATTTTGTACTGGACAGTCTGAGAGATTTATTGTATCTTGTTCATAGTGAGAGATGACTATGTATTTTGGATGCTGTATATTCAGATGTTCAGTTATGATTCTATAGCTACTTATTCTTATTCAGCTCTGATACATGTTTAGCTATAGAACTGACTTGCAGGGTAGACGCTTCGTCTGTGCGGAGATTTTCGTACAGATGACGGATCTGTTGGCGAGCCCGGGTCGCAGTTTCGACCACGGGGCATGACAGATTAGAGTGGTACAGAGCCTAGGTTGTAGGTCATTGAGGACTTAGAAACCCTAGGCTTGTGGTTGGACAGTAGGATGACTGTCGTGAGAGACGTGACTTTAGCGAAAGTCCTGATTGAGTCATGGCTCCCCCAGAGGATTGGGGTGAGAGATCTTGCATGTCATTTCTCTAAAGTGGTTATGTTGGCTGCAGACAACATAATGCTTTAGAATGGGTAACATGTTTTAGACTTTCGCTTGATCGGGTCGAGAGGTTTTTGTTGTCCTAATGTTTGTTTTGTGTGGTGGACTACGATGCCTTCGAGACGTCATGCAGCGACGAGGGCACATCTTGCGTCAGATGAGGAGTCCGAGCATCGGGAGGTAGAGCAGACAGAGCAGACCGAGGTCCGCTCGTTGCGAACCAGACGGCTCAGATGTCAGAGGTGATGCGACGCCAGGAGGAGATGGCTAGACTCCAGGAGGAGACCACTAGACGCCAGGAGGATGCGTTGCAGCACCAGGAAGAGAACATGGATCGCATGATGCGCAGAGCCGGAGCAGCGAGAGCTTACTGATCGCTTGACTTATTTTAGTCAGTTCCATTCCCCATAATTTTCAGGACAGAGCCTTGTTGGTTTTTATATATTAAGGATCCACACGGATCTAAATAGGTACTATCAAACAACTAGAGGGGGGGGGGGGGGGGGGGGGGGGGGGGGGGTGAATAGGTGTAATACTTTAAAACAAATGTCAGTGCAAAATAAAAACCAATGCGGAAATAAAAAAACAGCACACCGAAATATACGTGGAAACTCCAATCCAGGAGAAAAACCACGGGACCAACACGCAATAGCAATCCACTAAGAATAGAAGAATAACAAGGTGATTACCGACTCCACGGACTCAACCCCTCCTTCAACTTCTTCGGACCTTGCGCTCCACCGATTGCACGCCCACTACACACGTTCGAATCCACGAACGCCACTCGAATCCACGAGCACACGTTTCGAATCCACGAAACGCCTTCAACACACCGAATCCACGGTGCTACGTCGAATCCACGACGCAATCCAGCCGATAGGAATATTGGCTTCGATGGTGATCCTTTGCTTAGATTATCATTGAAGAACCGTAGAAAGAATCTCTAAGCAAAGACTAGATCAATTTGACAAAGGATAGATCTTGGAAGAACCGTCGAATTGACCTAAAAGAGGCGAAAGAGAAGAACGATAAAAACCAGCCTCTAGGGTTGCTCTCGAGTGTTTCTGAATTGATCGGCAAGTATCGAGAAACCCTAAGTGTCTATTTATAACCCTTGGAAAAAGATAAAAGTCGGTTTAGAGAGTTTATCCCAAGAAGGCATTGTGTACCGGTACCAAATAACGTGTTCCGGTACGCAATGGTGCAAAACACAGATTTTTCTATTGTGTTCCGGTACGCGAGTCTGTGTTCCGGTACGCAATGCAAATTACAGAAAATTCTGTGTCGGGTTTGAGGAACTCAAAGTGTGGTTCCGGTACTCAATGTAAAAACTAATTTTTCCAAGATAAGCTTTATCCAAAACAAACCTAGTACCGGAATCCAAACTTAAAATAGGTTGTAAGTTAAAACCAAGTTCCTAAAACCAAGTCTAAATCGGGTTTTAATCATTTCCAGATTCCAATGATTATAAATGAACTTAAATCACCCATGGTTTAATTAACCATACCTGAGTGTTATCTTGAGCTCATGTTGAATCTTCAATGAGTCTTCGAAAGCTGATTTGACAATTTGATCCCTTTAAGACTCCGACTCAACTTACGAAATATGCCAACACAAAAAGCCGTAACAAGCCTGGAGCCTTGGAAGGCAGAAAACTGGATCGCGGTGATGGAAAAGCTATCTGAGAACCTATTCATCCTAGAGAACATCAAGTGCATTTGGCTAAGCACTTTCTGGAAAAGGACGCTGAGACTTGGTGGCGTCGAGTTCATCCTATTGGACCACCTGGAGTTCAGGTGATGACCTGGAGTGAGTTTCGTGTTTTGCTACTCGGGGCCTTCTTTCCCGATAATGCGAAGCAGAAACTGGAAGGAGAGTTGAGATGCCTACAGCAAGGGGATCAGCCACTTGAGGAGTATGTTCGCAATTTTACACGATTGCTGAACAGTGTACCCCATGTAGCACGGGATGAGGCCCAGCGGATTGATCTCCTTGAGAGAGGGCTGCATCGGGATATTTATCAATTTGTTCACTCCCGACGACCACCGATTCTGGATGCAGCGTTTGAGCTCGCTCGGTGGACCGATCGAGGATTGGTAGTTTTGAGTGAGAGGGACGGAGCGCCAGGGACCAGCTTCGAAGAGAAGCGCCCAGTTCCAACCGATTTGGGACAGTTTAGTCGACCAAGGCCACCACAATTTCAGTCTCTGAGTCGTGGGCCTCAGAGGAGACAGATGTTGGTTTTTATAGGATCCACAAGGATCTAAATAGGTACTATCAAACAACTAGAGGGGGGGTGAATAGGTGTAATACTTAAAAACTCAATCTCAGTGCAAAATAAAAACCAATGCGGAAAATAAAAACAGCACACCGAGATTTACGTGGAAACTCCAATCCAGGAGAAAAACCACGGGACCAACACGCAATAACAATCCACTAAGAATAGAAGAATAACAAGGTGATTACCGACTCCACGGACTCAACCTCTCCTTCAGCTTCTTCGGACCTTGCGCTGACCGGTTGGATATCCACGCAATAACAATCCCTAAGAAAAGAAGAATAACAAGGTGATTACCGTCTCCACGGATTTAACCCCTCCTTCAATTTCTTGGACCTCACGTTCCACCGATTTTGCACGCCCACTGCACACGTTCGAATCCACGAACGCCACTCGAATCCACGAGCACACGTTTCGAATCCACGAAACGCCTTTAGCACACCGAATCCACGATGCCACGTCGAATCCACGACGCAAACTCAGTCGATAAGAATATTGACTTCGATGGTGATCCTTTGCTTAGATTCTCATTGAGGAACCGTAAAAGAAATCTCTAAGCAAAGATTAGATCAATTCGACAAAAGATCTGTTCTTGAAAGAACCGTCGAATTGACCTAAAAGAGGCTATTAAGAAGAACAATGAAAACCTAGCCTCTAGGGTTGCTCTCAAGTGTTTTATAAATTAATCGGCCGTAGCTCCCACGTTTTTGAGAAACCCTAAGTGTCTATTTATAGTTTAGAAACCTTTGGAAAGAGATAAGAATCAAAAACATACATTATCTGGAAATTTTCAGGACGGCGATCCGGATCGGATTTACTGCGATCCGGATCGTCGTAACGAGATTGACGATTCCAGAAAACCAAGGGTTCGGGATCCGGATTGCATTGCCCGATCCGGATCGTTCATACAAATCAGAAAACTTAACATTCGGGATCCGGACCGGAAATTGCATGGATCCGGATCGAAGTCTTGTATGAAGCAACAACCTTCGGGATCCGGATCGTTGGCTCTGATCCGGATCCTGAACATGTCCGAACACCAGTTTTTGATTATTATGCAATTAAAAGTTCATCCAAGTGTTTCTACACTATAAGAAAGTATTCGGATCACCACAATTATTTAGTTAAACATACCTGATCCTCTTGAATACTTTCTTCTTGAGATTGATGTAACTGATCCACAATTCTTCAACTTCAATCTTCAAGACTCAAGACAATGAGTGTCAACTTGAGCTCTTGTTGAATCTTCTCTAAGTCTTTGAATGCTGATTGACAATTTGATCCCTTTAAGACTCCGACTCAACTGACTTGACTCACGAAATATGCCAACACCAAAAATGCCGTAACAATCTCCCCCTTTGGCAATTTCGTGACAAAACCCAAAAATACATAAAAGCGCTCAAGTCACTCATCTTAAACCAAAAAGTCGAAATTCAATGTTATCACCAAAATATTGATTTTCTTTGCGTGAAAGATCCAATAAATACAAAATTACATTTGAACCAAACAGTCCTAGAACATACTCTATGACTTAGGACTTGGAGTCTTAGAGTGATGTAATTCCTGCAAAACAAAACTCCAAACAAAATCAAACGTTAGTCGTTAGAAATTAAAATCCTACATTTGATCCGTCTTCCTTTTGGTTCTTTTGTTTTTCGGCTCTTTCAATTTTTTCTTCTTTCAATTTTTTCTTTGTCTCCCCCTATCTTGAGCATCTCTAACATGTTCTCCATGTTCTCCCCCTTTGTGATACGATCATCGTTTTCGGTTCTCCCCCTGTCTCGATGATCTCATCTCTGTCTCCCCCTATCTCGATGATCTCTTCTCCCCTATTTCTCTCTTCTCCCCTATTTCTCTTCTCCCCCTTTTTGTCACAAATTGTCAAACAGTGAACATACTAGACAAAAGGAAATCACTAACAGCATTAGTCCATAGTGAAAGAGAGATAAAAGCTCAGTTCCGGTATATAACAAAAACACAGAGTGCGTACCGGTAGCCAAAAGCAAAAATCAAATAATTTCTTGAAACAAATCCAGATTTTGAAATAATTGAATTACCGATTTGTATTCCATCAAGAAAACAATTTAAGTGCTTGAAAATAATATGAGATCACATAGATGTCATTCAATCCAATTAATTTTACAAAAATTAAAAAGATTTACTCCTAAATCATGAAAAATAAAGGTAAAACATTATAAACCGTTTTTCATATTATATTCATCAAACACAAGTCATCAAAAATAATCTTGAGATCCAAAGTCTATCAAGATGTAACGGATGTACAAAGATGACTTACAGAGATTTCCAAATGACATCAATTTGATTTCTTACCCTTTCAAATTTGAGATATGCACTAAAATACCTAAGGGTGGCTCTTTGAGCATCTTTCAACTATCCCACCTTATACCAACCAGGAGATTGTTCAAAATATAAGAGTTTTGCATATAAATCTCCAAATGCTTCAACTAAAGATTTTCTCATAAAATACTATCAAGCATCCATAACATGTGGTAGCTTCACACACAAACCGGACGACCGGGGTGGCAGCTCTTTCCAACATGTGGTGGTAGTTTTCACACTCCTTTCGGATGTAACTCTTTCCACATCTTTTGCAAATTATTTCAATACCCTTGTAAGAATGCAATCTCTTACGTGAAAGAATTATATCCCAAATTTTAATCTATCGGTTGTCTCACGTTTATCACAATGAATTCACACAACCGAGATAGATTAAGCATCTAAAGATCACACATGATTTCTAAAATTTGATGCTTATAATATCAAAAACTCCTATAATGAAGTATCTTCAAGATTATGATTAAGGAGTAAAGTTGATAATCCAAATAAAATTAAATTGGAGTGATTGAAAGTGAAAACCCTTTTTATTCAATGCACTTGTTCGTTAAAATCCTTTTGTTTTAAAAAAACAAAACATAAAAACGAAGAGCATTGAAAACATGTAATGCAGAGATTCAGAAAAATATGAAAGGAAAGCCAATCAAAGCATTACATACAGTCATAAGCTATTTAGAACTTAAGACAAGGAAAGATATCACGTTTCCGAATCCAAAATTGTCGAATTTTGGGTTGTCTTGATTCATTGTGGTTGGGAGATGATAGCTTTGACTGTTGATCCACCTTAGGTCTTTGCCTCGCAGTGATCCACTTGTATGATTGATATTGTGGCTCGGACCTTTGGTGGGTTGAGTGAACTCCTTTGACTTGATGTGTCTTTTGATTCCGTTGGGTTCGCTCCGTAGATGAAGTTGCCGAATGACTCTTCTTTCTCTTTTTCGAGCAATTCTTCACCAAATGTCCTTCAAGTCCACATAAGTAACAAGTTCTTCCTTTCAATTTGAATGTGGAACTTGAAGCATGCACAGTTTGATCCTTTTTAGAACCCAAACCAACTTTGGTTGTTTGACCTAATCCGCACATACAATCTAGTTTCTTGGAAACGGTTGAAAGCCTTTGTATGTCGGATTTTAGTTCATGAACTTGCTTGGTCAATGCTTGGTTGGTGACATGAATCTCCTCAAACTGTTTTTCTAGAAAATCAATCTTGTTAATATGGGAATTAACGATCGTTTCCGATTGATTTATCTTTTCCTGGAGGATTTTATTATTATCCAATAAAAGCTCTCGTTCCTCCTCGAGATCATGAAGTTTGATCTTTAAAGCATGATTCTCGTCTTGATTCTCAAGTCGTTGCTTCCTCAACTTCTTGATATGCTTGGCCATCTTCTTTGATTCCGCAAGAAGTTGTTGATATGCCTCAACGAGTTCTTCTTCGTCCGACTCCCCCTCACTTGATGACTCTCCGCCGGATGTTGATGTTTCATGCAAAATCAAAGGAGTAGAGTCAATGACTAAAGATGATAAGCACAAATTAGAAGAGGGAATTTGAGAGGCATGAAAAGCAACAGCATTTTCCTCTTTACTTGAGGTCGATTCATTAGAAGTGGAATCGTCCCAAGTTTTCGCTTGCAAAGCCTTCTTTTTATATAATTTCGGAGAAGGACAATCCGTTGAAATATGGCCGTAGCCTTTGCATCGATAGCATTGGATTTCCCCTTCGAAATCATCTTTCTCTTTTTCTTTAGAGGGTTTTGCAAAGCTTTTGAGATTAGAGGATTTAGAACCCGATGATCCTTTAGATAGTTTCGTGGATGAAGATCCATCGGTTCGATTCTTCCAAAATTTTCGACGAAATTTCTTTGTGATCCGCGCCAATTGTTCTTCAAAATCGGCAAAAGAGATTTCATCGTCGGAACTTGATTCGCTATCTTCTTCCTTTGTTGATTTGAATACAATACCTGTAAGCTTAGAAGAAGACTTGGAAGAAACTTGATTAGTAGGAAACGTCATTTCATAAGTTTGCAAAGCACCTACTAATTCCTCTACACTCATCTCATCCGGATGACTAACGGTTTCAATGGCGGTAACCTTTGCCCTAAACCGTTCCGGAAGAGTCCGAAGTATCTTTCTTACAATTCTCGACTCCGGGATCTTTTCTCCTAAATTAGCACATGTATTAATTACATCTTGAAGTCTAGTGTAATAATCTGTAAACAATTCATGCTCTTCCATATGAATAGAGTCAAATTGACTTGTAAGCATCTGGAGCTTTTGAATTTTTACAAGATTAGTACCCTCATGTGTAATTTTGAGAATATCCCAAATTTCCTTCGCGGTTTCACACGCGGAAATTCGTGTGAACTCAGTCGAGGAAAGAGAATTAAATAAAGCGTTCATACCTTTCCCATTGTAAGAAGATCTTTCAAATTCCTCTTTGGACCATCTAGAGCGAGGTTTTGGGGTAGTAGAATTTCCTACTTCCTCAACAGGATGCACCCAACCGTATTCCACGGATTGCCATACCCGCTCATCAATTGCGATGAGAAAAGCTCTCATTCGCACTTTCCAATAAGCATAATTAGTCCCATCAAAAAGAGGAGGTCTATAAATATTACCACTTTCACCCAACATGATAGATAAACCTAAAACCCGCTCTGATACCAATTGTTGGTTTTTATAGGATCCACAAGGATCTAAATAGGTACTATCAAACAACTAGAGGGGGGGTGAATAGGTGTAATACTTAAAAACTCAATCTCAGTGCAAAATAAAAACCAATGCGGAAAATAAAAACAGCACACCGAGATTTACGTGGAAACTCCAATCCAGGAGAAAAAACCACGGGACCAACACGCAATAACAATCCACTAAGAATAGAAGAATAACAAGGTGATTACCGACTCCACGGACTCAACCCCTCCTTCAGCTTCTTCGGACCTTGCGTTGACCGGTTGGATATCCACGCAATAACAATCCCTAAGAAAAGAAGAATAACAAGGTGATTACCGTCTCCACGGATTTAACCCCTCCTTCAATTTCTTGGACCTCGCGCTCCACCGATTTTGCACGCCCACTGCACACGTTCGAATCCACGAACGCCACTCGAATCCACGAGCACACGTTTCGAATCCACGAAACGCCTTTAGCACACCGAATCCACGATGCCACGTCGAATCCACGACGCAAACTCAGTCGATAAGAATATTGACTTCGATGGTGATCCTTTGCTTAGATTCTCATTGAGGAACCGTAAAAGAAATCTCTAAGCAAAGATTAGATCAATTCGACAAAAGATCTGTTCTTGAAAGAACCGTCGAATTGACCTAAAAGAGGCTATTAAGAAGAACAATGAAAACCTAGCCTCTAGGGTTGCTCTCAAGTGTTTTATAAATTAATCGGCCGTAGCTCCCACGTTTTTGAGAAACCCTAAGTGTCTATTTATAGTTTAGAAACCTTTGGAAAGAGATAAGAATCAAAAACATACCTTATCTGGAAATTTTCAGGACGGCGATCCGGATCGGATTTACTGCGATCCGGATCGTCGTAACGAGATTGACGATTCTAGAAAACCAAGGGTTCGGGATCCGGATTGCATTGCCCGATCCGGATTGTTCATACAAATCAGAAAACTTAACATTCGGGATCCGGATCGGAAATTGCATGGATCCGGATCGAAGTCTTGTATGAAGCAACAACCTTCGGGATCCGGATCGTTGGCTCTGATCCGGATCCTGAACATGTCCGAACACCAGTTTTTGATTATTATGCAATTAAAAGTTCATCCAAGTGTTTCTACACTATAAGAAAGTATTCGGATCACCACAATTATTTAGTTAAACATACCTGACCCTCTTGAATACTTTCTTCTTGAGATTGATGTAACTGATCCACAATTCTTCAACTTCAATCTTCAAGACTCAAGACACTGAGTGTCAACTTGAGCTCTTGTTGAATCTTCTCTAAGTCTTTGAATGCTGATTGACAATTTGATCCCTTTAAGACTCCGACTCAACTGACTTGACTCACGAAATATGCCAACACCAAAAATGCCGTAACAACAGAGTGTCACGCCCCGAGTTCAAAAACTAGTGTATAATTTTTTTTTTTTTTTTTTTTTTTTTTTAAATCAAAGTTGCAAAAACAGTCAGGGCAATGACAGACCGCCACATATATAGAAGAGTCCCAATCCCCTTTGGAATTGAGCCTTTTCTATATATGCACGGCTAGCTTGGCAACAACATCAGAGTACTAACTACGTACAACTACAAGCAAAAGTTACTATTAACTTTACAATTATTTACATCTGAATTACAACTCTTTCCTTTAACATCAAATAATACATGAACTTTCGGCTGTCCAGGGTCAACATCTAACACGGAATCTCACCAACACGTCCCGACATCCCAGCACCCGCTCGACCTGAAAAACAGTCACCCGAGGGTGTGAGACACACCAGAGTGTATCCCAGTGGGCACGACGAGCCGAGAAATAGCAGATCGTACCTACTGGTATACAATACTAGAGGATAGTAATAATCATGGGTTAGGGTAAAGCAGATATATAACTGGTGCTGTAAAGAAAGCAAAACTCATAACCTGGGTACAAGCATAGGAGATAATTTTAGCAGAATTTAAACCAGGACAAACATGTATCAGGATAATCAACGCATCAAGGAGTTAGGACAATCAGCAAGATAACAATGAAACTATAATCAAGGCATCAAGGAGTTAGGACAATCAGCAATATAACAATGAGATTATAATCAGAGGCATCACATGGAATCATATATAGGTAGATAACTAGAAGCCAGATCAAAGAATCAAAGAAGCATGTTAAAGCAACTTAACAACGCATGCATCAAATAGATGAAAACACAAAGACCCAATCACAAGCTACCATATTGGCCTTCACAAGACCTCAGGCAAGGCTGCCCAACCTAGCACCAACCTGGTTGACATTCCCTCCACTGAGGGTCACGGGTTGCAACTGCTAACCACTTTACCGGTAAAGTACACCGCTACGGGTGATCGGTCCGCTGGTGTACGTGAAGAACAACGGTGCGGGCGAATCATATGCAAATGCTCAAACTGGCGGTCCACTGACCGGGTAATCAGCTACAAGCCGGGAAATCCCCACTAGGATGCAATGACAAGATCAACTGAATCTCAACTCTCATGCAAGACCAAGGCAAATCTCAACTCAACATAAGCTCACAGATAAACTCAACTCAATCACACAAGCCAACCAAATGATACAAAACTAAACACATATTTTTAAGAAAACTATTTTGAAAAATCCAAACCTCGAAGAGCGTTGCCCTCGTCCTATCAAACAAGAACAGACTCAGGCGACACTACGAAGCTTGGGTTTTAGGTCCAACCTCGCAGAGCAATG
The DNA here is from genome assembly GCA_029204045.2 of Tillandsia leiboldiana. Classification (NCBI taxonomy): domain Eukaryota; kingdom Viridiplantae; phylum Streptophyta; class Magnoliopsida; order Poales; family Bromeliaceae; genus Tillandsia; species Tillandsia leiboldiana. Next base: position 25,409,881 of record CM055074.1, on the reverse strand, counting down.
CCTTTGTCCTATCAAACAAGAACAGACTCCGGCGACCCTACGAAGCTCGGTAAAAACATTAGTTGATTAAATCTATGCGTTCAGCAGTGTATTACTTGATCAGCAGAACAAGCAAGCTCACCAATCCAACATGGAAATGTTCCAAGATAAGATATAAATACCAGAGGCACAATGAATAATCATGTAAGGCAGAATAGGACTGATAACAGGCATAGCTCAACATCTAACAACCAATCAGGCAGACTAACCCCTTATGCAACTAAACACATGTTTTTAAGAAAACCTTTGAAAACAATAGGTTTTTGGGTCCCAAACCTCGTAGAGCGTTGCCCTTGTCCTATCAAACAAGAACAGACTCAGGCTACCCTACAAGGCTTGGTAAAAATATTTATTTTAGAAGATCATGTATTTAGCAGCATAACAGGCGAACAACAAGGAAGCAAGCTCAACTATAAGATGACCAAACAGGCATGGCAATATGTAGAGCAATAATATAACCACTGGAAACAACTAATCAGCAGATATGGTAAAGATCACTAAAGAAGATCATAATCAGGCATAAAGCAGGTATAACGTAGCAAATAACTGAATCAAAGGAAGGGCAGGCTCAAGCATTGGTAGATCAATATAATAATCAAACATAGGAGTGCAACTACGAAATGGCCAATCAGTCAAAGCAACTAACAGTAATATATATTGCAACCAAAGGCAGACAGGCTCAAGATAAACTAGGTTACCAAAAACAGGAGTCCAACCAATACCGTACACCGAGGGCCGAACTAATAAAGCCCGGACCGAAGATAACCCACCTGGCAATGCGCAGGCGAACCCTGACTCCAACTGATCCCTCGAAGACTCTGCCAACCTGAATCAAGACTATGATCAGGGAACAACTCAAACACACCCATCCCGACATTATTTTTAAACTCTTGTCGCTAACATGATCTCTTTTTAATTACTTAGACATCCATGTCTGATGACAATACTTGGACCAATATAATCTTATATCCCATCTTTGGTAAAATTACCAAATTGCCCCTCCCGGGAATTCCTTTTGGATTTCCGGGAGATTCAGGCTTTTAAACTTAGCCGCTGGCTCAACCAGATTCTACTGGGACTCAACAGTCGGCTTGGTGAAACCGCCGTAATTTCTCAAATTACGCGATTGCCACCGGGACGCCGAAAAATCGACGATTTTGCCGATTCTCGGACCGATCTCCGATTTCCGCTCAACGGGAGCCGTTGGATTCCTAACGAAAAATTTAGGAATCATTTATACACTGTTCTAAACTGTATGCAGTGCCAAAATTGCATTTAGACCCCTAGGGTTTCTAGAATTCCCATTTTTAGCGTCATTTGAGCGCTGTTTTCGCTCGTTCTTTCAATTGGAAATTTATTTTGACGAACCGTCACTTCCAGCAGGTGACATTTGTCTTGCTGAACACCGTGCTCACCAATTTGTGGCAACACGGAACCCGAGGCAAACTTCGGGTCATGAAATGCTCTCTAACCTAGCCCAAAATGAATTTTTGTTTTTCCGAGTCTCCAAAACCCAAATCTAACGCGAGCATCACATCCAGTGACCCCAAATTAGCAAGGAGTATACTGTCGCGGCTTCGCTAACAGCCCGGAACTTAGTTTTGTTCCAACATTAGTCTAAAAGGTTGATTTCTCTACATCTGTTAATCCGATCGTCAAACAGACGAACTTTGTATATGGAAGTGTCTCTGGACAGTGCCAGGATACTGATGCTCACCTTACTTTCAGTCCAAAAGTGATGGATCAACTAGATCCATGTTCCTTGCTTTCTAACAGTTTGACAAAGTCCCACAACGCATCCACTCAGAATCAACTTGATCTGAAGTGAGCACGGAGCTCAGGGGATGTTTTTAAACCACTTTCATATTTTGCGCAAACCCTAAATCCCACTAAAATCTCATTGGGGCAATTTATCAAACACCTTGTGGGCATCACTTATATACATTAATTAAACACCTAACTCCAATTTGTTTTCAGCAAACACAAGCAACCTAGGGTTTCTAAGTTGGAAGGAAAGCTAAGGCATAATGTTTAGAGGTTACCTGAGGGATTTGGCCGGCGCCCGGAGGCGGCGGCGGCGGCCGGAGAGGGGCTCGGGCTAAGCTTCAAGATGCAATAATCAGGATGTAGCAACTTTCTTTTCGAAGGCAATTTGACCAAACCAACATGATAGGACTTCTTTAGAGGTTGTCTAGGACCAACCTGGGTCATCCGCCGGCGGCGCGGAGCGGCGGTGAGCGCCGGCGACGGAGCTCGGCCCATGCAACCAACGTGAAACCCGAGGATGAGAAAATCCACGTTAAGGCTGACATGCAAATATATAGGAAGCTCCATATAGGTCTAGAGGTCTTACCTGAGGAGTCCACCCACTTGACGGAGCTCCGGCGATCGCCGGAGACCATTTTCTCCAAGCTCTAGGTGAACTCGGCCACCTCTAATGGCGGATTCCGGCCGGCGAGGCGTCGGCCGGCGCAAGATGGACCAAGTTGCCTCTCTCGGTCCCCCGGTGCTTGCTGGGTGGTTGGCCGGCGGCCTGGGTGCACGGCGACGCCGGGCGGAGGAGATCCGGCGAAGTGCCATTTGGCTCGGTTCTAGGGCTTGACTTAGCGGCGGGGTTACTCAACGGATCAACTCGAAACTTTGGAGAGACCTTGCAGTCACCGAGAAGAGATGATCCAACGGATCTGATCTCGACTTCAACGGTCGGATGAAGGTGGCGCCCATCGACGGCCGAAAACGATAATTCCGGCGATAACTCACTCCCGCCGGCGACCGAGACGTCGATGGCGGCTAAAACTCTACAGGCACGATCCACTCGATGTTAGAAGCACACTTCTAGAGTCCAAGGGCCAAACAAATTCAAAAGGTTCCAACCTCTCACCTTGACGGAGAAGAAAAAGAGAGAGATGGGGTTCGCGGCGGCGCTCGGCGGCGCCCGACGTCGGAGCACCCTGGCCCGGTCGCGGTCGCTAAGAGAGGCACCCAGAAGTGGTCATGTGCAAGGAGTGGCCCTCTTGGTGCTTCCCACTCCAACCTATCTGAGAATAACCTCACACTCTTCTCTCTTTTACTTGAGTTATTCTCTAATGGTGGTGGCTCTTGGGTTATCCAAGGCTTCGAGGCTGGTTCTAGGGAATGCAGAGGGTAGGTTGGCTGCTTGGAAATCCCCCCCCCCCCCCCCCCCCCCCCCCCCCCCCCCCCCCCCCGCCCCCACAACCCCTCGGGTGCAATGGATCAAGGAAGACCAAGAGGCAAACATTGAATACTTGATTCCTTTGCAAAATAACCCCAAGCCACGTTCACACTTAAACCTAGCATCCGAGACCTGATCAAGGGTTGCAAAATGCACCCAACACCCTGACCATGAAGTCCCTTAAACTATGGTACATAAAATATTTAGGTTTTACCAGAAATTAGTGGTTTTTGGGCACTTTTCACGTATTTCGAGACAAACCGTTCGTCAATTCAAAACACGGATTGCGCCATTGCGTCCGGCACGTCGAAACCTGTCAGGTAACGTACCTGTTTAGTTTGTTTGACGCTTCGACAAAAACTCGTTCCATAAAAACTGTCTAATTTTACAATTTTCACGCTTTTCGAGATTTCAGAGTCGTCAAACATAATTTTCGACTGCGCCATTGTGTTCAGAACATCGAAAATAGCTGGAATTGACTACTCGAATCACTATATTAGGAGTCCAGATAGTAAATTGGCCAACGTCGGTTCAAGAGGCAATCAAAATCAAGATTTACTGTTTATCTACAGTATATAACTTAAGTTACTGTGCGCAGGAACACTGTTCCCTTGGTCGCGGCTAAATGCCCTCTTCTTCTTTGAATTCTGGAAGATCCGACCGTTAGATCGAAAAGTGCTGAATATGAAACTTGCTTTGTTCGACGAGACGATCGCAACGGTCAACTCCGATTTCCAAGATCATGCCCGGATTGGAAATTAGCCTTTTTGCCTCGTAATTCCTGCAACTTGCACCCCGACAATTGATCAAATAGATCAATTTAGATCTTTAGAATCTAACTCCGGCTAAAAATTCATCTTTTATTTTATTTATTTAAAATAAAATATCCGGATTACTACACAGAGATCGGGAGGTTTTCGACCGCCGAGGCAGCAGCAACTCCAGGACCGATGTGTCATCTGCGATGGGACCCACTCACCATCGCAGTGTGACCACCGACGGGGGCGGTGTTTTTCTTGCTGGCTGATGGGACATTTTCAGGCAGCATGCCCCCGTGTAGTACTCACAGTTTTACCGCTAGCGACAACACCACCATTACCCATTGAGGAGGCGGGAGCTCCTTCGGTTTACCGACAGGCGGATACGGCCAATACATCGAGGCAAACAGAGCGACGATCACTAGCACCGAGCGGATGAGATGGTGCAGCTCGATTGGAGGACATCAAGATATTAGACCAAGTCGTACCAGGTATGATCTTCTTTATAGACGACAGAGCTAGAGCATGTTGTTATCGATACCTCTCATGCATGTACTAGTAGAGCATCTTGCATCCCTGCATAACCTAGAAATAGGATTGTTACCACTTGCACCAGAGGTGCAGGTCCGTGGGTAGGTTGTGCATATAGGGGAGATCGTGGAGCGTGTCTTGTGCAATTGAGACTATGAACTACATCGACGGACTAATAAGCTTTATAGTAGTACCAGGACGAGGACACGGTGCGCTGGACTAGTTGGCATAGTAGCATGCGCGATGATGGACTGAAAAAGAAGGACTGTAACCATCAGCGAGCAAGACAAGAGAAGTTCATCTACAGAGACTGTCAGAGTATGCTACGTTCAATAGTGATTTCATCGGCAAAGGATCATGTAGAAGAGGAGCCGAGTATGTGTTATTAGTTTCACATAATGGTGCTTAAGGCGCCTACGGCGACACTGGGAACCCGGGACATATCTATTGTCCATAAGTTTCTGGTTATGGTTTTACCTGAGTTAATTATGATGTCGCCGGATAAGAGGATTGAGTTGTGAATTGACGTGGTTTTGGGAACCACGCCAATATTGGAAGGCACCTTATTGGATAGTACCCGTAAAGCTAAGAGATTGTTGGCATCATTGATGGATCTAATGGTTTGAGGATTGTTAGACTCAGTGCTCTACCTTGGGGAAACACCCTCTTTATCGGATTAGAGAGGGTATATCACTTGGTCTGCCAGCAGAGGTTGACTGGCAGTGGCACCCCAGAGGATTTTGAGGTGTGCGGATGTTTTGGGTAGGAGCGCAGTGCAGGGCTGGAGCCTGGTGTTCGCGCGTTAGATACTGCTTCTGGAGCAGTCATGACGAGTAGGACTAGAGATTATGTCCTTAGGGGTCACGGATAGACTGTAGCCTTCGTTTTGTAGCCATAGCAGGAACAGTTTCAATACTTCTCTCCTTTTCTCATTCTCATGCCAAAGCTCTCAAACGGGACGAAAACTACGAAATGATACTCCAGAAATGGAGATAGTGCCGGAACTTATTCTTTTTTTATTGGGGTGAAGGCACTGGCTTTTCAGAATTTTCGAACTTTTTGCTTCTTTGGTTGTTTTCTAAATTGAGAGATGGGGTTGATGACGTTCCTGATGTTGGCCTTCTTTCCTTTTTGGGTTGTTCGTGAGGGTGTTTTCGGGTCACCCTGGTTGCATTAGCACCTGAGTGTGGTTGTAGTGCGTGTTGCGCTGACTGTTTTTACCCCCACGTTTGGCTAGATTCCCTGTTGTTTTCTTATTCCAGCTCGATAGTGTTATATTTTGGATCCCTCGCCCATGATTGACTCGCTCCACTTGAGATCTGTGAGTGTTTGCAGTACGAGGGACGCCCGTTGTGAATCCTGGCGCGTGAGATGAGAGGATTGCGCAGCCGGGTCATGCCGTACTTGTTTGAGTTGAGGAGTAATTGCGGGGAGCGAGTGGCGTTCGAGAGCCAGCGACGATGGTGATGGATGCCCACCCTTCGGTTGAGACTCCCGTTTAGGGATGTTAGTTTCGAGGACGAAACTTTCTTTTAGTGGGGGAGGATGTGATGATCCGGACCTCCGATATGGATTTACAAGGTGAGTATTAGCTTCTGGAGGCCTTAGATGAGTAATTGAGTTGTCTGTGTTCAAATCGGATCCCAGATTTGGAACCGGCGCGAAAATCGGATCAAGTTTGCTTTTCCAGGGGCTTCTGGCAAAATTTCGGATGGGAATTTGGAGAAACGGACGGCGGATTTGGACTCAGCACGCAAAAACGATGAAAATGGGCTATTTATTTGTATTTTTCGGACCTCGGAAAATATTTTTACTGTTTCGGCGGCCGGAACAGTGATTCCGGCAACCGGCGGGCACCGGCAGGCGGCGGCGCACGGCGGAGCGCAGCGGCACAGCAGCGGAGCGCGGCCGCGGGCAGGCGCGGGCAGGCGCGGAGCGCGGGCGGCTGGTCCACTGGCAGGCGCGTGCACCGGGAGCGCTGGGGTTCGGCTCTGCCATGTGGCATCCCCTCATTGGTCGGGCGGCGTCTGGTCTGTGACACGTGGCGGCTTCTGGTTGGCCGACACATTCTGGAAGACCCGGCGCGTAGACCGGGGGCGTGGACGACGTGAACCGCGTGGGGACACGTGGCACTTCGTGATTGGCGGGTTCAAGCTGCCCACGTGCACGAGGCACGCGGAACACGTGGGCGGCGCGGACACGTGGCGCTTCCCGAAGGCCCTTTCACGGCTGTTTCGTGTTTTGGCATACGCGACGCAACCCGAGTGGCTGTTTTTGCTGTTTCCTGTTCTGCCCTGGATCCGGTGTGGAGCCCGTGTGATTTTATGTGATTTGGCTATAAATAGCTATTTTGGGGATGGCTTTTGGGGGAGTTTTTGAGATCCGATCGGAGTGCCATTTTTTTTAGTGAGATTCTACATCAAGTCTTCTTCAATATTTGGGGTTTAAGAGAATTTTTGGAGATCGTTTGCTATTTTTTCCCAGCGCGATTTCGAGAGTCGCGCTGTTTCTTCGGCATCGGTTTCTTCCGTTGACTTTTCGTCGGAGAGCTCCCCTGAGCTCATATTTTGGAATTTTTCGCCAATTTTTGTGGTAGCGCTTCCGTGACAGGTAGGCCTTCGATTTTTGATATTCATCACTCAGCTCCATTTCGAGTTTTTATGGGAGTTTGTGCAGCATCTTTAGACCCCCTTTTTCTGCGACACTTTTTCTGGACAGCGGAGGAGTAATCTTACAATTTCTTGAGCTACGGTTGTCGGAAATTGGTGTTTAAGCACTCGATTGACATCTATACTTCGAGAGGATCGCAACCGTATTTTTGTTGGAATTTTTAGAGGGCATATCGCAAGAGGTAATTTCCTGTTTTATGGACAGATGCGCGATGAGATTACTGTTTTGAGTGATTTGACCTTACCGCAGTGTTTGGCTCATATCTCGGTGACCGGGATGACTTTTCTGATGATTTTTGGTGCGTCGGAATCGTGAGAACATGACGATCGCACCCGTTAAGTTTCAGCTCTTTTGGATTCTGGACCAACATGCGCATCCAGGTGGGTTGGATTTTCCTCCAAGTCTGCGGACTTCCTCCTAATTCTAGTAGTGTAGCTTTGATCATACTAGAATTGATGTTATCTTTGATATTTGTGATAGAGTCATGTGATTTGACTAGCACCCCGACATATGATTGCATTTATTTAGCCAGACTGTTAGAATATGTTCACATGGGCAAGGTTCTTGTATGTTCTAGTCCCCATCCCTTTGCATTCCTTTTCTTGGATATACAGCTTTTTCTCGCCTTGATAGTGGGCTGAGTAGTTGGGATAGTGTGGGATCCATGTCGCACTCGTGCCCGGGGGCCGAGTGGAGTCTGGTAGCTGTGGCCAGTGTTGTGCCAGTTTTGGGAGCCATTCGAGGGAACGGTGGTCCCGTGTAGTCGGAAACTTTTCGATTTGTTGATGCCACCGAGGCTGTGGCCGTGGTGTGCTTGTGATGTCAAGACCTTGAACCCAGAATGTTTTTAGACACTCATGATTTTTGTAAACTGTTATTTTTCCTTCCAAATTTTTGGGGGTCGCCAGAGTCTGTTCTTGTTTGATTAAGACGAAGGCACTAGCCCTTCAGAGTTTGGAAAAATAAACTTGCTTTTAACTGATTTTCAGAAGAAGTAAAATCTGTAAAAGTGGTTTTCTCAGATCAAGATGGTTTTCTAAAAAGGTGAGCTATTTTATCCTCACCCCGAGAGGGTTTGAGTGGAAACAGTATTTAACAATAAAGATTACTATTTTTTTACAAAGCTACTCACCCAGGAGGGTGGAGTGATCTGGGTTCCAAGGGTTGTTTCTTCCTCGAGTCTAGAACAACGGAGGGCTATGCCTATAGCCTGTTCTTGTTTGATTGGGGTTGTAGGTATTAGTCTTTCGGGGTTCTAGGACCTTTCATTGGTATGGCTGTTTCTTTTAATGGATTGAGTGGATTCCTATTCTGGGAGCCGTTTGGGTTGACGGTGATCCCGGCTGTTGAGTATCTCCAGCCAGTTTCTTTTATTTGATTGAGTGGATTCCTATTCTGGGAGCCATTTGGGTTGACGGTGATCCCAACTGTTGAGTATCTCTAGTCAGTGAGTTACTGTTGTGAGCTTGACATTGTCGATCTGATTGATCGTAGATTTGGATTATAGCCTACAGATGCCACTTATTGAGCCAGATGAGACACGCTTATTACTCGGTGGGGTAGCGCCCCTCGAGAGCCGCTCTGGATGCGATGATGATTCGCCTGATGAGGCTGCATGCGCCTGATGAGGCTGCTTTGCGTGATATTGTGATATTTCGATTGGACCGGGTTGGAGTACTAGTAGAACCCTAGTTGATACACTAGGGGACGCAGGCTTGACTGGACCAGATTTGGCAGTCAGTAAGATTGGGTTGATATGAGCACCTCGTGAGCGAGTGGATGCATAGCATATTCATAGTTGAGTGTTATTCCTTTGAGCATGGTTGCTAGGGGCATGTTAGCTGTAGATTTCTTTCCAGCTGAGCTATTCTTGTTTACAGCATTCCCTATTATCTTATGCCTCTAGTAGACTTAGTGGGCAGACCGTAGAGTTGGAGACGGGACCCACTGAGAACTACGTGACGGTGTAGTTCTCACACCCGCTGTGGTGACAGGTATTTCTGAGGTAGCTGTTCCAGCTTCAGTTCGAGCGGAGTCAGCTGATCGAGGTAAGGGCGTGGTCGATTAGTTCCTTACCAGTTTATTTGAGAGTCAGAGGTAGATGTACCATGTATATGAGATTTTATTTTGTACTGGACAGTCTAAGAGATTTATTGTATCTTGTTCATAGTGAGAGATGACTATGTATTTTGGATGATGTATATTCAGATGTTCAGTTATGATTATGTAGCTACTTATTCTTATTCAGCTCTGATACATGTTTAGCTATAGAACTGGCTTGCAGGGTAGACGCTTCGTCTGTGCGGAAATTTTTGTACAGGTGGCGGATCTGTTGGCGAGCCCGGGTCGCAGTTTTGACCGCGGGGCGTGACATGGCACCCACCCGGTCTACGGCCTCCCCCATGCACCAGAATCCGCTGAAAACTTCCGGGAGTCCGTTTTTGGGCATCCGGACTTAGAATTTAACAAGTAAATAGCCGTTTTCAAGCGTTTTTCCACGCTGAATCCAAATCCAACCTCTGTTTGGCCTAAAACCTTTTCTAAATTCGGCAAAAGCAGCCGAAGGCCAATCCAGCTAATAAAAACTCAGGGGGTCCATCTGTGGCATCCCTTTGATGCACTATGGGCCAGACATACCATCAATAGGTGTTTAACACAGTGGATTCACGAAAAAAGCTACATGGGGTTCAGGGGCCCTACATATGCATGTCCAAAAATATCCCCAAGTGGTACCCACAATCCAGGTAAATTACATGGCCTCAATATCATAGTCAAATCCACATGCAAGGTTATGTGCTAACATAGCAATCCACATGTCCAAACCCACATGCATAATCCCTACCACGAGTGTTGATCAATCAATAAGTCCAATAAAAGGATCTCTCTAATATTCCTAGTGAATATGTCAGAAACAGAGGGATATAGCAACCACCCACCTCGAAACGCAAATCCAAGTCCACAAAACCCCCCAACTGTAAAAAAGCTCCCCGCTGTCCAACAACTGTCCCCGTAACCTTAGAATCTGCGAAACATTACAAGATATCCGAACACAGCATTAATGGGCCTTCCCCAGGAACAGCATTTGCTGTTTTACAAAACAACACAGTAAAAGGAGATTTTTTACCTGTGTGCGGGCCTCAGAAAAATCCAAAAAAATTACGGCTGCAATCCTTGCGACAAGTAGATCCAAAACGAGAACTTACATGCCCTGATCCGATGCTCGTAGGCCAAGATAAAAATTGAACAAGACAATGTTGTCCAAAAATCCACCACATAAAATCGGATCAGAAGGTGCCTCGGGAACCATGCCAAAAACCCAAAACAGAGTGAAACGATCAACACGAAAATCGAAGCCTTACCTCTTAGGAACACACTGTCGCAGAAATCACCCTAAAATTCCTCCTGGTTTGCGCACGGGAATTTCCGACTGAACTGCGACGGAAACGGGCCAAAAAAGGGAAACGTCGAGGCACACTGTAAAACCAAGATCGCCGTTGTCGAGCCTCCAAAAATCTTGGGAATCCACCGCGAGATCAAAAACATCAAGAGGAACAAGTTTTCTAAAGGGCTCTCCATCTCAATCCCTCTCTAAGTCTCGAAAAAAGCAGCAAAAGAGAGAGAGAAGGGGTACAAATAGGCCCAGCCCAGCCCACAAGCTTCCCGGATTCGGGCACCAGATTCGGGCGCCTGAATCCGGCCCACGGTCCAACACTGTGCGCGCCCGAAACCCCCTCGGCGCGCCACGTCACCCTGCTCCGCACCCCGCGCGCCCGGCGCACGCGCGCCCACCAATCGCGGCGGCCCGGGTGGAGACACGGCCCACGGCGGGAAGCGTGGACCACAGTTCATGCCGGATCCGCCGGGTCACTGCGCCCGCTAATGAGCGGGAGAGACATGGCTTGAGGCGGTCCACCGTGCGCCGCGCCCGGCGCGAATCACGTGCTGTCCCGCGTGCGTTGACCGACCAATCCCTGCGCGCCACGTGTCACTGCCTCCACTCGCTGCGCCCGGTGCACGCACCCGATGCACCCGCCGAACCCGAAGCCGCCACGTGTCCCCAGCACGCCCAATGGGGAGCCGCCATGTGGCACACCCAACCCTGAACACCGCGCCAGCCTGCGCGCCCTGCCCGCGCACCTGCACGGCCCGCGCACCTGCCCGTGCTTGCTCCAGTGGGCCGAGCCCACTGCGCCGCCTCTCCAGCTCCGCCACGTGGCGTACGGCACCACTAGAAAGCCGCCGCGTGGCACACTCCACGGTCCACGACTCAAGCTCCCAAGGCTGTCTAATACCGCCTCTAGAGACGCCAAGCAATCCTCGGGTCTCTATCTGATACAAAATATAGGCGGGCACTCCAGGAGACCGCACCACCTCATCCAAGTATAGTTGGGCTAACCGCTCGAGCTACCAAGTAGTCTGCATCGGCAAAAGCATCCGCTCCTCCCAGGGCCCCCGATAATCCAACCACATGTCCATCGGCACAAAACCTTGATCCGAGTACCTCCGTACCCCCAAGGTATCCAATAAAAGTCCCCCAACTGATCGCGTAGACTCTGATCTCTAATCCTTAAACCGTCGGGATGTAGAAGCAATTCCCCAACTCTCCTGCATCAACACGCAGCCATAAATGGTCGAGAAAACCGGATTGCAAATCAATCTTCGAGAAGACCCAGGACCCTTGCGGCTGGTAAATCAAATCCTCCATGCTCGACAAAAGGGTACTTGTTCAGGATGGTCACTTCATCCAATTCCCAGTAATCCACACAAAGAGTCGAATTGAACCATCCTTCCACCTCACGAATAGCACCGGCGCCCCCAAAGGCGACACACTTGGTCTGACAAAATTCCCCATCCAACGAATCCTGGAGTTGTGTCCTCAACTCCCAAACTGGTGGCATGCTAGACAACTCCGATAGGGAAACATCCGGGAACTCACAACCAAAGAGGGTATCCCCGAGTCCCGGTGCCGCCGTAGGCCCCTCAACCACACCAGCCAAAAAGGCTACGCATCCACTGCGAATCATCTGCCTCGCCCGCGAAGTCCAACCCAAAGAGGCGAAGATAGCCCTCTGGCGTCCCGTGGTACAACAACCCCTCCTGGTCTGGCTACCAAGAAAACCGTCCCCGCGGCACCATCAACCATCGTGAAAAGAGTGGAAAAGAAACCGGGCCAGCCAAACCATCCTAAGTACCACAATCCAAATCCCGCAGCTGAGTCAAGACCATCAGGTCTACCGGCACAATCCATGACTCCAACTGCACCAGGCAGGACCAACAACATCCCTCCACGTGCAAGGTGTGATCAGGAATATGAACCTCCCGTGCACGTAGTATCAATCCTACCCCTAACTCATGCTGCTGAAATATAATCATACCTGCGATAACCAAATCCTCTGCCGTGGCGCCCTACAACCGAGCGGCACGGGCTCATCCGCTCGATGCAGGTGGTCGTCGCTCAGTCTTCCTGCAAAATCACATCTAACCACACAAAGGGAGCACGACCTATGCCTCTGCTCACCTCGGGCGACAAAAGTGGCCCTCCTCAGGTAACACATTCATGCCACCGCTGCTGCCAATACTGATGCTGATGCTGCCATCGGAGTCCGCGCGACCTCTGGCGTCTCAGAAATCCACTATCCTGGGAAAAGAAATCGGGAATGCCTCCTCCGACTGATCTGTCCTCCATCACTCGGCGCCAAGCGCCTCAATCAGAACTCGCCTCTGGCGGCAGATCTCAATCCAAAGGAACTACAATGCCACGCTCCATACCCGGCGCCTACTCCAATGAGGCGTCCTAAATCCGTAATGGAGGGACCCAACGAGCTAAAAGGTATCCCGGCGCAATCCACTCTCAGACACGCATATCCTATGCGCCTCGTCCCTCTACACATGGAGGGCGCAGTTCAGCAACTGCATTAACTCTTGACACAAAGAGGCTTTCAAGTACTCTCTCCATCCCCACCGAACACGACCCTCCCTCCAAAGGTTCCCTACTCAAACCCACAAATCGGGGTGACTCATCCGCCAAAGCTGGCTCACTCGATCGATGAAATCCCACAGCTTACCCGTTGTCAACTGTCCACCCTGCCTCGGTGCCCCAGCACTAAACGTCGGCACGGAGGGGGCTACTCGCTACTCCGACAACTGTGTCACCTCACTGCTCCGACAACTATGCCACTGCGCTACTCCGACAACTGTGTCACTGTGCTAGTCCGAGAACTGTGTCACTACGCTACTCCGACAACTGTGTCACTGCTCCGACAACTATGCCACTGCGCTGCTTCGACAACTATGTCACTGCGCTGCTCCGAGAACTGTGTCACTACGCTACTCCGACAACTGTGTCACTGCTCTGACAACTGTGTCACTGCGCTGCTCCGACAACTGTGTCACTACGCTGCTTCGACAACTGTGTCACTACGCTCCTCCGATAACTGTGCTAATGCGCTGCTCCGACAAATGTGTCACTGCGCTGCTCCGACAACTGTGTCACTGCTCCGACAACTGTGCCACTGCGCTGCTCCGACAACTGTATCACTGTGCCGCTCCGACAACTGTTTCACTACGCTGCTCCGACAACTGTGTCACTGCGCTCAACTACCCACACCGCCGCTGATCTGCCTCCAACACTCCTACCTTTCGGGTCCAGAGCTGTCAGACTCCAATCTGGGTATCCGACCCGAAACAACCAGCTCAGACCCAACTGCTGCACCAAGGTGCACACGGGTCAGGGCCCAACGTCGGGGAGACACCGCTCGCCACGATAAAACCGCAAATCAGCACACCCCAAACACTCGACCCAATCTAGCGAAAGTCAAAGACATCCCCCTATTTCTGAAACTTTAGATTGTCTGCAAGCCAACATAACTGTCCCACAGAAATAGGATATGTCTATCCCTCTTCACTCATAGGAAGAGTCAAATAAATAAATCACCGACTTTCGCAAAATGTCGCGTCTCTCACGCCCTAACGTCCTAGGGTCAGCCAAAAGCCTAGGGTTTTCTAAGTCCCAACTGACCTATCCCTAAGCTCTGATACCACCTAATCTGTCACGCCCTGGGTGTAAACCAGAACCTGAGCCCATTTACAGATCCGCCGCGCACACGGTATTTCCCGCGTACACGAAGCGCCAGTAACCTGCTCAGATATAAGAGATAATAAATGAGCAAAAAACAGAGCTGAACTAAAAACTAATATATCTCAGACTGAAGCAGGAAATAAAATACAGTACATCTGTAAAAATAATACATCTGTCTCTCCCAGCTCGCCAAAAAAAGATACAAATAGCTGGCTAACGCCAGACCAAAAAGTAAGTTACAACCGTCTGAGGAAAATGGGTACACCAACCGTCTAGCTAACACGCTCATCCTGCCCCGAGATCTATCTACTCAGCCGTCCTCTCTCTCCGACCCGCCGCTGAAAGCCCGGCAGCACCCGCAGAAGACACTACAAAACAAAGGAGAAGAAAACGAGGAAAGAAGAATGGGGTTGAGAACAACTAGTAAACTAGTAGCCTCCCCTAGTGAGTAAAGCCTCAAACTGCGACGCACCCACTAGGTCTACCAGAGGCAAAAAGGGGAAGAAGAGTGGTAAGTAAAAGAGACTGCTGAAGAAAAGAAACTACCACTACTATGCCTCTAAATGCAATCCCAAAAATGGAAAACCATATGCATCAGTAACCAAACTGTCCCGGTAACCCAATCTAACCGCCAGTAAAAATTGGTGACCCAATCATCACCGGGCATATAAAGCCGCGCCGGTGTAATAGCAAAACTCCTGCTGCCGCCCTCATCATCGGGCAAATAAAGCCGCGCCGATGTGATAGCAAAACTCCTGCTACCGCCCTCATCATCGGGCAAATAAAGCCGCGCCGATGTGATACCAAAAACTCAATCACTGTCTGACCCCCACGCTCCGGAGGGGAACTCGAGGAGAGCGACCCACACGAGGAAAATAACCATGTCACAAGTATCATAAAAGCAGGACTGGATCACTACAATGCCTAAGTGGAACAAATCCCTCCACTAGAGAAAACCCCGATCCCCAATCTGATGCATGAATACACATACGGTCAACCGCCCACTATCCGCGGTTGCCGCAATACCCCTCAATCCACGACCATGTCCCGCAACCGACATCCGGTCAACCGCCCAATATCCGCGATCGCCGCAATAACCCCCCATACACAATCGGGTAAAATAATCATATCCGGTCAACCGCCTACTATCCGCGGTAACCGCAATACCCCACAACCCATAATCAAATACCACCTGTCCCCGACCCCAAGGTCCTGGCTACACTATCCCGTACCCCTGCTCAACCCCGAGCAACAAGAACCACCTGATTAAAGAATAAGGAGAAAAGATACAATCATGGTTTCTCCTAAGTCAAGTCCCAATTTGATAGTGTAGTAATAAATAGTGGCCTAACTAGATGTCCATACAAGCATAGAAAAGTCCCGAGAAGATAGAAAGAGTACAGATATCATTTTCTGACTTATGTTTTAGCATGATAACAATTCCTGACATTCAATATAGCATGATATCCCAAGTCCCATACCATTCCAACATGAATAGCAAATATTAAACATATAAACCGCTATTCGTTCACAAATAACTATCCACTTATGCATGTCCAAAAATATCCCCAAGTGGTACCCAACATCCAGGTAAATTACTTGGCCTCAATATCATAATCAAATCCACATGCAAGGTTATGTGCTAACATAGCAATCCACATGTCCAAACCCACATGCATAATCCCAACCACGAGTGTTGATCAATCAATAAGTCCAATAAAAGGATCTCTCTAATATTCCTAGTGAGTATGTCAGAAACAGAGGGATATAGCAACCACCCACCTGGAAACGCAAATCCAAGTCCACAAAACCCCCCAACTGTAAAAAAACTCCCCGCTGTCCAACAGCTGTCCCCGCAACCTTTGAATCTGCGAAACATTGCAAGATATCCGAACACAGCAATAATGGGCCTTCCCCAGGAACAACATTTGCTGTTTTACAAAACAGCACGGTAAAAGGGGATTTTTCACCTGTGTGCGGCCCTCAGAAAAATCCAAAAAAAATTACAGCTGCGATCTTTGCGACGAGTAGATCTAAAACGAGAACTTACATGCCCTAATCCGATGCTCGTAGGCCAACATATAAATCGAAAAGGCCAATGCTGTCCAAAAATCTACCACAGAAAATAGGGTCAAAAGGTGCCTCGGGAACCATGCCAAAAACCCAAAACATAGTGAAACGATCAACATGAAAATCGAAGCCTTACCTCTTAGGAACACATTGTCGCAGAAATCACCCAAAAATTGCTCCTGGTTTGTGCACGGGAATTTTCCGACTGAACTGCGACGGAAACGGGCGAAAAAACGGGAACGTCGAGGCGCACTGTAAAACAAAGATTGCCGTTGTCGAGCCTCCAAAAATCCTAGGAATCCACTGCGAGATCAAAAACATCAAGAGGAACAAGTTTTCCAAGAGGCTCTCCCTCTCAATCCCTCTCTAAGTCTCAAAAAAAGCAGCAAAAGAGAGAGAGAAGGGGTACAAACAGGCCCAGCCCAGCCCAGCCCACAAGCTTCCCGGATTCGGGCGCCGGATTCGGGCGCCCGAATCCGGCCCACGGCCCAACACTGTGCGCGCCCGAAACCCCCTCGGCGCGCCACATCACACTGCTCCGCGCCCCGCGCGCCCAGCGCACGCAGGCCCACCAATCGTGGCGTCCCTCGTGGCGACGCGGTCCATGGCGGGAAGCGTGGACCGCGGTTCACGCCGGATCCGCCGGGTCACTGCGCCCGCCAATGAGCGGGCAACACGTGGCCCGAGGCAATCCACCGTGCGCCGCGCCCGGCGCGAATCACGCGCTGTCCCGCGTGCGTTGACCGACCAATCCCTGCGCGCCACGTGTCACTGCCTCCACTCGCTGCGCCCGGGGCACACACCCGATGCACCCGCCGAACCCGAAGCGCCATGTGTCCAGCGCGCCCAATGGGGAGCCGCCATGTGGCACACCCAACCCTGAACACCGCGCCAGCCCGCGCGCCTACCCGGCCCGCGCACCTGCCCGCGCTTGCTCCCGTGGGCCGAGCCCACTGCCCCGCCTCTCTAGCTCCGCCACGTGGCGTACGGCACCACTAGAAAGCCGCCACGTGGCACACTCCACGGTCCACCGGTCCACCGTGCACCCGGAAACACTGAAAACTTTCGGATGTCCGTTTTCAGGCGTCCGGACTCAGAAAAATACGTTCAACTAGTCGATTTCCATCGTTTTTCCGCGCTGAATCCAAATCCGATGTCCATTTCACACAAAACCACTTCTAAAATTTCGACGGGTGCCTTCGACTACACTCGGGATCAATTCAACACCCGGAGTCCATCTCTTGAGTCCGAAACGCACACTAACAACTCTAACACCCAACAAAGGCCTCCAGAAGTTGTTGATCCAGCAGTAATCCTCTTGTGGCTATTCGGGTTCTCACAGCCCACCCTAAACGGGGCTAACTCCCTCTGGTCGCAGCCTCACTGTCGTCCCGGATCCCACCTCTAACCGAACCTGTCACCGAGTGGAAAGTCAGCGACACAAAGAGTAAGAGGTAAAAGTTGTGGGTTACGATAAATATGGATCTGAACAGGGGAAAAAAATACCTAGAGGGGGGTGAATAGGTGTAAATAATAAACACACCAAAATTTTTGCGTAAAAATAACCCAATGCGGAAAAGTAAATAACACGGTGAGATTTTACGTGGAAAACTCTAAACCCGGAGTAAAAAACCATGAGACCGATCACACGGTGAAATCCACTAGAATTAAACACGTACAGAGGTGATATAATGTACTCACACACGACTCAACCTTTTTCCATACGCTCCTAATTGATCTTCTCCGCTCGTTCCGCAATGCGCCTCGAATCCACGATTTGCGTCCAACGCCGAATCCACGGCGTCCAACGTCGAGTCCACGACATCCAATCAAATCCACGGTCTCCACCAAGTAGTACGTCTCGATCACACGAACGTACCTCGCTCCGAATCCACGAGAGCGGTAGCACCTTGAATCCACAAGGCCACGCGAATCCACGCGCCGATTTTTGGGAAAATCGTTATTTTGTTGGTGGTGAAAATTCGCCGAATACTTAGATCAAAGATAGATCAGAAATACCATCTTGGTATTCATTAATTTGATTCTACTCAAAATCTGAGTTTGAAATCCTAGAATCAAATTAATCAATATAGATGAAGAAACATAGAATAGATCTAGTTTTTCCTTCCTTCTCTATATGTGGATTTTTCTAAGTTTTTCTCCGTTAATTTTTCTCGGTCATTTACGGAGTACAAAACTTATTTTGGATTACCCTAAAAGATGAAATTAGGGTTTACTTATAGGTTAGAAACCTTTCGAAGAGGAAAAGAATCAAAAACTGACTTAAACTGATTTTTTTCCCGCACGACGGTCCGGACTGGATTTGGCTTGATCCGGACTGTCGTCATTTTTCAGAGAATTCCTGAAAAATTATGTTCGGGGTCCGGACTGAAAGATATACGGTCCGGACTGTTCATGCGATTTCTGCAGAATCCACGTTCGGGGTCCGAACTGAACCAAGGGCGATCCGGACTGAAATTGCGCATGAACTTACCTACGTTCGGGGTCCAGACTGTAATGTCCTGATCCGGATCCTGAACATGTAACAGTCCAGTTTTTTTATTTTTATACAATTAAAAATCCATCCAAGTGTTTCTACACTATAAGAAGTATTCGGATCACCAAACTTATTTAGTTAAACGTACCTGATCCTTTTGAATTCTTCTTTCTTGAGATTGAGGTATATGATCCAAATATCTTCATCTTCAATCTTCAAGACTTAACCACTTTCACGAAATACGCCAAAATAAAATCCTTAACAATCTCCCCCTTTAGCGGTTTCATGACAAAACAAAATTCCACTTAAAGAAAATTCAAAAAGATATTTTTGTTGTTATCACCATACAACAAAAATTTACAATTATGATCTAAATAAAAATGAATACATGAGATAAACTCCTAAAACAGACTCTAGACTTAGACGACTGTACTCTCTGCAAAAGAGATAATTCTTGACAAAAGAAATCGTTAGATACCTCAAGAATTTGACATTCAAAAATCGAACAGAGATATGAAGTTTATACTCACCATGACATTTACAAAATCAGATATGTATGAAATAAGCAATCAAAGCAATTCACATATCATCTAAGCATTAAATGCCAAATGTCATAAGTATGTTAGTCATTAAACAACTTGTTAATAATATTACATGCCCAAATAGTTAGTCGAATAGTTAGTTGAGACATGCATTCATTCACAATAAAAAGTAAAAGTTGTTGTCATACTTACCTTCCAAGTTTGAAATTATCCAAAGTTCATATCTCTCTCCCCCTTTTTGTCACTGAAGTTAGCCAAAAATTACAAAAATTAAGGGAGTGAAAAAGTTCAAAAAGTGTAAGAACTAAGACTAAAAAAACCTGCAAAACAAACAGATAATTAGAACAACACAAGATGAAATCTCAGTCGGAATCCTCAGAGCTGCTGCAACCAAGTTTCTGAAAGATCTTCTTGACTAACTTGGCCAGTGATTTTTGCTTCTTCTTTAATTCACCGATGTCTGAGGTCATCTTGACGAATTCCGAAGACATTCGTTCTTGCTCCGACGAGAGCCGTTGTTGTTCTCAGTAAATTGAAGTAACAGAGGCGTCATCCTCTGACGTTGAAGCTACTGCTGCTGGTGCTGAAGCTGTTGCTGCTGTTGTTGCTGCTGTTGCTGGTGCTGAAGGTCTCTTTCTGCGAGGAGGTGTGGGAGGCTCATCCTGTCTCGTGGAGAGGGACTTCACAATTGTTGTATCATTTATAGTTCCCAAACTATACATGTACGTGCTCGAGCTTGTGTCAATCTTGTACTTTCTGAAGATGCGCATAATTATCATCGGGAACAGAAGTCGCTCTGTGGGATGGGCATTTTCAACATACCTCGCCATCCTTGACCAAATAAGGTAAGGAATGTTGTAGTTTGATCCCAAGGATGTTGTAGGGTGTCCAAGAAGATATAAAAACAGCATCCTATCCTAGCGAAGAACTTTTGTTTGCATGTTAGGCAGGATGTTGTAGCAAACAATGAAGTTCAAGTAACGGTACTCAGGTCGAAGTTCTTTAGAAAGAATTGAATTCCCCGTCGACTGAGTATCTGGCAGATAGATTCCATCTACAACCACTCTCCAGGTTGTATTGGTGAAGACATGACCTTTTAGGTAATGAGTGCCATCTAGCCTAGCTTTCATTCCCAACACCTCTCCGATTAACTAAGGTGTGATCTTTAGCTTGACATTTCGAACCGTAGTTTGAAATTCTCTCGGTCCATCCTCAAGATCAATCAATCTCGATTCATTTTGATAGAACATCCTCACCATGTGAAGACAATATCCAGAAGATTCCGGGAAGTTGCAAATAGGTACAAGTCCCGCTTGTTCAAATAGAGTGCCAAACAACGCAGAACGCTCCTTAAGAGCTTTGACATTCACATGCCTCTCTCCGATGCATTCTCTCTTTTCAAAGTCCTTTATCCTCTCGGAGCTTATGTGCACAAATTCCTGTGGAGGAGGCTCGCTTGCAAGTGGCTCTTCGATTGAGATTCCTCGAGCACTACCTCTCTTTCGAGCAACGCTCTTTCTTTTCATTGTAACCGGAGTTGGTTCCATTGGGGCTTTCCCTTTTTCTGCGGCGGCTGGCGGTGTCTTCGCCTTTGAAATAGCTGCAGGGGCTTTCCCCTTTGAGGCAGTCGATGCAGCATGTGCTGTGCCTTCTTCCAAAAGCTCGTCCCAATCGACCGATTCCGTCTCGGATTCCGAATCTAAGTTGTCCACAGGGACTACTCAACTTTTTCTTGAGTTTTCTTAGCTCTTTTGAGCTTGTTTGTCGCTCGTGTCCCGACCAAGGCTGCGATGAACACTAGAATCCATGCGAACACCATCTTTGCTAGTGCGTTAGAAAATGGAGAACCTGCGAGCAAGAACTCAAGAACACGAAAAATTGTTTAATTTTCGAAAATTTGAAAAATTATACCCAAACAATCATTATCGTGTACAGAGACTAGGAATCAAGTTAGTTTTGCAAAAAGAATTTTAAAAATAGATCAATTCCATGATTTTCAAAAATTCTCATAATATGCCCTAAAACCGAATTTTTAAAAATCAAACCTCAAAAATTCGTTAATCAAGAGAATACAAGGCATACAAACAAAACTAATCTACCCAGAGTTCTTATTTCAAAAGAAATTTGATCAAAAACCGTTCAAAAACGAAAAAGAGGCATGAAATTCCTCATGTTTTGGAAGAACAGGGCAAAAACAGTGAATATCCTAAGTTTTGATCATAGAAACTTACTTGAATTGGAAGAACTTGAGTTTGAAAAGCTCCAAATCAGTTGTGATCTAGAGAGAGAAGCTCTGGAGATTTAGAAACAAAAACTTGAGGTAAAAAGAAATCAAATACCCTTTCGTTTCTTATAAACCCTGGCCGCGGTCCGGATCAGCTCGTGAATCCAATCCGGATCGGCTACCCGCAGACAAATTCTGCGTTCGGGATCCGGATCGGATTCTTTCAATCCGGATCGGCTTCAACTTTTTCATCAGAAAAATTTACAAAAATTCCAGAAATTCCAGAAAAAATATGTAAGCAATTTCATATATCAACTTTAAACAAAAATCATCGTTTCATATAAAAGAAATAGATTATGCTAAATCTATCAATAATATCCAAGTAATGAAACGAAAATTTATAAAAATTAAATCCTTTAAAGTTGATCAAGTTCAAAACATCAATCACGATCTATTGAGTAATGCGTTTATCAAATCATTAATTTTGCAAAGAAAATGAAGCACAAAGATCAATAGATGTTTGAAATCCCAAATAAGATAGATAATATATCTAGTCAATTTATTATAGGGAGTGGCTCTTTGAGCATCTTTCAATAAAAATCCCACCCTATACCAACCTTGGAATTTGACAGAGTCAAGTATTCCAATAAGCATTTTATCTAATCAACAAGAAAAAAACATGCTTTGTATACATGTGGTAGCAGTACACAGTACTCGGACGACCAAGGTGGTAGCTCTTTCCTCCATGTGGTGGTAGTTTTCACACTCCTCGTTGGGATGTAACTCTTTCTACATCTTTTGAGCATTAAACTTGTAATAAACTCCCCCTTAATTGGCTATCAATTATTTAAGATATGAAGTATTCAACCAAAAATTGATCTCGTGTTCATACTTAACTCAATTTTCAAATATGATAAAAACTATACTAAGAGATCATTTGAGAGAGAAATTGACTTTGATCAATTAAAGATGGCCTCATTGATATAAATGATCATTGCATCAAATGAATTATCATGATATCCAAATCATAATAAATTTCTTACAACATAAAAGGATGCAATTAAAGTCAATAACATATGCTCAGTTAATGTTCTATGTACAAACATAGATAAAAAACAGAAACACTAAAACCTAACCTAAGCAATGGTTTCAAAAAGTATTATTTCAATGAAAGCATTCCAATTGCTTTAGGCAAATGAATAAACCGTTTTTGATCCAAAGGTTTTGTTAAAATGTCGGCTAATTGATCTTCAGTTGAAATATAAGAAATTTGAAGAATACTTGATTCAACTGGCTCTCTTAAAAAATAATATCTAAGTTCAATGTATTTCGTTCTTGAGTGCAACACGGGGTTTTTAGAAATATTTATAGCACTAGTGTTGTCACAAAGAATAGTTACCGAAGTCGCAGGAATTCGGAAGTCGCTCAAAACGCTTTTCATCCAAATCAATTGTGTCGAACAACTTCCTGCTGAAATATATTCCGCTTCGGCAGTTGAGAGTGCAATGCAGTTTTGCTTTTTACTATGCCATGCAACAAGACAATGGCCAAGATAAAAACATGCACCACTCATACTTTTCCGATCATCCACTGATCCAGCCCAATCGGCATCTGAGTATCCTATTATGTCAAGAGTTGTGCCCATAGGATACCAAATTCCGAAATTTAGCGTTCCTTTCACGTACCGGATGATCATTTTCACCGCTTTTAGGTGAACCTCCTTTGGTGCTGATTGATATCTCGCGCAAATCCCAAAACTAAAGGATATATCCGGGCGACTAGCCGTGAGATGGAGTAGACTTCCAATCATGCTGCGATAAAGCTTCTCGTCTACACTTTCACTAAGAGATTCACTTTCTAATCCCTTGTTGCTAGTTCCCATTGGAGTCGGAAAATCTTTAGAATTTTCTAATCCGAATTTCTTCACCAACTCCCTTGCATACTTGGATTGGCACAGATGAATGCCTTCTTCACTTTGTTTCACTTGCAATCCAAGAAAATATGTTAGCTCGCCTATCATGGATATCTCAAATTCGCTTTCCATGGTTTCAGCGAATTTTGAAGCATCATTATTCCTTGTTGCTCCAAATACAATGTCATCGACATAGATTTGTGCCACAATGAAGTTTTCCTGAAAATGCTTCACAAAGAGTGTCCGATCCGCTCCCCCTCGAGTATAGCCTTTTTCCAAAAGGTACTTTGTCAACCTTTCGTACCATGCTCGCGGTGCTTGTTTCAGACCGTAAAGTGCCTTTTTCAATCGAAAAATATGGTTAGGTAGTTTATGGTCAATGAAACCTTTCGGTTGAGCCATATAAACTTCCTCATTTAGAAAACCATTTAAAAATGCGCTCTTAACGTCCATTTGAAAGAGTTTAATTTTGAAATGACAAGTAATGGCGAAAAGGATGCGAATTGACTCGAGACGAGCTACTAGGGCGAACGTCTCATCAAAGTCTATACCTTCAATTTGTGAATAGCCCTGAGCAACTAGGCATGCTTTGTTCCTAATGATGGTACCATCCTCGTTTTTCTTGTTCTTGAAAATTCACTTAGTACCAATTATGTTGTGTTGCTTTGGAGGCTTCGTTAGTTCCCAGACTTTGTTTCTTTCAAATTGATAGAGCTCTTCTTGCATAGCTTCAATCCAATAATCATCCTGAAGAACTTCATCAACGTTCTTTGGTTCCAACATGGAGACGTAACACGCGACTCCACAAACCAATTGTCTCCGAGTCCTGACTCCTTCTTGTGGATCTCCAATGAAATTTGACTCTGGATGGTCCTTGGAGATACGTAGCGTTTGAGGCAACGGAGTGCTCGGAGGTATGTGTGATGATTCCTGCATATCAGATAAACTAGAAGAACCATTAGATGCATCAACATTATCGGAAGAATTATTATGAGAAGATGCAATGACTTTTACAGGAGTATCATCATCAAGAAACATATCAGGGGTAGATTTATTAGATAAAAAATGAAAAGCTTCATCTACTTTAATATTAAATGATTCTACCATCGTTTTAGATTTGAGATTAATTAAAAACCTGATATGCTCTACTATTTGTAGAATAACCCATGAAAATTCCTTCGTCACTTCGAGAGTCGAATTTTCCAAGATTTTTGCGATCACGTAAAATGTAACAGCGACTCCCAAAGATTCGAAAATATTTGATATTTGGTTTTCTATAAAACCATAGCTCATATTGTGTATTTAAAGTACCCGGGCGCAAATAAACACGATTGATTACGTAGACCGCGGTGTTAACTGCTTCAGCCCAAAAATGTAACGGGAGTTTCCGGCTGTGAAGCATAACACGCGCTATCTCTTGTACTACTCTGTTTTTGCGCTCGACTACACCATTCTGTTGAGGTGTATAGGGTGCAGAGAATTCATATTTTATACCATTGGAAGTGCAAAAATCAATGAATTTACAAATTCTCCACCTCTATCACTTCGAACACGAACGATCTTTTCATTTCTCTCAATCATAACACGATGACATATCTCATGAAAAGAATCGAAAGTATCCGCTTTCTCTTTTAAAAATGTTACCCATGAATATCTAGAGAAATCGATCATCAACCAAAAAAAAAATGTACCATTTACCTCCCAAACTTGGTTGACGAGTCGGCCCCATTAAGTCCATGTGCAGTAATTCTAATGGCCGATTGGTTCCCACGTGGTTTGAATTCTTGTGCGTGGCCCTTGATTGTTTTCCCTTTAGACAACCCCCACACACAATGTTTTCTTTAAAAGATAGTTTAGGAACTCCCTTAACCACGTCTTTATTAGAAATCTTTGCTAGTTCCTTAAAATTAATGTGACATAGTCTTTCATGCCAAAGAGTTTCATTATCAAGTGACACTAGGTTACAATGTTCATAAATTTTGTTAGGAACTACATAGCAATTATTTTCAGACCTAACCCCTTTCAAAAAGAATAAATGGTCCTTATCAGTTATAATGCATTCTGCAGAAGAAAAATTAACTGAAAAGCCATTATCACATAATTGACTAATGCTAATGAGGTTAGTCTTAAGGCCTTCAACAAATAAAATATTGTTCAAAACCGGGCCTTCTGGAATAGTAATTGTTCCTTTTCCAACAATTTTTGAAGAACGACCGTCTCCGAAAACTACAAGTCCTCCGGAGGTTTTCTCAAAAGTTTGAAAATAATTTTTGTCACCGGTCATGTGACGGGAACATCCACTATCCAGATACCAAGACGAGTTGTCATAAGCATGCAGAGATGTATGAATGACAAGACAAGGGAAGAATTCACCTTTGCGCACCCAAACCTTTTGAGTTTTGGAGTACGTCGGCAATGATTGTGAAGTTATTCTCCTTCGTGAAAGCCTCTTGTTTTATTGATCGCTTTTCTTTGACATCGTCTTGATTGGTGTACTACCAAGGTTCTTTACCTTTGAAAAATTCTCCTTTGATTTTCGGGGAATGAACTCGTTGGTAGTTGTTGCAAGAGGCGCTTGATTTGATCGCTTTGCTCCAATCTTGCAATCTCTTCGTATGTGCCCTGCAAAACCACAATGAAAACATACCTTTGTACTCGTTGAACCCGAAGTAGGTGAGGTAGGCTTGTTGTCGTTGAATGCATTGATTTCGGTCGGAGGAGGAGACGCCGACTGGGGCACAAACATTGTTTCACTCGAACTACAACTATGTCACGCCCCGAATCCGCCAATTTGGTCGGTTCGGGCACGCCAACAGACCCGCCAATCGGGTATGACCTTTCGCTACCCGAAAGGAACGGTAACATCCATAATAATACAATAAGTGTATGCGGAAGCTCAATATCAGAGTACTAAAAATCACTACTAATTTAAAACTTTCATTCAATAACAAATAGTTAAACGGAAATGAAAGCATACAAGAGTGAACCATAAATTAAATTTATTACACTTTACATTTCTGAACTTGCAAATAAAATTATTACAATTCTTTTACATCAATTCCTCACCATACAAGGTTCACTCAAAAAAATATATAATAAGGGGTACCTCTGCTAGACCCTCTAGGTCTCTATGCTGCTGGGCCCTTGCCCCTGTCGCATGCCTCGCTAACTGCATCTGAACCTGGAAAAATGGTCACCCGAGGGTGTGAGAACTACTTAAAGTTACCAGTGGGTTCAACCACCGAGAAAAAGTGTCCTACACCACTTGGTCCAATGGAAGCAATAATAATAGAATGCTAGGAAACTAAAATCCTCAATAATAATATGCTGCTATGCAAATAACGGGTCACTATACTATCTGTGTATAATCATCATCCATCACTACTCTATCCAGCCATACCAAGCTACTAAGCACCAACTCGGCCACTATGCCGCTGTATACAGGGTTAAACTAACCCGGCCACCTTCGCCACTCTATTTTCTCTTTATTCTTTACATTCTGGTGCTTTAGTTCAAGTTAACCTTCAGAAATTCTTATCCAATGGGCCCCAGCCCGGTAGTCATGCTACCACAAGATAAGATTTCTAAGATTGCCGATAACACCCGCAAGTGTTACCCCGTCCTACGGGAGAAACGTGCCAGACGGGTCACTGCCCGGGAGAGGGACACTGCCTACAACTCCAACAAGGGCTACATTTCACCCCCGTAGGTACGCCCGTTTTATCTTTATATTTTCTTTCTTTTCTTTTCTTTCTCTTTTTTTTTTTTTTTTTTTTTGTACTTTACTACTTAGCCTCTTTGCTTTTAAACACGTGTTTTTCTTTCTTTTTCGAGCTTATAGCTCCCTTTGCCACTGGCGATCTCTTTCTATTTCCTTTAAGCATTTAGCTCTTTACTTTCACTTTTGGCCTTTCGAAAGTGCCTTGTCCGACGGGTCACTGCCCAGGGAGTCCTACTCCACTTGACGAGTCTCAAATTCGAAGGCATCATTTATATTCTCTTTCTGTTCTCTTTCTGTTCTCTTTGTCTTAAGCAATTTGCTTGTCTTGCTTATTAACCACTTTTAGCTCTATCTTGAGCAATTTGCTTGTCTTGCTTATTAACCACTTTTAGCTCTTTCTTGAGCAATTTGCTTGTCTTGCTTATTAACCACTTTTAGCTCTTTCTTGAACAATTTGCTTGTCTTGCTTACTAAGCCACTTTTAGCTTTATCTTGAGCAATTTGCTTGTCTTGCTTATTAACCACTTTTAACTCTTTCTTGAGCAATTTGCTTGTCTTGCTTACTAAGCCACTTTTAGCTTTCTCTTAAACTTTATCTCTTTTATCCTAAGTTCTTTACCCTAGGATAATTTGGGTGTCACTAACACCAATTTAGGTTTGAACTTCTTGTTCATTTACAATTACACCTCATTTGCCACTTTGCAAATCTCTGTAGTTCTCTAGCCCCTTTTTATACTCTTCATTACTTGTCCTCAATCCACAACCCGTTGTTTCACTTACTCTCAAAGTTACACTATGTCGCGAGGACATTAGTCACTTTCAATTTTATCCAACTTAGGGTTTATTAACTCTATTTCCCATTTTTCCTTTCATGTCTCCACACTTGATCTATTCTAGGACAAGAGACCTTATACCACAGCAAGCCGAGAAATTGACCACTGTGGTGACCCAGACCTTTGCTGGGCTTCTTCAGTGTGACCAGCAGCTTCTGGAAGCCTACGTGGCTTGTCGGCGGTGTTCGCGCGCCTATTTGGACACAAGAGATGGACCCTGTGAGCTTTGGTTGGCTGTATTGGCCTTCGGCTGCTTTTGCCGAATTTTAGGAAAGGATTTTGGCCAAACAGAGGGTGGATTTGGGTTCAGTGCGGAAAAACGCTTGGAAATGGCTTTTTGTTTGCTTAATTCTGAGTCCGGATGCCCAAAAGCGGGCTCCCGGAAGTTTTGGCAGTTTTTGGGGTTTGCGGGAGCCTCCGGCAAATTATAGGTTTGGAATTTGGCAAAATGGACGTCGTTTTTGGAATCAGCGCGCGGAAAACGGTCAAGATGGGCTGTTTGCTCGATGTTTTTGGGTTGGCGGTTACTGTTCATGCCGGAACAGTACTTCCGGCGATCACCGGCGGCGGCTGGCGGCGGCGGGCAGCGGCGGAGGGCGGCGGAAGGCGCTCGGGCAGGCGGCGCGCGGCCGCGGGCAGGCGCACAGGGGCGCGGGCAGGCGCGCGGTCCACCGCGGAGGTCGTGCACCGGGGGCGGGCCACGTGGCGCTCTCCGGTTGGCCGGTTCAGCGGGAGCGGTCCACTGAAATTGGGCCCGGGTGCACGGTAGACCGGGTGGACACGTGGCGTGAGGTGACTGGTTCGGTGCATTGAAATTACGTGCACCGGGCGCAGCAGGCCAAGGGTGTGGACACGTGGCGCCTCCCCATTGGACGGGGTACTGTGCGTGGCAGGTGGGGCGACGTGCGCTGGCAGGCGGGCAGGTGGCCGTACAGGCGGGCAGGTGGCCGTACGCGCGGGTCAGCCGGGGCGACGTGCGCGGGGCAGGCACGTCAACGCCACGTGGCGGAGCGAGGGACGCCGGTTGGCTGTTGCCTGTTCGGGCGACACGTGGCGAGCACTGGGGCGGGTCGGACGAAGCCTGGATCCTGTCCGACCGCGTATTTTGGGCTGGGCCGCACTGTGCGCGCCCGAAAGTTGTGGGCCGGGCCGCACTGTGCGCGCCCGGAAATTTCCGGGCGCCCGAAATCCCGGACAGAATGGGAATTTTCCCATTTGTTTCTCCAGCACTATTTATACCAACCCGAGCCCCCCTTCTTTGCTTCCTTTCTCTCAACCCTTTCACTTTCTGCCCGAGCCCCCTCAAGCAAAGTTGTTCACCTCTTCACCCTTGATCTTCCTGCCAAGTTCTAGGATTTTTGGGGGCACGAATCCCGAGGTTCCCCATTTTACGGTGCGGCGCGACGTTGCTTTCTAGTGTTCTTCTTCGGCGCAGCAGCAGTGTTTTAGCTCCCCTAGGCTACCCCGAGCTCCTTTTTCTGTGATTCTTGCGCCGACAGACTCCTAAGAGGTAGGGCTTCATCTTTCGTATTGATCGCGTTTTCCCGTTGCGAATTTTTGGCACGGATCCCGAGGCAACACTGTGACCCTTTTTCTGTTTGGCTTTGTGGGACAGCATCGAGGTGTTTTGGCCATATCTTTGCGCCCAAGCGTCAGCCGGAAACGAGCTTATACAACTTTTTCATCTACTGATCGCAAGGAACGCGCTCGTATTTTTATTGGATTTTTCTGAGATTTCATCAGAGGTGAGAATCACTGTTTCTCTGTGTACAGTGCTACAGTCTTTTGTGCTGAAATCTTTTGAGTGTACCACCTTGTCGAATTTTTATCTTGACTTACCGAACTCCGATTTGGGCGTGCAAGGTACCGTTGTGAAGCTATCGACGCGAGGATCGCTGTGGTATTTTTCTTTGAATTTTCTGGGCACTTTCTGCAGGTGATAATTTAACAGTTTCGGGACTGTTGTTGTATGGGATTATAAGAGTTATATTTGGGAGCCTTAGTGTAATTAGTGAGCTTTGTATTGTGCCAGGAGAGTTACGGGTGTGCTGAACTTATTGGAGCAAGGGATTAGAGTTATCTGGTGTTTTCAGCTGTTGGGCTTTGGACAGTCAGCTTTTCAGGTGGGTGCCTTATTCCCGGAACCGGTGGACGGTTCTCTATATTGTTATATGTTAGCATTGCATGCAGGTGTACGGTACAATAACTGAAATTGGTCGGTAAGTTTAACAGTGAGGATTCTATGGAAATTGCAAGTGAATTTCTCATAGTATGACAATGGTATAATCAAATATTCATGTTGGTGATTAGTGGAAGCCCACCTAAGGCAAGGTTACCATATCAGGATTAATTATCATGCCATATTAGCACATAACCTTTTATGAGGCTGGTTTATGCATTGGGATAGGATTATGTAGTTATGTGCAGGTTCTACTCCAAGGAGTGATTATGGATCGAAAATCATGGACAGGTATGGTCATTGCTAATTCTGGCATGAGGTTTATTTTCTTTATCCTTCTTAAGGACAAATGCATGCTTGTATGGACATATGTGTATGAACATATAGTTAGGCCATCTTTTACTGCTGCACTACATATTGGAATTTGACTTAGGAGAAACCATGATTGCTTTCTTTCTCCTTTTTATTTAGACTTTTGAGTCATGTTGCTCGGGTTCGAGCAGAGGTTTGGGATAGTGTAGCTGGGACCTTAGGGTCAGAGACAGGGTGTGCTTGATGTTGGATTGTGGGTTATTGCGGCAACCGCGGACAGTAGGCGGTTGACCGGATCTTGATTAATTTACCCAATTGTGGGTTGTGGGTTATTGCGGTGACCGCGGACTTTGGGCGGTTGACCGGATGTTGACTATTGCATCAGATTGGGTATCAGATTTGTTCTAGTGGATGGTGTTTCCCACTTTTTGAGTATTATTGCATCAGATCGGGGTTGTGTTAGTGGACGGAGTTTCCCACTTTGATCATAGTCTTGATCCAGTCCTGCTATTATGAGACAGAGGTTACAGAGATACTCGATACAGTGATGCTTGATTCAGTGATACTTTACTCGTGTGGGTCGCTCCCCTCGAGTGCCACTCCGGAGTAGGCTTTCCACGGTGCAGAGCGCCGGGCACCATGCTGGGTTTTGAGTCCTTGGGACTCCTTTGCTTCGGTGTTATGCGTAGGCTGGCATACCCGTCGCGGCAGAGCAGGCAGTACCAGTGATTACTGGTCTATCGATTGGGTTTATTCAGTCAGATACTTTTTGTTACACTCGTGCCTGGGGGACCGAGTGGAGTCTAATAGCTGTGTTTAGACCAGTGCTAGTATTGTTGGGAACCGTTCGGGGTTTGACGGTGGTCCCGTGGTCGTTGTGAGTTCTTTGACCATTGGGTGAGAGGTTGAGCATCTTGAGTCTTTCCGTTCTGAGAGAGAGAGGGCATGGATTTGACTATAGCCTGCATGAGCCACTACTCGATAGCGAGTCAGTCCGTTTGGACGCCCTACGTAATTCCTGCCCGTCAGCGGGAGGTGGTTGTAGGTAGGCGCAGGTTTGACTGGACCCGATGCGGCAGTCAGCTCGATTGGGTCGATTGAGCATCTCGTGTGCGAGTGTTGCATATCTTCATCAGAGTTGCCCCATTTGAGCATTTGGTTAGAGGCATGGTAGCTGTAGAGTGTTTCCAGCTTCTTCTTTCAGTTTTACTGCATCGGTTATCTTTTGCCTCTAGTAGTCTTGGTGGGCAGATCGTCGGGCCTTGTGGCGATACCCACTGAGAACTCCCTTATTGCGAAGTTCTCACGCCCGTTGGGGGTTTTCCCCCTTTTGTCCTTTCTCCTCTTTGTTTTGCAGAGTCTTGGCGGGTGTTGCCGTTCTGTGGTTGCTGTGCGTGGTGAGGGAGTAGCGAGCTAGATCCAGACCCATCTTTGGAGAGTAGCAGTACCCCCTTTGGAGGAGATCTTCCGTATAGTCGGTAGAGTGGTATTTATTTCCTCTTTTGAGAGACTGATGTAGTGAGGATATGATGTATTGAGAGCTTGTACACTGATGTTGTATTTGAGATATCTCCCTGTGGAGCTATGAGTTTTGTACTCGAGGTTATTGTATGATTATCTTTTAGGGAGATGGACCTTATTGTTTTATCTTCAGTTGTACAGTGGTTGATTTTATTTCTATAGCAGTTTTTTTCTTTTAGCTCTGATATCTGTTAGCTGTAGTTCTTTTTGGCAGGTAGGACGCTTCGCCTATGCTGGTTTGGCATAGGTGGCGGATCTGTTGGCGAGCCCGGGTCGCAGTTTCGACCCCGGGGCGTGACAGATTAGGTGGTATCAGAGCCTAGGTTGTAGGTCATGGTGGACTTAGAAACCCTAGGCTTGTGGTTGGACCCTAGGATGACTTCGTGAGAGTCGTGATTTGTAGCGAGAGTCCTGATTGAGTTTTACACCTCTCCCGAGGGACGGGATGAGTGATTGGCATGTTTATTCTCCTAAGTAGTTATGTTGGCTGCAGACAACATAACGCTATGGAATGGGTGACATGCTCTAGACTTTCGCTGGATTGGGTCGAGCGTTGTTGTGTGCTGATTTGTGGTTTCGTCGTGGCGAGCGGTGTCTCCCCGACGCTGGGTTTGGGGACCCTTGTGCATCCTGTCATGGCAGTTGAGCTTGAGCGGTTGGTTTTGGGCCGGATACCCGGATTGAGGTCAGAGAACTCCGGACCCAGATGACAGGATTGTCAGAGGCATATCAGCGGCAGAGTGAGCAGCTAGTTTGGTGACGCAGTTGTCAGAGCAGTGGGCAGCCCGACTGTACTTTTCTTTTGAGACCACCAGGATGTAGTACCCTCAGCGGCAGGGATTTCTGTAGTGCCAATAGAGCGAGTGGCCCCCTCCGTGCCAATGCTTAGTGCCAAGGCACTGAGGTAGGGTGGATGGTTGACAGCAGAGGAGCTGTGGGGCATGTTTGATTTAGCAAGCCAGATTGGCAGATAAACCACCCCGACTCGTAAGATTGAGTTTGGAGCCTTTGGAGGCAGAGTCGTGGTTGGGGGTGATGGAGTGATCAATTGAGAGCCTCCCTGTGCTAGAGAGTTTATGCAGTTGTTGAACTGGCGCTCCAGGTTTAGAGGGACGAGGCACATAGGATAAGTGAGATTGGGAGTGGATTGCGCCAGGATACTCCTTAGTTTCTTTTCGGTCCCTCTTGTTCGGGTTTCGGACTGTGGATGCCTCGTCGGAGTGGGCATTGTGTTTGGAGCTGGACACTGCAGTTCCTTGGACGGGGATCTGCCGCTAGAGGCGAGTTCTGGAGGGAGGCGCTTGGCGCTAGGTGATGGAGGACAGATCGGCAGGCAGAGGCATTTTCGTTTTGCTTTCCTGGGTGGTGGATATCCTTGTGGATGGTTAATGCAAAGCTTACCCAAGGGAATTCTACCCTTTGTGATTTATCATTTGCATATTTTGAATGTATTATTTGGGATTGAGGGGTGAGCTTAGTAAGGATAATTGTATAAGGTACTGCATGAATCCATTGTGCTTGGTCGTATGATGATGATACCCAGGTGGATTTCTGAGACGTCAGGGGTTGGGTGGACCCCGATGATAGCTACAGCCCTTTTATCAGAGTGGCGCAGCGGTAGCGTGGATTGGTTGGTTGCGAGAGACCACGTTCGGCATCTCAGTGTGAGCATGGACAGAGGTCGTGCTCCCTTTGTGATTGGTCTAGATATTTTGGCAGGCTGAGCGACGACCACTTGCATCGAGCGGATGAATCTGTGCCGCCCGGTTGGAGGGCGCCACGGTAGTGGATTGAGTTGTCGCAGGTGTGATTTCTTCACAGCAGTCGGAGTTAGGACATGTTGCGTTCCTGCATGGGCTAGCGGTAGAGTCGTTACCACTTGCACTTGAGGTACAGGTTACTGTTGGCATTGTGCAAGTGGAGGAGGCTTGTCCAGTGCAGCAGAGGCCGTAAGTTATGCCGGCAGACTTATTGGTTTCTACGGCAGCTCAGTGTTATGACCCAGTGCTTGGGATCGGTTGGCATAGTGCCACAGGATGTTTGACTGCTGAGAGAAAGGACTTTGACTTTCTGCGAGGCGGATAATGGAAGGCATTTTGTTTGTTGAGACTTTTTGAGCACACAGGTTACAGCGTCCGTGTGAGAGGTGCCTACGGCGGCAGCGGGACTTAAGGATGTCCCTATTGTCCATGAAATCCCAGGTGTAAGTCCACCTAAGCCGATGATTAGGCCGCCAGAAAGGAAGATTAAGATTGCGATTGACGTGATTCTGGAAACCGCGCCAACTTCATTAGCCCCTCATTGGATACCGCCTTTAGAGCTACGAGAGTTGAGTTCTTAGGTGCGTGGATTTGATGGATAGAGGGTCTGTTTGACCTAGTGCCACGTCGTTGATACACGACGGTGAGAGCCCTTTGGGATCGGAGTCCAGGCAAGTCCAGGTATTATTTAGAACCTTTTGAAGGAGCTATATTTCGGCAGATATTGTGTGATGCCTGCGCCAATTTGGAATTTCAGCTGAGGGCACTGTCTAGATGGTGTTCAGGACACAGTAGGGGCATTACGAGTACAGTGAAGCCAATGGATTGACTAATGCCCTGTTGCCTCTAGATTGAGGAATTTTGTATTTCTGTTGGCCTTGAACGGTTTGATAGCGGCGTTCTCCTGGGATATTTTGGTTTTACCCCCTCCCTGAGTGGTTTAGAGCTTGTGCAGCATTTGTAGACGTTGTGACAAGTCTGTGGGGATGAAGCTTTATGCCTAGTCGTTGTGGTACACGTTTTAGCTTCGAGAGCATATCTTCCTGGACTACTTCTTCTAGCCGAAGGGGCGGCGGTGGAAATTCGGCCAAAGTGGATGCTATATAAGACTGGCCGAGATCGACGGTCATTGTTGGGGTGAGGAGTTTTTGGACCGGATAGTGCCAGCAGAACTTGATGACCGGGTGATGAGATTGGTACCAGCGCCGATTCTAACCTAGTCAGTGGTGGGAGATGGATTTGCGAGTTATTGTGATACCTCCCGTAGTGGCTGTAGAGCCACCATTGGATGTTGTGAGCATCCAGTATCACCCCGACAGAGCCACTGTGGTGGCGGATGCCTGGAGCAGAAGAGCTACTTTGGAGTCGGGTTTGACGGTTCCATAGCTGGCACTGTGTGGGGCCATCCTTGTGTGCAGGGTTTGAGTTGTGTCCCTGAGGATCCCTTTTGATGAAAGGCTGCGGCTGAGCAATCCACTTAGGTGGTTGAGTTTTGAGGGCGACCGAGTGTGAACCCCTGCTTGTTTGGACCCCTTTTCTGTGCAGGTGTCTGTGTGGATGTGATTCGGGTCGCTTTGGTTGAGCTGGCTCTTGAGTGTGATTTTAGAGCGTGTTACTCAGGCTGTTTGTTCCTTTTTCCCCCGCCTTTTGTTGGAGTTTTGAGGTTTTTCTGCGTCTCAGCTCTGGAGTGTCA
Source organism: Tillandsia leiboldiana (assembly GCA_029204045.2). Lineage (NCBI taxonomy): Eukaryota > Viridiplantae > Streptophyta > Magnoliopsida > Poales > Bromeliaceae > Tillandsia > Tillandsia leiboldiana. Next base: position 25,374,348 of record CM055074.1, on the reverse strand, counting down.
TGTTTTGGACCCCTCACCCGTGATTGACTCGTTCCTTTTGGGGTCTGTGAGAGTTTGGAGTACGAGGGACGCCCGTTGCGAATTCCGACTCGTGAGGTGAGGGAATTGCGCAATCGGGCTATGCCGTACTGGTTGTTGCTGTTGTTGTTGCTGAGGAGTAATCACGGGGAGTGATTGGTGACTTGGGAGCTGGAGACGGCGGTGTTGAATTTTGACCCCTGGTTTTTGAGACTCCCTGGGAGTTGCCTTAGTTTCGGGGACGAAACTTTCTTTTAGTGGGGGAGGTTGTGGTGACCCAGACCTTTGCTGGGCTTCTTCAGTGTGACCAGCAGCTTCTGGAAGCCTACGTGGCTTGTCGGCGGTGTTCGCGCGCCTATTTGGACACAAGAGATGGACCCTGTGAGCTTTGGTTGGCTGTATTGGCCTTCGGCTGCTTTTGCCGAATTTTAGGAAAGGATTTTGGCCAAACAGAGGGTGGATTTGGGTTCAGTGCGGAAAAACGCTTGGAAATGGCTTTTTGTTTGCTTAATTCTGAGTCCGGATGCCCAAAAGCGGGCTCCCGGAAGTTTTGGCAGTTTTTGGGGTTTGCGGGAGCCTCCGGCAAATTATAGGTTTGGAATTTGGCAAAATGGACGTCGTTTTTGGAATCAGCGCGCGAAAACGGTCAAGATGGGCTGTTTGCTCGATGTTTTTGGGTTGGCGGTTACTGTTCATGCCGGAACAGTACTTCCGGCGATCACCGGCGGCGGCTGGCGGCGGCGGGCAGCGGCGGAGGGCGGCGGAAGGCGCTCGGGCAGGCGGCGCGCGGCCGCGGGCAGGCGCACAGGGGCGCGGGCAGGCGCGCGGTCCACCGCGGAGGTCGTGCACCGGGGGCGGGCCACGTGGCGCTCTCCGGTTGGCCGGTTCAGCGGGAGCGGTCCACTGAAATTGGGCCCGGGTGCACGGTAGACCGGGTGGACACGTGGCGTGAGGTGACTGGTTCGGTGCATTGAAATTACGTGCACCGGGCGCAGCAGGCCAAGGGTGTGACACGTGGCGCCTCCCCATTGGACGGGGTACTGTGCGTGGCAGGTGGGGCGACGTGCGCTGGCAGGCGGGCAGGTGGCCGTACAGGCGGGCAGGTGGCCGTACGCGCGGGTCAGCCGGGGCGACGTGCGCGGGGCAGGCACGGTCAACGCCACGTGGCGGAGCGAGGGACGCCGGTTTGGCTGTTGCCTGTTCGGGCGACACGTGGCGAGCACTGGGGCGGGTCGGACAAAGCCTGGATCCTGTCCGACCGCGTATTTTGGGCTGGGCCGCACTGTGCGCGCCCGAAAGTTGTGGGCCGGGCCGCACTGTGCGCGCCCGGAAATTTCCGGGCGCCCGAAATCCCGGACAGAATGGGAATTTTCCCATTTGTTTCTCCAGCACTATTTATACCAACCCGAGCCCCCCTTCTTTGCTTCCTTTCTCTCAACCCTTTCACTTTCTGCCCGAGCCCCCTCAAGCAAAGTTGTTCACCTCTTCACCCTTGATCTTCCTGCCAAGTTCTAGGATTTTTGGGGGCACGAATCCCGAGGTTCCCCATTTTACGGTGCGGCGCGACGTTGCTTTCTAGTGTTCTTCTTCGGCGCAGCAGCAGTGTTTTAGCTCCCCTAGGCTACCCCGAGCTCCTTTTTCTGTGATTCTTGCGCCGATAGACTCCTAAGAGGTAGGGCTTCATCTTTCGTATTGATCGCGTTTTCCCGTTGCGAATTTTTGGCACGGATCCCGAGGCAACACTGTGACCCTTTTTCTGTTTGGCTTTGTGGGACAGCATCGAGGTGTTTTGGCCATATCTTTGCGCCCAAGCGTCAGCCGGAAACGAGCTTATACAACTTTTTCATCTACTGATCGCAAGGAACGCGCTCGTATTTTTATTGGATTTTTCTGAGATTTCATCAGAGGTGAGAATCACTGTTTCTCTGTGTACAGTGCTACAGTCTTTTGTGCTGAAATCTTTTGAGTGTACCACCTTGTCGAATTTTTATCTTGACTTACCGAACTCCGATTTGGGCGTGCAAGGTACCGTTGCGAAGCTATCGACGCGAGGATCGCTGTGGTATTTTTCTTGGAATTTTCTGGGCACTTTCTGCAGGTGATAATTTAACAGTTTCGGGACTGTTGTTGTATGGGATTATAAGAGTTATATTTGGGAGCCTTAGTGTAATTAGTGAGCTTTGTATTGTGCCAGGAGAGTTACGGGTGTGCTGAACTTATTGGAGCAAGAGATTAGAGTTATCTAGTGTTTTCAGCTGTTGGGCTTTGGACAGTCATCTTTTCAGGTGGGTGCCTTATTCCCGGAACCGGTGGACGGTTCTCTATATTGTTATATGTTAGCATTGCATGCAGGTGTACGGTACAATAACTGAAATTGGTCGGTAAGTTTAACAGTGAGGATTCTATGGAAATTGCAAGTGAATTTCTCATAGTATGACAATGGTATAATCAAATATTCATGTTGGTGATTAGTGGAAGCCCACCTAAGGCAAGGTTACCATATCAGGATTAATTATCATGCCATATTAGCACATAACCTTTTATGAGGCTGGTTTATGCATTGGGATAGGATTATGTAGTTATGTGCAGGTTCTACTCCAAGGAGTGATTATGGATCGAAAATCATGGACAGGTATGGTCATTGCTAATTCTGGCATGAGGTTTATTTTCTTTATCCTTCTTAAGGACAAATGCATGCTTGTATGGACATATGTGTATGAACATATAGTTAGGCCATCTTTTACTGCTGCACTACATATTGGAATTTGACTTAGGAGAAACCATGATTGCTTTCTTTCTCCTTTTTATTTAGACTTTTGAGTCATGTTGCTCGGGTTCGAGCAGAGGTTTGGGATAGTGTAGCTGGGACCTTAGGGTCAGAGACAGGGTGTGCTTGATGTTGGATTGTGGGTTATTGCGGCAACCGCGGACAGTAGGCGGTTGACCGGATCTTGATTAATTTACCCAATTGTGGGTTGTGGGTTATTGCGGTGACCGCGGACTTTGGGCGGTTGACCGGATGTTGACTATTGCATCAGATTGGGTATCAGATTTGTTCTAGTGGATGGTGTTTCCCACTTTTTGAGTATTATTGCATCAGATCGGGGTTGTGTTAGTGGACGGAGTTTCCCACTTTGATCATAGTCTTGATCCAGTCCTGCTATTATGAGACAGAGGTTACAGAGATACTCGATACAGTGATGCTTGATTCAGTGATACTTTACTCGTGTGGGTCGCTCCCCTCGAGTGCCACTCCGGAGTAGGCTTTCCACGGTGCAGAGCGCCGGGCACCATGCTGGGTTTTGAGTCCTTGGGACTCCTTTGCTTCGGTGTTATGCGTAGGCTGGCATACCCGTCGCGGCAGAGCAGGCAGTACCAGTGATTACTGGTCTATCGATTGGGTTTATTCAGTCAGATACTTTTTGTTACACTCGTGCCTGGGGGACCGAGTGGAGTCTAATAGCTGTGTTTAGACCAGTGCTAGTATTGTTGGGAACCGTTCGGGGTTTGACGGTGGTCCCGTGGTCGTTGTGAGTTCTTTGACCATTGGGTGAGAGGTTGAGCATCTTGAGTCTTTCCGTTCTGAGAGAGAGAGGGCATGGATTTGACTATAGCCTGCATGAGCCACTACTCGATAGCGAGTCAGTCCGTTTGGACGCCCTACGTAATTCCTGCCCGTCAGCGGGAGGTGGTTGTAGGTAGGCGCAGGTTTGACTGGACCCGATGCGGCAGTCAGCTCGATTGGGTCGATTGAGCATCTCGTGTGCGAGTGTTGCATATCTTCATCAGAGTTGCCCCATTTGAGCATTTGGTTAGAGGCATGGTAGCTGTAGAGTGTTTCCAGCTTCTTCTTTCAGTTTTACTGCATCGGTTATCTTTTGCCTCTAGTAGTCTTGGTGGGCAGATCGTCGGGCCTTGTGGCGATACCCACTGAGAACTCCCTTATTGCGAAGTTCTCACACCCGTTGGGGGTTTTCCCCCTTTTGTCCTTTCTCCTCTTTGTTTTGCAGAGTCTTGGCGGGTGTTGCCGTTCTGTGGTTGCTGTGCGTGGTGAGGGAGTAGCGAGCTAGATCCAGACCCATCTTTGGAGAGTAGCAGTACCCCCTTTGGAGGAGATCTTCCGTATAGTCGGTAGAGTGGTATTTATTTCCTCTTTTGAGAGACTGATGTAGTGAGGATATGATGTATTGAGAGCTTGTACACTGATGTTGTATTTGAGATATCTCCCTGTGGAGCTATGAGTTTTGTACTCGAGGTTATTGTATGATTATCTTTTAGGGAGATGGACCTTATTGTTTTATCTTCAGTTGTACAGTGGTTGATTTTATTTCTATAGCAGTTTTTTTCTTTTAGCTCTGATATCTGTTAGCTGTAGTTCTTTTTGGCAGGTAGGACGCTTCGCCTATGCGGGTTTGGCATAGGTGGCGGATCTGTTGGCGAGCCCGGGTCGCAGTTTCGACCCCGGGGCGTGACAACCACAGCCCAGCTATCGACATTTGAGGGTTGCACCAGTTGAAAACTCCTTTCCTTTATTTAACTCAGATTGAAGTTAAACTATTTGTCCATTTACCCAGACGTCCTATGACTTTCTAGGGTTATATTTGTTTAAATTATTCAACATTGGGATCTAATCCCCTTTTCCTGATTCCTCACTGAATCCTAGAGTTATACTAACTCTATTTTCCTGTTCCACTTTTAACTTAGAGTTACACTGACTCTAATTCACCTTAGGTTCTCTTTACCTAAGTTCCATGTCATACTCATCCTAGAGTTCCTTGACTCTATGTTGATCACTCTATCCAATGTCCTTAGGTTATCTCCTAAAACAATACCACTCGTTCAAATCCTAGGATAACTCCTAAGTTTGAAGTCACTCGTTAAACCCGTAAACTAGGTTTTCTCCTAGTCTTACTACCAACAAGTTATGTTCCCTTATGTCACATGATTCCTAGGGTTGTACCCTAACACGATTACAGTCATCACATAATTATCTACTTTTACGCATGCAATTATTTTCATATCCATCATAAAATAATATTTATCCTCTACGCATGCAATTATCATCTATTTAGATAAATCAAGAATTGCATTTTTCTCCTAAGTCTTTTTACACATGCAAATTAATTATCTCCTTTTTGGCAACCAACAGTTGCACTTTTCATCTATGTCCATCTACACATGCAATCTTAACCATAATTACCTAACGCCTCTAACAGGCTACTATCATGCTTCTAAATCGAAAAGCAAAGGAGCAAGGGGAGAGGTCACCCAATTTTGGCATAATCCCCCACCTTGTGGTGTACCCAATTGCTTATAGACACTTGCAATTGGTCTCCACGCGATTCCACTTGTCCCCTTGAGCTTGCACGTAAAACGATGCACGTCCTCCAAACCTGCACGTAAAACGATGCACGTTGTTAAAAACCACACGCAAAACGGTGCGCGCCATTTCAGCCTGCACGCAAAACGGTGTACGTACCTCAAATCTGCATGCAAAACGGTGCATGCCCTTCTGTGGGGTTGCACGAAAAACGGTGCACGTTCCTCTAGCCCTGCACGCAAAACGGTGCGCAACATCAGAGACTGCACGCAAAACGGTGCACGTTAATTCAATCGGCACGCAAAACGAAGCACGTACCTCGGATTGGCATGTAAAACGGTGCACATTCCTTTTTCAATGTTGCACGCAAAATGATGCACGCTTTTCTAGTTTATGCGCAAAACAGCGCATGTTCGTCGAGTCCGCACGCAAAACGGTGCATGTCTTCAACAAGCTTGCACGCAAAACGGTGCGCGCCAAAACACCCGGCAACACTTCGCGCAGCAAAACGACACATTAAAACTCGGTCCCTATCATGCACAATGGCATGGGGTCAAATCTAAATCCAAAAAGGAAACCCAAACTGTGACAAAAACACCGCAAAAACACACACGGAACATACCTCGACGATGTCGCGCCGCCCAACGCGTGCACACGCGTCCATTCGGCTCCTTTGAACACCTTGCGTGCTCCACGGGGTCCTCGACGTGCCGTTGCACCCCACGAAATCTCCTCCCTCTCTTTCTCCTTGGTGCTCGGTTGGAGAAGAAAAGGAAAAAGGGAGGAGAAAATGGGTGCGCGGTTGGAGGAGGAAAAGAAAAAGAGGAGAAGATGGAGGGTGGTATTTCGTTGGACCAACCACATGGAGCCCCCCAATGGGGGCCCGCCACGTGGCGGTCCATCCCACCTGTTGACGCGCGCCAGCACAGGCGTGCGCCCCCCTGCGCCACTCGGGCGCGCGTCCCTGCGCGCCACACGGGCGCGGTACACCGCGCGCCACACGGGGGCGGTACCCCGCACGCCACACGGGCGCACGCCCCCGCTCGGACGCTTCATGCGTCCGCGCGGCCGCCAATGGGGGCCCGCCACATGGCGGCCCCCCGTGTTGACCCGAGCCACTCCGCGAGCGCAACCCCGCGCGCACCACCTGCGCGCAAGGTTGCGACGAGTGGGGCGCCGCCGCGTGGCGCCCCACCTGCCTCCCCCTGCGCGCCTCACGCAGCGCGCCAACGCGCGCGCTTGCCGCGCCTCGAACCATCGTGCGCTTGCCGTGCCTCGAAATCCGTGTAAATTTCTTTTTTCGAGATCTGTGCATCTCGAGATCCGTGTGCTTGCCTCGGGATCCGTGCATTGCCTCGGGATCCCCGCGTTGCCTTGGGATGCATGTCGTCTCGAGATCCGCGCACGCACCTCGAAACGCGTGCCTGACTAAAAACGCGTGCCCGCCTCGCTACTGCTTATCGTGCGCCCCTACAATGCTAATCGGCCGCCCGATTGTACGGCAAATTTTCTTATTTTGCCCGTTTTGTCCGTTCTTACCTATTTTTCGACCGTTTTCGTCTGTTTTTTGTCCGTTTTCGCCCAAATTTGACAGGCAGGCTCATCTCAACTTAATTTATCATGTGATATTTTAAATTTTCAGTTTGGACCGTTTCTGGGTCACCAAAAGTCTCGCTGTCTCCAGAATCGCTGGCGGACCCCGTTCTCACTATCCGGGTATCCGATCAACGCGAAACTTTTACTGTGGCCTTAAAACATATTTATGGAGCTCCCGTAATTTTCTCAAAATTTTCTGACACTGTGAATTTTTCCGCTTACAATTTGGGCCTACTTTCTCATATATGACTCTAGATCTCTTATTTTAAATCCCGATTTGGGCCCAATTCATTCCCAGGTCATCCTTTACTTTTCTAAACTCAATAAAAATAGTATTTCATACCATTTTTATTTACACTTATTTATATACCAAATCTGGTACATTACATTCTACCCCCCTTAAAGAAAATTTCGTCCCCGAAACTTGAATCGCACCTCGACTCCTACTTGATCGAGTGGGAGGAATCTTGCCCTCAATGCTGGGCTCACTATATGTCGTTACTGGGCCTCAAATTGCCTGCTCGCCAAAACCACACGAGCAATTCATTCTTGAATCCCTATCTCAATCCAGGGACAAACTCAGATCTGGTGTCTAGCCACTTTCACCAAGTAGGTGAAAGACATAGTTGAGCACTTGCTCTCTCAATTGACATGAATGACCCAGTCTTTTCTTACGAAATCTCCACTTTAATTCTGCCATCATTTTTTCTCAACGAGGTCGCATCTGCAACCAATTACATTTTCCACATTTTCGTGCCGCTCCGCTGCCTGATGTGGAGGGCAAAGGCCAATCCACGAGTTCTCAGCTACCACACACGCTACTAGCACTCTGAGTCCAGGGGTTATCAGCTAATCCGTTATCTCGGACTACTAATAGGTTCGCAGACCACGGTCCAATATGGGCCTATAGCCCAAAACTAGTCTAACACTGTGCAACGGCTCTCGCTAGCACACAGACCCAATCGTCATACGGGTAGATCCTCATTTAGGATTACTACCCCAACACTCCCACTAGGAGCTACAGTACCTCAATCATCACTAGCACTACGGCCTGGTCACATCACACTCTCAGTGTACTAATAGCCTCAAGGCTCACACGTGGCATTCCACGTTCTCGGGTCATCGCTCGGACTACCGCCCCGACCAAATCTCTATCATGCCCCGCCCTCAGGTCTCGGGCCGCTGTCTCTCATAGCCGACTGCGCCTGCCCACTGGGCTATAGGCCCACAATCCACAAACATGGTCCAGGCACGGGTCATCCCCAAGCGAACCCGCCAATCGTCGCCACGCGACCACTACGCTCCACTGAGTAAAACCCAACTAACTAGTCGTCAATCCACGACCCAAACAATCTATCGCTCTGGCCACACTGGGCAAAAGCTAATGTGCCACCCAACCAACCCTCTCTGGCTAAACGGTACCTGTGCACCATGAGCACCCAAACAGTTGGGCGTCCTACGCCCCCACGCTAACTCGCAAAAATCTAGTGTTAAGCGATTTGCTTAAGCACCCCTACGGCTCTTGTGCAACTCTCCCAATTGGGTCGAGGCACCATAATAATTGTTCACCAACTCTGGTGATTAACACGCGAATCCTGCGGTGGCAACCCTTGCCATTTTACCGATCCATCAGACCGGCTCCATAAAACTCTCGCTCTTTCGAGAGATTCTCGCAACTTGAAGCCTACTCTGGGCCTCACTAACTCCACTATGCGGCAACTCAGCCACCATCGTCATGCCACACGGTTACTACCGTCATCAGGGGCGAATTCCCCTGCCAGGCCTGCAAATCTTTCTTGCCCTAACCCTCAGGACAAATCTACTTGGCTCTCGCAACATAGCGATCACCAGCGTTCTATGAGTCGGTCTCTCACTGGACCTCTTCATCCACACTTTGCATGCAACTAGCTGACCCAAGCTTACGACACCCCTTACTGAGGGTGCAGGGCATGCCAACATAAGCTCGGCAGCCACTACCATTCTCTCTACTGTTGCCCCAACACGCGGCGACACCATACGATCATCCGTCATTTATACAGCCACAGCTTGCTGCGTTATCAGCCACTAGAGCCTATTGATCTACTTCGACTGTCGCCTTGACGCCACCCTTAGGCGTCGGAATCCGCCTCCTTGCCGGCGGAAAATTTCCGCCTATCGGCTAGAAGATTCCATATGCTGTTGGACCACAACAATAAGCGTGCCCACCTGCTATTACAGCTTATGTACCTTGTTCGACCCAGAGCCCTCTCTTGGCACGAGTCGAACAAACGCGTCTCCCTATGTGGTGTCATCGCTAATATGAACACCACAACGAAACAATTAGCCCAAATTTTAGCCATTGTGCAACGCGTAATCTATATACCGACATAAAGGCTCGCCGACCCAATCATGCGAAAGTATAAGAGGGTACTCCTTTTCATCTCCAACATTACGTTGTCGGCCGCCAACGTAATAGTCCGAAGCATGAAAGCTCATTACCCTCAATCAGACCCAACATCCTTTCTAAGAAGTGGTCCCAAGTGCAATCTGGTGATGGCCGACCACCTTAGTACCCGAGGACACAGTAGGGGGCCAGGGGCCCATCGACTTCTGGACAGAGGACGGGGGATAGACATTGTATTATTCGTGGAGGAGCGCATCTAATGACTGCCTGTTCACAGCGGCAAGATCACTATTTCAAGTGCGGTAAACATGGGCATTTCATATCAGAGTGCCCATTGGGTCAGGAGGCTTCTTCTTCGGCAGCATCGACACCACCACCGCAGCGATAGGGCCGTGGGAGGCCATCCACAGGGCAGGCAGGACACCCTCAGACCCCTCAACGGGAGGAGAGGGTACCACAGCCACAGGTACAGCAGCCACAGGCAGGATGGAGGATCTACTCCATGGCACCTTCAGGTACAGAGCCACCGACGGATGTGGTTGCAGGTATGACTACTATTTTTGGCATTCGTGTTAGGACACTTTTCGATACCGGTGCATCCCATTCATATATTTCTCGTACCTTTGCCCATTCTCATGCATTGGAGGAAAGGGCCCTTCCTTGTGTGTTATCTGTGTTGACACCAGGGCCTCCATTGGAGGCCAATACTTTTGTACCTTCAGGCCCAGTAGTTTTGGGTGACCGTGTGTATCCGATTGATCTTGTGGTTATCCTAATTTGAGAGTTTGATGTGGTTCTGGGCATGGATTGGTTGACTCGTCACTTTGTGGTTATTGACTGTGAGCGAAGGGAGGTGCGGTTGCAAGAACCTGGACACCCTGGACTTGATTTCCAGGCATGCAAGAGCACGTACTTGGCAACTGTCATCTCAGCTTCGCACGCAAGGAATGTGATTCAGGGTGGTTGTTTGGCATATTTGGCTTCAGTGGATTTGATCACACGACCTATACCGTTAGCGTTGGATATACCCGTGGTGAGCGAATTTCAAGATGTCTTTCTAGAGGAGTTGCCCGGGATGCCACCTGAGAGGGAGATTGAGTTTACTATTGAGTTGATTCCCGGCACTCAACCTATTTCGAAGACACCGTACTGCATGGCTTTCGCAGAGTTGAAAGAGCTCAAGGCACAGTTGGAATACTTGTTGGCCAAGGGTTTTGTGAGGCCAAGTGTTTCGCCTTGGGGAGCTCCGGTTTTATTTGTAAGGAAAAAGGATGCCAGTTTGAGGTTGTGCATTGATTACCGAGAATTGAATAAAGTGACTATTAAGAACAAGTATCCTTTACCCCGAATTGATGATTTATTTGATCAATTGCAAGGTGCTACTGTTTTCTCAAAAATTGATTTGCAATCTGGATATCATCAACTTAGGGTAAAGGGAACGGATGTTCCCAAAACTGCATTCAAAACCCTGTATGGTCATTATGAATTCACTGTCATGCCTTTTGGACTTACAAATTGTAATGACGCTGACTTTTTACTATTTCCGTATTGACGTCTTTTGGATTTAAGCTTATTTTTGGTGGATTTTTCTTGGTATTGGTTCGCTTGGATTTTGGGTTGTGGTAACTATATCGCTGTAGAGCTCGTTAAATGGAGAACGACGATGCGATCAAATCGGGAATCCGACTTACGGATCCTTCGGAAAGAGGATTTCAGTATTAACGGGTCCGAAAAGGTAAGTTCTTACATCCTTGGAACCCGTTAAGTGTTATTGGAGCATCAGGATCCGTGCTAGCGGGTATGGGGCGTTCCGGAGGATCGGCACGCTTATCGAGGAATCCATTTTGTTTTTAATTATCGGATTTTGGGTATTTCGTACGTAAGAAAAGGAAAAATTAAATTAAATTAAACTAAATAAGGGAATCAGAGTTTCAAGATAGCCCTAATTGATTTGGGAAAAAAAGGATAGCCTTTTCTATCTTCTCCCTCGCGGGGCGTGCCGAGGACCGAGACCGGAAGCGTCGCCAATACCGAGGAGCGGATCCGGAAACACCACCCTCTGCGGAGATCGAGATCGCGTTGTCTTCTCCATCAGAACAGGGTTGGTTAGTTTTTAGTTTTTGTTTTGTGGATCTCATCTTTCAGTGGTCGGTATTTTCATCGATGTTTCCGGGTGGTTTTGCTCTTGATTGACGTTTGTCGAGGTTTTCGGTTGACTTCGTTCGTGGGTTTTGATCGAGGAGGTTTTTGTTTGAGTTTTTGGGGGTTTTCGGTGGGATTGCATAAGGAAAGTCGACGGTGGCTCCGCCGCCGCTCAATGCCCTAGCTGAGCCGCCGCCGCCGCTCGACGCCCTAGGCGGGCCACTGCTGCGCGCTGCCACCACAGGCCGCGCCCCGCTGAGGCGCTGTCGCCCGCGCGCAGCCTTGCGCACTGCCGCCGCGCGCGCAGCCATGCGCGCTGCCGCCCACACTCAGCCAGGCTCGCTGCCTCCCGCGCGCAGCCATGCGCGCTACCGCCACGTGCTGCCGATCCCGCGCAGCCTTGCGCGCTGCCCCCGCGCGCAACCATGGCCGCTGCGGCCCGAGCGCAACCTTGCGCGCTGCCGCCCGCGCGCTGCTGTTGCGCGCCGCACAGGGCCGCGCCCTGCCAGGCCGCTGCCGCGTGGTGCTGCCGCACGTGTGCGCCGCGCCCTGCCAGGCCGCCGCCGCCGTTGGATGCCCTAGCCGCTGCTGCCGTTCACTGCTTGCGCGTCGCTGTTGCGAGCCGCACAAGCACGGGCCGCGCCCTGCCAGGCCGCCGCCGCGTGGTGCTGCCGCATGCGCGTGCCGTGCCCTGCTAGGACGCCGCCGCTGGATGCCCCCACTGCCACGCACTGCTTGCGTGCCGCTGTTGCGCGCCGCACAGGGCCGCGCCCTGCCAGGCCGCCGCCGAGTGGTGCTGCCGCACGCGCGCGCCGCGCCCAGCCAGGCCGCCGCCGCGTGGTGCAGCCGGACGCGCGCGCCGCGCCCTGCTAGGCCGCCGCCACTGGATGCCCTAGCCGCCGCTGTTGTTTGCGCCCACGCGCGCTGCTTGCGCGTGCCCGCGCAGGGCTAGGCCGCGCGGGACTGCCGCGCCACCGCTATGCCCGCACGGGTCAGGTTGCTGCCGCCAACAGCTTGGCTTGACGGTTTTCGGTTTGACGGTTTTTACTTGGCGTTTTCATCGTCGGTTTTTGGCTTGACGGTGCAGTCCGCTTGACGGTGCAGTCAGCCTGACGGTGCAGTCCGTGTGACGGTGCAGTCAGCCTGACGGTGCAGTCCGCTTGACGGTGCAGTCCGCTTGACGGTGCAGTCCATGTGACGGTGCAGTTAGCTTGACGCTGTTGTTTTCGTTTTACGTCTGATGAACCTCCGCTCGGTTGTTTTCGCCGCGGACTTCGTCAAGGCAACGATTGGAACCCATTTTCCGTCACTTGCCTCGTCAACAGTCGGATCGCGTCGGAAGTACGGTTTTTGGCAACCGGAGGGATTTTTGGACACGGAGTCTTTCGTCGGTTTCTGTTTTGGGGATAGAAGGGGTTTTTGGTACAGTTGTCGGGACCACTGAATTTTCCAGTTTGGGGGTAAAATGTTGATTTGTGTTTTTGGATATGTTATTAGGCCCGCGTGTGGCGTTGAATGCTTAGGAGGGTCACGGGCGCGGTCGTTTATCGCCGTTTCAGGTGGGTACACCCTTAGAACCTCTTTGTGCGTATTTTCGTTATTGTTATGTTTATCATTTTAAGGGGTATTGTGGGTGACGTGGACCTCCAGATTAATGAATGTCGCGGTTGGAGACTGGACGGGCAGTTCGCCCTCTCCGAACAATGATATGGTTGTTCGGGGCATACTAGCGATGGGGACGGTGATCCGTGCGACCATTCGGAAGTCGGAAGGTGGGTACCTTTATCCGAAAGGGGGAGGTTGTCGGTTGGAACGTACTGAGCTTTCCCCTTCTTCGTTATTGACATTGGTTTATAGTTATGTTACTTGTGAGTTGATGACTAACCCCTGTTTTGCACAGGTATTGACACTTATACTGTTTGGAGCAACAAGTGTCGCAGGTGGACACTCGTTCTACTTTGGTTACTATGCTCATGGCGCTTGCACGCACACCAGCGGTTTGGCCACCGCGTCGGTGTACTTTTTCGGAGAGGTGGTCTGAGGACCCGTGAACCCTACGAGGTGATGTTAGTATGGGCCCCTTGCGGTTATTTGCGGTGCTGCATTTGTGCAGTGGGGGGTTTATATGCACCAAGGTGAGAGCGGGGCAGTTTTCTTTTGCCTGAGGTCCCCGGACCGACACGGCAGGTGCTCAGTTCGGTTCACAGTAGAGATATGGATTTCTTTTGCCTGAGGTCCCCGGACCGACATGGCAAGGTGCTCAGTTCATTTCCTCGGGGAGGATTTGGTTGATTTCGGGGTGGGGTTATGGATGCTCTGGTTTTACGGTTTGATTTATTATCCGCACCTTTTGGCATCGTACTAGTAGTTGTGTTTTTATCTCTACTCTTCTTGTCACTGACTCTCACGGTGTGACAGGTTTGGTTAGGTCTGGGGATCAGGACGATGGTGAAGACGCTACGTGGTGAAGTGTGAGATTACCTCGGTCAGGTTCCTTTTTCTCCTTTCGTTATAGTTGGTTATTTCCTTTATGGTCGTTTTCTATGCATGTGGACGTGTATTATGGGGATGTTGAGATAGGTCTTAGGTTTTGCTAAACGAACTTATTTTATAGAACTCTGCTTTCAATATAGGGTTTATGGACGCGTCGTGTGGACGCGGGTTTTCATACAAAAAAAAAGGAAATTACAAAAATGGCTTTAGAAAATTAAGTTTCGTGTGGGCACTGCTTTCAAAACTTGTGGATTTATGCTTTCAAACCTAATGATGTGCCGGGCGTGCGCCGTTTGATGAAATAAGATATTAGCGTTTTCAAACTCATACTCCGAAAATTTTGTAACTGTTAAGGCTTGGTGGTTGATGTTCTTATTCGGGCTATGGGACACCGTGCATATATAAGGGAGATCTTGTATATGTGGCGGGTCTGTGCACGTGCCATGCGGGAGCCTGTTTCAAAAGAAAAAAAAAATAGGGCTGCTTTTCGCTTTTAAATTGCTCCCGGGGCGTGACACAAATGCACCAACAGCATTCATGGATATGATGAATAGAGTATTCAGACCTTATTTGGATCAGTTTGTGGTGGTCTTTATTGATGACATCTTGATTTACTCGCGTACTGACAAGGAGCATATGGATCATCTGAGGATTGTGTTACGGATTTTGAGAGAGCAGGGGCTCTATGCAAAACTCAAGAAGTGTGAGTTTTGACTTCGGGAGGTTGCCTTCTTGGGTTATATCATTACCACTTCAGGAATTGCTGTCGACCCAAAGAATGTAGCTTCGGTTTTGGATTGGCCGACACCTACCACGGTTACGGAGATTTGCAGTTTTCTGGGCTTGGCTGGGTACTGTCGGCGGTTTGTAGAGGGTTTTTCTAAAATCGCATTATCTTTAAACCGACTAACTCGGAATGGTGAAAAGTTTATTTGGACGCCTCAGTGTCATGAGAGCTTTGAAGAATTGAAGGGTAGATTGACACGGGCACCGATCTTAGCCTTACCTAGACCAGGAGAGGATTTTGTGGTATACTGTGAAGCGTCACGAGTGGGGTTAGGTTGTGTGTTGATGCAACAGGATCGAGTGATAGCATATGCATCAAGGCAATTCAAGAATTATGAGAAAAATTATCCCTCCTATGACCTTGAATTGGCAGCGGTAATCTTCGCTTTGAAATTGTGGAGACATTACTTGTATGGAGAACATTGTGAGCTATACACGGATCATCAAAGTTTGAAGTACTTGCTCACTCAAAAGGAATTAAACCTCCGACAGAGACGTGGGTTGGAGCTCTTAAAGGACTACGATTTGTATATATACTACCACCCGGTAAAGGCAAACGTAGTGGCGGATGCCTTGAGCAGAAAGACTCCAATCGAGAACATGGACTTGGAAACGGTTACAAAGCAAAAGGGTTTACTTGCGGAGTTCCAAAGGTTAGGACTGGAGGTGGTAAAGCAGGGTACGTTGCAAGGCTTTTTACTTTTGAAGTTAAACCGACCTTATTGGATCGCATCCCCGAGGGACAAAAGACGAATGTGGAGTGTCAACGTATATGCGGTTCAATCACTTCAGAGTCGGATGGCGACTTTACCATCAAGTAGGATGACTCGATTCGTTTTCGAGGACGGTTGTGTGTTTTGGATCAGCCGGAATTAATGGATGAGGTCTTGGCCGAAGCGCATAGTGTGGGTTATGTTAATAGATCTGAATAGGAGAAAAACCACCTAGAGGGGGGGTGAATAGGTCTAAACAATAAACACACCAAATCGTTGTGTAAAAAATAACCCAATGCAGAAAAGTAAATAAAATACGCAAGATTTTACGTGAAAAACTCCGTCACAGGAGTAAAAAACCACGGGACCGATAACACGGCGAAATCCACTAAGATTAAACACGTACAAGGTGATTTACTGTAACACTACGACTCAACCTTTTTCATACACTCCGAGTAGATCTTCCCCGCTCGGTCCACAACGCGCCTCGAATCCACGATTTGCGTCCAACGCCGAATCCATGATGTCCAATGTCGAATCCACGATGTCCAACCGAATCCACGGTCTTCACCAATGTAGCACATATCGATCACACGAACGCGCCTCGCTCCGAATCCACGAGAGCGGTAGCACCTTGAATCCACAAGGCCACGCGAATCCACGTGCCGATTTTGGAAAATTGTTGTTTTATTGGTGATGATCCTCCGAATACTTAGATCATAGATAGACAAGAATTACCATCTAAGTATTCATCAATTTGATTCTACAAGAATTAGAGAGTTTGGAAACCCTAGAATCAAATCGATCAATATAGATGAAGAAACATGAAATTAATCGTGTTTTCCTTTCTTCTCTATATATGTGGATTTTTTATTTTGATCCTTTTTCGGATACCCTAAAAGATGAATGTTAGGGTTTATTTATAGGTTAGAAACCTTTGGAAAGAGATAAGCATCAAAAAGTGACTTAACAAACTTTTTCCCGCACGGCGGTCCGGACTGGATTTGGCTGATCCGGACTGTCGTCTTTTTTCAGCAAATTTTTTGAAAAAACAGTTTGGGGTCTGGACTGGATGTGGCCTGATCCGGACTGTTCATGCGATTTCAGCAAACACATAGTTCGGGGTCCGGACTTAAAGGAGGCTGATCCGGACTGGAATTCCGCATGAACAAACCCATGTTCGGGGTCCGGACTGGATAGTCCTAATCCCGATCCTGAACACTCAAATTGTCCAGTTTTTTATTTTTAAGCAATGAAAAATATTCCAAGTGTTTCTAAACTACAAGATTGTATTCGGATCACCAAAATTATTTAGTTAAACGAACCTGATCCTTTTGAATTCATTCTTCTTGAGATTGATGTATATGATCCATAATTTTTCATCTTCAATCTTCAAGACTTAGAACACTTCATGAAATATGCCAATACAAATTCCTTAACACATAGGACGCCATATACCGTTCACCCCGGTGGGACTAAGATGTACAAGGATCTAAAACATACCTTTTGGTGGCCGAAGATGGAGGATGTGACTCGTTTTATTGCACGTTGTTTGGTTTGTCAGCAGGTTAAGGCTGAGCACCAACGACCTGCGGGGAAGTTGCATCCGCTTCCAATTCCGCAATAGAAGTAGGAGTGGATTACCATGGACTTCATCACGGGGCTTCCACGATCGCAACTTGGGCATGATGCGATTTGGGTCGTGGTTGATCGGCTGACAAAGTCGTCACATTTCCTGCCTATTCATACGACTTAGTCACGGGAGCACCTAGCTCAGTTGTACATCGACGAGATTGTGAGACTACATGGGGTACCGGTTATGATTACCTCGGACAGAGATACGCGCTTTGTGTCAAACTTATGGAAAAGTCTTCAACAGGCAATGGGAACCAAGCTCAGTTTCAGTACGGCGTTTCATCCCCAAAGTGATGGACAATCGGAGCGAGTGATTCAGACTTTAGAGGATATGCTTCGAGCTTGTGTTTTGGATTTTGGAGGGAGATGGCATCATTACTTATCATTGGTGGAATTTGCTTACAATAACAGTTTTCAGGCAAGCATTCAGATGGCACCTTATGAGGCACTGTATGGGCGCAGGTATCGATCACCTCTATGTTCGGACGATTTGACGGAACGGAAGCAACTTGGACCGGACTTGGTGGAGAAAACGGAGGCAAAGGTCTGTATAATTATGCAGCGGTTGTTAATCGCACAAAGCTGACAAAAGAGTTATGCAGACCGGAGACGATGGGACTTGGAGTTCCAAGTCGGGGAGCATGTGTTGCTTAAGGTATCACCATCCCGGGGAATCCGGTGGTTCGGTTTGCGAGGCAAGCTAAGCCCGCGATTCGTGGGACCTTATGAAATCCTTGAGCGGATTGGTCCGGTAGCTTACCGTTTGGCCTTGCCACCGAGTTTTAAAAAAGTACATAATGTATTTCATGTATCGATGCTTCGGAAGTATGTACCTGACCCTTCACACGTGATCGATGTCACTTCGGTGGAACTACAAGAGGATT
Organism: Tillandsia leiboldiana; assembly: GCA_029204045.2. Classification (NCBI taxonomy): domain Eukaryota; kingdom Viridiplantae; phylum Streptophyta; class Magnoliopsida; order Poales; family Bromeliaceae; genus Tillandsia; species Tillandsia leiboldiana. The sequence continues at coordinate 25,356,378 of CM055074.1, read as the reverse complement.
TGAGTTTTGAAGAAACACCCGTGCAGATATTGGCAAGAGAGGAGAAAAAGTTGCGTAAGAGGTCCATACCGTACGTGAAAATTCAGTGGAGCAATCATGAGGAAAGGGAAGCCACGTGGGAATTGGAATCAACGATGAAAGAACGTTATCCGAAATTGCTCGCTATGGATTTGAGATAAGTTTCGGGGACGAAACTTCTTTTAAGGGGGGAGTGATGTAGTGTCCACGGTCTTCGTACGGTATTACTTTCGGTATTCACGGTATTTTTCTCCATATTTTCATTATGTCTTTTTGGTCAGATTTGTATTCCATTGTGTAGGGCTCGAAAAATGAAAAACGGTGGTGCGATCGGCTCTAAATTTCGGTAAGCGGAACTCCCGATGTGATTTTTCTAAGTTGATGTAAAGAGGTGTTTAGAACACTCATTTCGGCTTTTGGGTGCTTTGAAATCCGTGCCAGCATACGATGTGATTTTTGAAAGATTTGGAACACGAATCGAGGAAGAAACGATTAAATTAAAAGATTTGGTAGTTACAAAAGGAGGAATTTGTTACAAAAGATTTAGTTTGTTGCAAAAAAGATTCAGTCTGTTAAAAAGTGGTTAGGATTGTTCCGAACTCTCTTATACATAGTGGAACCGGGGATCGGGTTCTACTTTATATACTCAAGAGAGAGGTTAGAACCCTAGTTTTTGAAATTATAACAAGAGAGATCATCGTCTTCTTCCTCGAAGGGTTCGTCAGGGATCGAGAGCGGGAATCCGCATCGTGGTGGGGCGACGGAGGAGGGAGCACCGACCGTTCGGGAGATCGAAAAGCGGAGGACAGAGCGGGAGATCGTACTGTCACCTTCACCGACCAAGAGGTTGGATCTTGACTTCTTCGTTGTTGTTCTTGTTGTTTTGTGAAGTTTCCGTATTATCGTGTAGGTTTTTGGAGAATTTCCGTCGGAGCGTAGGGGTAAACGGGAGGCCGCTGCCGCCGTCGGTTCAGGCGGGAGGCCGCCGCCGCCGTTACATTAAAACGGGAGACCGCCGCCGTCGTTACCATGTTCGAGGGGTTGTCGCCGCAGTAGTGGTGGTCGCGGGATCACCGCCGGAGCCGCGGATGGCAAAGGGGAAAAGAAAACGACAAAAAGGAGCCTTTTACTGTTCATTCGGCCCAGCCCAGGAGCGCGGTCCACGCTCCAAACGTGGACCCGGCGGAGCCGACGGCAGCCCGCGGATGTGAACCCGGTGCGCCGCTGCGTGCACCAGCCCAGCCTGCGGCAACCGCATCGGGCCGGCCCAGCTACACTGTCCACGCGTCAGGCGTGGACCTGGCGTACGAACCCGCCCCCGCAACCGTGAACCCGGTGCTTGCCCACTTCCCGTGCGCAACCCGGCCCGCGTCAAGTTCCCCCTACGCGGCCTGGCACGGCCCAACCTTGCGCGGTCCGCCGCTGGCGTGCGCTTGGTCTTCGCCGCCGCCGCTTCTCGCCGTGGACCCGGTCCACGCTTGGGCCTGTGCACCGGCGCCCAGCCTGAAGGCTTGATAGCCAATTTTGACGCAGGTTTTGGCCCGTTTTGCCCCGTTTTTGAGTTTTTGGGACTATTTGGCCTCCATCATTGTTGCGGTTGGTTGGCTTTTTGACCGTTTGATTTCCGGTTTAACCCACGTTGTACGGATTTGATGTGAGCTCGAGTTTCCGTTGACGGAATTGATTTTTCGAGGGTGATGTTCTCACCGTTTTCGACGTCGGAAGCCCGGGTTGACATACGATTTATGAAATTGTGTTACGGTTATGTTTTTAACAATGGTTTTTGGTGTAGTTTGTGTTCTGGCAAGGTTTGAGGTGATTTTGGGAGTTTTTACCTATCGTTTTCTTCGCTATTTGAGGTCGGTAATCTAACTAAGGTAGGGGATGTTGTTGGATCATGGTGTCCGGCCCTCCTCTCCCTTTTATTTTAAATTGTGTTTTGGCATAACTGTTTTGAGAAAAATGAAGGATAAGGTATTGGTTATTTGGCAAAATTGGGACATACAAAAAGAGAATAAGACAAGACGCACGACTTTATCGGGTACAGCTATCACGATATAGTCGAAAGTTACAGGTTTTGAGGCTCATGGCGCTATCACGTACACCAGCGGTTTGACCACCGCAAGGGTGTACTTTTTCGAAAAAGTTGGTCTAAGGACCCGTGAACTTTACGCGGGGATTGCGTAGGGGCCCTCCGAGGTGTTAAGGAGAGGGTTAGAAGAGCACCAAAGAATTGAGTAAGGTTGGTTATTCCTTAGGTCTACGGGCTAAGGGATGGTGTGAATGGAATGGATGTTCCGATTTCCGATTTGTGGTCCTATTTACTCGTTGTACCTCGTTACTGCATATTATGATTATGTTATTGATTATTTTCTTTCCTATATTTTCGTCACTGACTCCCACCATGTGACAGGATCCGGCAGGGACGGAGGAGAGGCATCGGCTCACGAGTGACATCGCTTTTCGTCATTTCGGTGACCCCTTTTTACTCATCTTTTGTTCTTACACTATGTGGATATGGATGGCATGATATATGAACAACTTGTGATGTGGATGATGTGATGTGAATAGTTAGAACGTTGGAACTCCGTGGTGGCTTGGGATAATGAACTTTGATCTTTCATTCTTATCTTGTGATGGTTGGATATGTATGTGGAGGTTTTGAAAAGATAAAATGACTACGAAAATGGATTTTTAAAAAACAGAATGTCGGGTGGGCACTATTTTAAAACCTTGTGGCTTTATACTTTCAAATTGGAGTATGCCGAGTGGACGAATTTCCTTTGAATGATGTACAAGTTTATGTGATCCTTTATGTGAGAATGTGTATGTTAAACTAGTGTGGTTTGGTGGTTGTATGTTGTGCGACACCGTACATATACAATGGAGGCTCTATCCATTTGTGTGTAGTAATCTTGTATATGTAGCGGGTCTGGGCACATGCCAGAGGGTAAAGGTTTTTAGAAAAAAAATTGGACCCTTTTCTGCTTTCAAATTACCCTCGGGGCGTGACATATCACCGATGGTCGCGGTCATAAGAGTTACTAGAGGAGAACCCTGCTAGGGATGTAAATGAATACGGATACCCGAATTTTATCCGAATCCGAACCCGAACGGAACGGATTTAACCCAATGTAAATGGATATGGCTTTGGATATGGATATATAAAAAAAATCCGACGGATTCTGATTCGGATATGGATATTAAAAAAAAATTCGAACCCGAGCCCGAACCCGAAATCAAACCCGAACCCGAACCCGAATAAATTTTATATGATATGATTAATGCTAAGGGCATTATGAGATATTTAGATTTAATTTATGTTGACTGCAATTTAAAAAAAAAAAAAAAAAAACCCCTCAAATTGCAGTTAATCTAAGGGCTAAAATTTTTTTAAAAAAGTTAGCCCTTAGATTTAACTTAATGTTAACTGCAATTTAAAAAAAAAAAATAATAACCCTTAGATCTCAATCTAAGGACTAAGATTGCTTCATATGTTTTACAACTCAAAATCTCAAACCCTAAAAATCAAAAGAAAATGTGCATCTCTCTTTGGTCTTTACCCTCTTCCTCTTCCCCACTCTCCACTCCCCACTCTCCTAGAGATATTCTTCCCCACATTTTCAAGAAGACAAGAACTAACTACAAACTCAAAATCTACAAGAGAAAAAGGTAAAAAAAAAGAATTTATATGGATTTTTTTTTTTTTCCATGTCCATGTATTTTTTTAAAAATAAAATTTAATCTCTTAACTCATAACTCATTTCCACTTCTCATTAGATCGAATTTTTCTTTGCTTCTTCCCTACAAACTCAAGAACTAACTACAAACTTAAGATCTAGAAGAGAAAATAGTAAAATTTTTTTTATGTGTCTTTTTTTTATTTTTCATGTCTGTATGTTTTTTTTTTTTTTTTAAACTTTAATCTCTTAACTCTTTAACTCTTACTCTTATGGGTTGTTGAATAATAGATTTTTTAAAAATATATATATATATAAATTTTTTATTTTCTTTTTTCTTAATAATCTCTTTGCTCTCTTCCTACAAACTCAAGAACTAATTACAAACTCAAAACCTAAAAGAGAAAAAGATGAGATTTTTTTTTTATGCATTTTTTTTTTTAACTTTAATCTCTTAACTTTTTAACTCTTACTCTTATGGGTTGTTGAATAATAGATTTTTTTAATATATATATATATATATATATATATATATATATATATATATATATATATATATATATATATATATATATATATTTTATTTCTTTTTCTTAATAATCTCTTGGCTCTCTTCCTACAAACTCAAGAATTAATTACAAACTCAAAACCAAAAAGAGAAAAAGATAAGTTTTTTTTTTATATGTGTTTTTTTTATTATTATTTCATATATATATATATATATATATATATATATATATATATATATATATATATTAAAACTTTAATCTCTTAACTTTTTATTTTTATAGAGTTCATATTTTTTTTACAATTTTTCTTTGCCAAAAAACCCCCCAAAGAAGTCACCACAGAGGTTGAGAAGGCTCTTTCATGAGATGCAGTTAACCATTGTTCAACTATGACCATGATCTATCGAAAACCCACACTTGGGTTCATCTGTTGTCAAATTTGATAAACTAATTGCTAGGGTTTTATACCCCATAGATTTTTTTCCCCCTAAATCACTTTAAACCTTTTCTGATCGGCTTTGCTGACTATGAAGCTTTTCTACCGAATCTAGCATCAAATAAAGTTTTTGTTTTCTGTCAAACAGGCACTATGTTCCAAAACCTTTGACACTGCAATGAACTGCTACATTTAGCAAGGCTTAGCTTCTCTAGTTTTACTATCAATCTTTTTTTGAGTTTTCTTGCAGGGCATTCAACTGAGTTTTGGAATAATATATTCGTGACGTATAATTGGCGTCAAAGAAACCAATCTGTGTGCATGAAGTTTTATACCTGTAATAGTACTCAGTTGCTTTTTGTTGGGTGCAAGAGATTTCCTCTGGGATAAAATTGTATGGAACTTATCTAAACCATTTGGATTTTGTTATCCAACCTTTGATCTTTTTTTTCTTTTTTTTTGCTTGATTTGAGTCCATCAACGGCATTTTGATTTTGAAATTCAAGCTAACTACTTTAATAACCTATAGTTGAAATTTAAGCTAACTACTTTAATAACCTTTTTTGATTTTGAAAGATGTTTGAGTCCATTTTTTTTTGCATTTTGATTTTAATTTTGATTTTGAAATTTAAGCTTCTATTCAATTGTTGAGTTTTTATTCTATCAAACATTTTTTTCAGGAGAATATGTCTACACAACCAACCAATGAATGCTCTCAATCTTCGTCGATACCACTTACTATTCATACAAATATAGGATCAAATCCATCTCCAATTGATAGTACCGGTGATAATGAAGAAAATAATGAGGTAACAAAAAGGAAAACAACCTCATTAGTGTGGAATCACTTTATAAAGGAAAAGGATGGTGAAATTATTAAGACCAAGTGCAATTATTGTGGAAAGAAACTTTGCGGGGATGGAAAAAAAGAAACAAGCCACTTACATTCTGATCTCAAGATTTGTTCAAAGCGTAAATTTTGAGACATAAGAGATGTAGTGAATCAAAAAAAGTTGAAATTAGAACAATACGGAGGTGTGAAAGTAAAAGTTGTTAACTTCACCTTTGATCAAGAGGTGTAAAGAAAGGAGTTAACATCAATGATTATTATGCATGAATATCTTATTTCTATGGTAGATCATGTAGGTTTTAGAAGATACTCGACTTTACTTCAACCGACATTTAAAATACCTTCTAGAAATACGGTGAGAAGTGATATCTTAAAAATTTATGATTATGAGAAGGAAAAGACTATGAATTTGTTGAAATTCAATCGAAGTAGAATTGCTATTACTACCGATATGTGGACCGCTAAGAATCAAAAAAGGGGTTTTATGGCTATCACGGCTCACTTCATTGATGATTCTTGGATGTTACAAAGTTGAGTGTTGAGGTCTCTTTCCTTCTTTCTGTATGTAATTAGTCTAAATTTTTCGTATATCTTATTCATATAGCTTAGTTTAATTATTCATTATAGGTTTGCATATGTACCTTGTCCACACACTGCTGATGCACTTTCTGAAGTATTGATGGATACATTTGTTGATTAGAATCTTGATAAAAAACTATCTACTTTAATAGTAAACAATTGCAGTTCTAATGATACTATTGTAGATATCTTATTGGATAAACTTGAGAGGAGGTCTCTTATGGTGCGTGGGTGTTTCTTTCATATGCGTTGTTGTGGACATATTCTTAATTTAATTGTTAGAGATGGATTAGATATGATTGGAGATGCACTTGAAAAAATACGAGATAGTGTTGTATTTTGAAAGGCAACACCAAAAAGAGAGGAAAAATTTGAAGAAACAGCCCGATAATTTGATATTTCAAGTACTAAAAAGTTGGTGCTTGATTGCAAAACACGATGGAATTCTACATATTTAATGCTTCAATCTGCTTTGGTATATCGAGATGTTTTTTCACGTTTGAAACTCCGTGAGCCTTTATACAAATGTTTGCCTTCAAAAGACGATTGGACTATAGCTATGGACATGTGTGAGAGACTCGAGTTATTTTATAGTGTGACCGAAATTTTTTCAGGAACAAGATACCCTACCACCAATCTTTTTTTTGAAAAGGTGTGTGATATTAGATTGACATTGCTTGTCACGCCCCGGGGTCGAAACTGCGACCCGGGCTCACCAACAGATCCGCCACCTATACAAAACCCCGCATAGGCGAAGCGTCCAACCTGCAAGAAAAGGTACTACAGCTAAACAGATATCAGAGCTATAAAGAAAACTGCTCTAAAATTAAAATCCAACCATCTGTATAACTGAAAATAATGATACAATATCCATCTCCCAAATATGATCATATACAAAAATCCTCTTATACAATAACCCAGAACTCAACAGGGAGGTAAACTGAAATAATACATCAGTGTATAGGCTCTCAGTACAAGTCAGATCCTCACAATACAATAGTCTCTCAAAAGTGGAAATAAAACTAGTCTACTGACTGTACTACAAATCTCCAAGGTGGGGTACAGCTACTCTCCAAAGACAGGTAGGGATCTAACTCGCAACTCCCTCGCCTCGAACAGCAACCGCAGAATTAGCAACAACTGCTAAGACTCTGCAAAACAAAGGAGAGGAAAGAAAAATGAGGGGGAAAACTCCCAACGGGTGTGAGAACTACACCAAAAGGGAGTTCTCAGTGGGTACCACCACCAGGCCCGACGGTCAGCCCACTAAGTCTACTGGAGGCATAAGATAACGATGCAGTAAAGACTGAAAAGAAAAGCTGGAGATACTCAACAGCTACCATGCCTCTATCTAAATGCTCAATGGGGAAAACCGATGAAAGATATGCGAACCCTCACACACGAGGTGCTCAATCGACCCAATCAAGCTGACTGCCACATCTGACCCAGTCAAGCCTGCGCCTCCCTAGTATATCAATGTAGGGTGTCCAATCGGACTAACTCACTATCGAATAATGGCACATGCAGGCTATAGTCAAAATCCACGCTCTCTCTCAGAACGGATAGACTCAAAATCGTCAAACATCTCACACAACGGTCAAAGTACTCACAACGACCCGGGACCACCGTCAACCCAAACGGTTCCCGACAACACTAGCACTGGTCTAATCACAACTACTAGACTCCACTCAGCCCCTAGGCAAAAGTGCAACAACAAAAGTATCTGTCTGAATAAACCCAATGAATGGACCAGTAAAAATTGGCACTGCCTGCTCTCCTGTCGAACTCAAGAACTCAGTAGCGGGATCGGCACACATGACTCGAACTCGCGGGATTGGCACACATGGCTCGAATCCCAATATAAGTAACAGACCGGCACACATGGCTCGGTCATAAGCCTACATCCGGAGTGGCACTCGAGGGGAGCGACCCACACGAGTAAAGTATCTCTCTCACAAGTATCACGATATAACAGGATTAGATCACGACTCTGATCGAAGTGGGAAAATCCATCTACTAAAGAAAACCCAATCCCCAATCTGATGCACAAGTAAACATCCGGTCAATCGCCCAATGTCCGCGGTCGCCGCAATACCCCACAAGTCCACAATCTGGTACAACAACTAACATCCGGTCAACCGCCCAATATCCGCGGTTACCAGAACACCCACAACCCACAATCAAATCCAACCAATCCCAGACACAAAGTCTCGACTACACTATCCCAAACCCCTGCTCGAACCCGAGCAACATGAATCACCTGACTAACGAATAAGGAGAAAGGAAGCAAATATGGTTTCTCCTAATTCAAGTTCCAACATGATAGTGTAACAGTAAAAGATGGTCTATCTAGATGTCCATACAAGCATATATTTGTCCTCAAGAAGATGAAAGGGAGTAAAACACATAATAGCTCCACAAGGGTATAACCAACATGCCTAAAATCACTAATCCACTACACCTGTCCATAATCCATGATTCATAAGAAATCATTTCAGGTGATATTCGCACATAGATACATAATCCTGCCCCATCGCATAATCAAATCCCATAAAAGGCTATGTGCTAACATAGCATGCTAATAATCACATAGGGTAACATTCCCTTAGGTAAGCTTTCACTAATCATCAACATGGATATTAATCTTGTAATTCTTTATGCAATCATCATTACTAAACTTATCCCTCAATCACATAAATTGTACCCTAAACATGCATGCATTCTAATAGATAGAATTAGAGAACCGTCCACCGGTTCTGGAGACGAAGCAACCCACCTGAATCGCTTTCCGTAGGCAAAGTTGAAATCGGTGAAGTGCGCAGTCACTCACTAACAAAATTCGCCGAAACCGCACTCTCGATACACAGTCGCACAAGCCTCTACTCCAACTAACAACACAACCAACAACACAATCAATACCCCCAACAACACCCAAACAACACTTGCTGTTTTTACCAACCAGCACAAAGAAGGGGCCTTTTCACCTGCGTGCAGTTCTTTGAAAAATCTAGAAAAATCACGGTTATGATCCTCACGACGAGAAGATTAAAATCTAGTATTTATACATCTCGTTCCGACACCTGTAGGCCAAGATACACCGAAAACAATGTGGTAAGTCAAACAACCCCACGAACACAAGTCTGCAGAAAAACAGCCGCGAAGAAGCATAATTATCACCTTCGAAGAGTCCTCCAAAAATTCCAATAAAAATACGGGCGCGTTCCTCTCGAAGCGTAGATGCCGATCGAGTCGTCATACGTCTCGTTACGATGCCCGTAGGCCGAGAAATCCCAACAATACGCCGCCGCTGTCTCGTACCTCGCAGCGGTACAAGGGGTCAAAAGATACCTCGGGAACCATACCAAAAACCCAAAATGAGGCGAAGTAATCAACACAGAAATCAAAGAAGTACCTCTCGTAAACGCGCTGCCACAAAAATCAACTCAAAAGTCCTTTAGGGTAGTCCAGGGGGGCTCACGCACTGGAATGTGATGGTAGAAGCCAAAATCGAAGGAGCATCGCAGTGCGCCGCGTCGCAGAAAACGCCGATGCTGCGGCCTCCAAAAAATCCGGGAATCCTTCAAGAGTTGCAGCACAAGATGAAGAACAAATCATCTTCAGGGCTCTGTCGCAGGGCAGCTCTGAAAAAGGCTCAAAAGAACGGCCAAAGGGGGCTATATATAGCCAAAACAGAACAATTCACTTAATTCCATCTGGGTCCCCACTTTCGGGCGCCCGAAACAATTCCGGGCGCAAACAGTGCCGCACAGTAGCCCAAAATGTACCCTGAACCATCAGCGCCCGAATCATCCAGGAAGCGCCACGTGTCCCCGCACAGCAAACAACAAACACGGCCAACCCGCTCGCGACACGTGGCCGCGCCCGCACACCCCCTTGCCCACGTCAGCGCCTCGGTCGGCGCGCCCACGTGCGCGCACGCCGCGCTGCCGGCACCCATGCTGCGCACGCATCCCGAGGCACCAGCCGCCCTGCTCCGTGGACCGCATCGGTGAACCAACCATCATCTAAAGCTGCCACGTGTCCACACCGCGCCAATAGGAAGACGCCACGTGGCACACCACCCACGCTGCACCGCGCCAGCCTGCTCCTCGCGTGGACCGAGCGTACGTGGCCCCGCCTTGGTCCACAGCTCCCCGCGCGCTTCCGAAGACCGCGCCTGCTGCGCCGGCCAACCGGGAGCCGCCATGCGTCCAAACCCCGGTGCACGCCTCGCCCCGTGGACCGAGCGGCCCACGCCCTGCCCGAGCCGCTGCCCGCGGCTGCTCCGCCGCCTGCCCGTCGTCGCCGGCGCTGCCCCGACCGCCGGAACAGTAACCCTTGTCTCGAAATCCGTGCTTGGGCATTCGGGCTCCGAAAAATACATGTAAATAGTCCATATCCATCATTTTCGCGCGCTGAGTCCAAATCCAACGTCCGTTTTGCCCAATTCCACTTCTAAAATTTGTCAAAGGTATCCGGTTAGGCAAACTTGCTCCCGTTTTCCACGCTGAGTCCAATTCTTGGGTCCGATTCGCGCACAAAGACCTTTCACACAAAAGCAAAGGCCTCCAGAAATTGCCAGCCACATTGCAAATGCTCTGAGGAGATCCGGGTTATCACATTGCTTGAGTGGTCTATAGCTCATGATGAGATGATTAGATCCATGGCTGAAAAAATGTTACAAAAGTTTGATAAATATTGGCATATAATTCATGGCATTATGGGAGTGGCAACTGTTTTAGATCCAAGATATAAGTTGACTTTGTTGGATTGTTATTTTTCAGTTATTTATAACACTGAAATGAACAATGAAGTTGATAGAATTAGAAAATTATGTAATGGTCTTCTGGTTGAGTATCAAGATAGAAACAAACGGGATAAGGAAATTGGTAGTGAATCTTCACATTCCTTTTCTTCTTCCATAATTGAAGTTAGCAACAGTGGGAAGAATTTCATAGCTATTTATGATCAATATATGATGCAAAAAAAGAGATCAACATCTAATGCACCTGCAAAGTCTGAATTGGATCGTTATTTCACTACACCAAAATAGGCTTTTTATGGCAATTTAATAGCGGCAATTTTATAATTGCCGCTATTAAATAATTACAAATAATGCTTTAGCGGCAATTATTTTAAACCTTTAATTTTTACCGACCAATAATTCTATGTTAAATAAATGGATGTTTGGCTATTATTTGAAAAGTAGTTTTGTGCATTTGGCTCAATAGAGCATTTAAGAAGTGATTTTGATTTTTAAAATCAAAATTTAAAAATTTAAAATTTAAAATTTTAAAAATTAAAAACTAAAAATTTAAAATTTTAAAATTTAAATTTAAGTTTTAAATTTTAAAGTTTAAATTTAAATTTTAAATTTTAAAATAAAATTTAAAATTATATATTTTAATTTTCAAATTACAATTTTTAAATTTTTAAAATTTTAAAATTTAAAATTTTAAATTTCAAAATTTTAACCCTGCAAACCCAACATTCCCCTCCTTCGCGGACACCTCACGCGTTCCGAGCTCGAGCTCACGCGAACTCCCCACCTTCGAGCTCCAGCTCCAGCTCGATCCCCACCTCCGAGCTCACGCGAACTCCCCACCTCACGTGTTCCGCGCGAACTCGAGCTCCAGCTCTCAGAGTTCCTCTTCTTCTTCGCTCCTCTGCCACTCCCACTCTCTCTCTCTCTCTCTCTCTCTCTCTGTAACAACCGGACGATCCGCAGCCGATTGAAGATGAGAATACTCTGAAATCGGCTAGGCGGTGAGGATGATGGTCTCTTCCATTGATTTGAATTTGGAGAAAACTAGGGTTCTAAGAGAATTGGGTATTATGAGAGAGGAGATGAGATCGAGAAGAGGAGGAGAGGAGAGAGAAAGAGGTTTAGAGGAAATGGAATTTGATTCAAATCTTCCTTATGTCTTTAGTTATTACAGTTACTATTTATACTATCCTCTGTTGGACTGAATTGTAATTAAACTCTAGTTGAGTACTAAACTGCATAAACTGTAAGTGTCATTCGGGCTCCACCGGGCCGCTTCTGGACTCTTCAAGGGCCCGCGGATCAGGCCACGCTGTGCTGTAGCCGCTTTCCTTCCCTGCTACTGGATCTTCCTCTTCATTTCTTCTCAGCCCGACCCACTCGGAACTCTCCAGAACCTGACAGCACTATCCCATCTCACCTACTCGGGTACGGCTTGACCCAACCACGGTTGCCCTCAACTTGCCAGGTAAACCCTAACTTTCCCTTCCTTCTCTCAGAGCTTCACCTTCTCCCTTCTACTTCACTCCTCTACTCCTCCCTACCACTCCACAACCAGTGGTTGTTACACTCTCTCTCTCCCCCACTGCGTCGACTACTCCCAAGCAACGAAGTGCGAACAAAACCCTAAGGTACTACCTCCATTTCTCTTCATCTGCAAGGATCCGATCTCGTTTCCACCCTAAGAATTTCATCTCTCTGCCCCTCTCTCTAATTTAAAGGATCTGATTTCTCTTCTGCACTAAGAATTTCATCTCTCTCCCTCGATTGGGTTCTCAATTTGAATACGGTGTTGATCTAAAAAAAAATCGACACGATTCTTTGAACTGAACTAAGTTTGATGTTGTTACTCCTGTTATTCATGATCAGTTTGCTGTCCGAAGCTAAGAGTGGAAAAAAAACAGCAGGAAAATGTAGTACAATGAAGCTTATTTAAATATGGATTATTGACCTGCAATCATATCTGATTATTTGTATAATAGCTGAAAATAATTAAGTTGGACTGCCCTCAATACTGAATTGATATAGAATTGTTTGTGCTTATCAATACTGAATTGATATAGAATTGATATTATATATAAGGTGGATGTGAAAACTGAAGTGGAGGTGGGTGATCCAAAGGAGGAGATATGCGAGGCCTCAGCTAGACTGAACGTCGATTTGCTTGTGATGGGATGTCGGTCGTTTGGCCCGATCACAAGGTGAGACTTCTCTAATTCGTCTTAGTTGTTCGGTGATACTTTTCGTTCTTTACTTATTTAGTTGTAATGACACGACTTTCCTAGTGATATTTTACCCTCCTGCTAATAGAGTGTGAGTTAGAGGAAATTAAAATATCGGGCTCTTTAGAGTTGACTAACACGCGGTGCGGATATTTCCCGGTGATAGAGCTCGAAAAACGATAAACGGCGGTGCAATTGGATCCAAAATCCGATGTACGGATCTCCCGGAATGGGATTTCTAAGATCGCAGTGACTTAAAGCGTGCATCGAAATTCGTGTAAAATATCTGGCACGCTTTTTGAGGAATTTTGGATATTCCGTGTGATTAATTAATTAAGGAATTAATTAATCAATGACGTGAAATTAAATCTGGGAATTTATTCCCTATATTCATTAATTAGGAAATTAATTAATCGGTGACTAGGATTTAAAAAGGTGGGGTTTATCTCGTGGGATTAGATATTTATTGTTAGAAGATAAATATCCGAATATTCGGAGATTTTCCTTTTTACGTACGTATAATAAAAGGAAAATAAAAGAATAAAATAAAAGAGGAAATTAAATTAATAAGAGGATAATTAAATCCCGTTACCGGAAAGAAAACCCTAATTTAAAAATACCGCCTTCTCAAACCCTCCTCTTTCGTGCGTACCGAAAACCAAACGAAACCCTAGTTTGAAAAGAGAGGGAGAAAGCGGAGGAACCCGATCGCCCCGATTGACGTCCGGAGACCGGAGAACAAGACGCCGTCATCTACGGGGAGCGGATCCGGATCTCCAACGCCGCAAGAACCAAGATCGGTTCTTTAGTTCCAATAAATTAAGGTTAGTGATCATCGTTACGTTTGTCAAATTAATCGGGGGTTTTCCGTGTTCTTGTAAGGTCGTTTTAATTGGTACATCGATCGCGGATTTTCGTCGAGTTTTGATCCATGTTTTATTCTCATTCTTGATCGAGGGTGATCGATGGTTTTTATCGAGTTTAATCGATGATTTTTTTTAATCGGTTTCTTTTTATCGGGCTTCCGACCGACGTTTTGGTTGTCCGTCGATCGTTGGTTTAGTCATTAGAATTATCGTGTATTTATTCGGAAATTTTTGGGGATGTTTCGTTGGAACATAGTGGATTAACGGGAGGCCGCCGCCGCCGTTGTTAAACGGGAGGCCGCCGCCGTCGTTACCATGGTCGCGGGGTCTTCGCCGAAGTCGCACGGGGGCGAAAACGGAGAAGAAAACCGCGAAATTAGGGTTTACTGTGCTTGTCCGTACAGCGCGGTCCACGGGTCCAGGCGTGCACCCGGTGCACGCCCGCAGCGTCAGAAGCACAAGACCCGGCGCACGGTTTCGCGCACCGGCCCGGCCCTAGGCGCGCGGTGCACGCCTCATGCGTGCACCCGGCGCATGCCGCACGGCCACTCGACGCGCAGACCCGGTGCACGCCTCGCGCGTGCACCGGCCCGGCCCAAGACGCGCGGTGCACGCCTCCTGCGTGCACCCGGCGCATGCCGCACGGCCGCCCGATGCGCAGACCCGGTCCACGGTTGCCCCTGTGCACCACCCGACAGCCCAAAGTTCGGTGGCTCTGTTTGGGTCCGTTTTTCCACCGTTTTGAGCGCCGTCTTCGCCGTTGGGATCACAATCTCCGCGGTTTTCTTGGCATGGCCACTTGGGATCTTTTTGGTCACTGTTTTATTATGTCGGGTGCTAATTTCGTCGACGCTCCGCGCCTCGACGAAATCGTCGGAGGCGCGCCGTCGGGTCTCTTTTCTCATCATTTCCGCCGTCGGGGCCTTCTTGGTTTTAACCATTGACGTCCCGAGTGGGCAACCGGTTGAGGATTGAGTTTTGTTGGATTTCCGTTAGCGGTTTTGGGTTCCGACGGAGTTCGCGACGAAATAGTCGCGGTCCGGTTGTTGTTAGTCTTCGATGTTACCGGTTTGAGCTAAGTGTGCGGTGTTACTTGACGGTTTTGATTTGTTGGGTTTTTGATTGACGTCGCGATCCTCTAGGTGCAGTGATTTCGGTTTTGGTGGGTTCATTGTTACAGTGGTTGGGACCACTGATGTTACCTGATTAGGGTAAGGTGTTAATTTGTGCCTTTGGTTGTTCCGTTAGGCCGCGTGAAGTTCCGATTGCTTAAGAGGGTCTTGGGAGCGGTCGTATATCTTCATTCCATGTGGGTACGGTTGCGATAAGTGCAACAAGTGCAGTAAGTGCATCTATCGTTATTAAAATGCTCTTAATTTGTCTAACAAAGTAGATGGACAGTTTAACCTTTCGCATAACTGTATTTTATCTAACAATTGAAGCGGCTACGGTCGCGGTGCTCACTACACGCCGATCTCGGCAAATTCGTTTCGGATGCTGCACGTACACAGGCGGATTGGCCTCCGCATGGGTGTACTTTTCCGGAGAAGTGGTCTTTTTGACCCGTGTGCCCCACGAAAGTATAGGTGCGAGTGGGGGCCCCTTCACGACAGCTATAGGTGCCGCACTAGCTCCGTGAAGAGGTTAAAAGCATCAAAAAGGTGTTTGCGCACGAGGGGAGACTTTAGTCTCCCCGACAGGTACTCTGGGGTTGGTGCCCAGCTTAATTATGTGCAGGGTTTTAGCGAAAGGTTCCGGTGTATTTGGTTTGCTCCTTATTCCTTATTGATATTAGACATCTACTTTGTTTGTCACTGACTTTACCCACTCCGTGACAGGTGTTACGAGGTGCGTTAGCCGGGAGGGCGGTGAGACTGCGTCGCGAGGACCGTAGTCAATACTTGGGTTTTATCTCGTCTTCCTTATGCTTTAATTAGTTCATTTGCTTGTGGATCGTGTTAGTCGTGGACATGTATTAGTTAGCGCTGTGGATGAGGTGTACTTTTATACTTTGATGCTTTTAGTGACGTTTTCATACGCGGCACGTTTTCAAGATAAACCAAATGATTTCGAAAATGTTTTCTCAAAACGAAGTGCCGTGTGGGCACGGGTTTTGCAACCGCTGGTTTTATCCTTTCCAAACGGTGACGCCGCTTTTATAACATTAGTTAAATTACTGTACTCTGTTTGACGATGTATGTCTATTGTATGGTTGATGGTTGGTGTATGATGTTGTAAATGAAACGCATGTTGTAAGTAAGACGCCGTGCATATACAAAGGAGACTCTGTCCGTGGGCAGAGAGAATTTGTGTATGTGGCGGTCTGGCACGCACCGGGGATGAGGTTTAAGTTACCTTGTTAAGAAAAAAAAAATAATACACGCAACTTTCCTCTTTGAAAGACTCAAAAACCCCCGGTGGCGTGACAGATTAAATGGTATCAGAGAAAACAACCATAACCATAGTAGACGTGATCCACATCCACAGTGTAGGGTGCCACAAGCAAATTGGACATGAGATAACCAAGGTGTAGGTGCGGTAGTACGTGAGAGTACGGGGAACAAGGGTCATAGCCTCAGTATTTTTGTAGGTCAAGTATTAGGCCAGGAACCTTAGGGTTAATGCGGTTTCTTTGTATACAGCAGCGTAACGGCCCGAAATGGGTTAGCAACGGAGAACACAGGGGCAGAAAGTACGGTGCCAACAGCGGCGGAGTATCAGCTCCTCCAGCAACAACTACGAGAGATGGCCGGGCAGTTAGCAACCTTATGGAACAAGTGCGTCCGTTGACGCAACTATCGACTACACCAGTGGAGGTCACCCTGGCTCCTCTGCCCGGACCAGCCGCGCTAGTGACCGGGACCGCCGGTGGCGGACAGCGAGACTATGGTCGCCCCTCCTCCGACCACGGTAAGCGGGGCACCGTCGGTTCAGGCAACAACACCTTCAGTAGCACCAACACCAGTAACAGCGGGACTTCTGCCAGGGGCCACTGTTGGAGACCCCTTGAGAGAGACCGTGGTGGCGCCTACCCCTAGAATGTCCACCGATGCCGCGGGGAAAGCCCCTATCCAGAAAACCGAATGGGATAGGGCGACGGCGAACTTGGCAAATTCCAAGAGGTAGTCGATGGAGCCACTACGGTGGAGCGCCCGATGGGAGAGCTCAGGTCACTGCGGGGATAAAGAGTGAACTCGGCTAAATTTTGGAAACAAGCATACCAAGAGAAGCTGGCCTCCTAAATACCTGAGACGGCAACAAGGAACCAAGAATGCGCCGATGGGAGGACAATGGCCGGTGGACAAGTCTTGCATCATTTGCGATGGAATACACCAAGTGACCGGATGTCCCCAGAAGCAAGACCACTGTTTTCGATACGGCAAACCGAGGCACTATCGTTTCGACTGCCCTCGGAGACGGGGACATCATCCGTAGCAGCATTCCACCCTTCCGCCTCGCTTCATGTTTTCGCCCTACCTTAGTTATTAGGAGAAATTCCCATCGTAGGAATAAGTTCGGTCGGAACCTCCGGCTACCCCTCGAGGCAGGCGGCTGTATTCCTGCCTGCCCAGCGAGGGTGAGGCGGGTTCTTAGTCTCTAAGAACTGATGAGGTTTCCGTGAAGGTTATTGGTGTAGCGCTTGGGGCCGACAGTTGTGGCAATCTTTAAGCGGTAGTTGACTGCTTGAAGCTCCAAGCGAGTCTCCGGGAACCGGACTTACCGGAACATGTAAACTTAACTTGTAGGAACGCCTTCTGCTCGCTTTTCCTTGTTGCGGGCAAGGAGCTTGGTAGAAGGCAGTCGAGTAGCGTCCACGAGTACCGTATGGGTCTTGACACGAGAAGAACACGTACTCCTCTACCTCGGATAGACGACCTATGTGACCAACTATAAGGAGAAACGGCAATCCCAAAGGTTGATCTGCGGTCCGGCTATCGCCAGCCTAGAGACCGGAGTAATGACATACTGAAAACGGACCTGCGAGCTCGGAATGGTCAAGATGAGGTTACGGTTATACCGTTTAGACTCGTTAACGCACCAGTGGTGCTCTTGGGCATGAGGAATGGGATACTCAAGCCCATCTTAGACCAGTCGGTGATAGTCCTCTAGTTGACGTTCCGGTCTACTCTCGCATAGACAAGGGTTGTGGGAACACCCGCGGGTAACTCCCCAGACCCTCCGGGACCAGGAAGTGTATGCCAAACTCATAAAGTGTGAGTTCTGGCTCCACGAGGTGAGTTTTTCTGGGGCATATCGTGTCGGCAGCTGGGATTACGGTAGACCCGAAGAAGATAGATTCGGTAACCGACTGGCTCCGGCCGACAACGGTAACTGAGATTTGAAGCTTCCTGGGTTTGGCAGGGTATTACAGACGTTTTGTGGAAGGCTTCTCCAAGATAGCAATGCCCCTGACTTGCCTGGCCCGAAAAGGGGAGAAGTTTATCTGGATTGACCAATGCCAGAAGAGTTTTGAGGAACTCAAAGTCAGGTTGACGTAGGCCCCGGTGCTTGCCCTACCGGAGCCTGGTGAAGACTTTGAGGTTTATTGTGAGGCGTGCTTATGCAACGGGGTGAGGTCATAGCCTACGCGTTAAGGCAACTCAAGGAGTACGAGAGAAACTACCCCGTGCACGACCTGGAGCTTGCAGCGGTCGTGTTCGTCCTCAAACTGTGAGTCACTATTCGTACGGTACACATGGCAATGTGTACTCCGATCATCAGAGCCTCAAGTACCTCTTTACTCAGAGGGAGTTAAATTTGCGACAAAGACGGTGGCTCGAGCTACTGAAGGATTACGATTTAACGATCCACTATCACCCGGGAAAGGCAAACGTGGTGGCCGACGCCCTGAGTCGCAAGGGGCAGGCCGAGGAGGCAGGTGTAAGTACCATCACCCAGCAAGATAGTCTGATTGCGGAATTTTCGCGATTAAGACTAGAAGTAGTACCGGCGGGTACAGTCGCACAATTTCTGACACTGGTGGTCAGACCTACCTTGCTTGACAGAATTCACGAGGGGCAGTCGACTGATGACCAACTCCAGCTGGTGCGAAGTAGAGTAACTGCCGACCAAGAAGGTGATTTCACAGTAAACTCCGACGGCACGATACAATTTCGGGGACGAATCTGCGTGCCGGATCTACCGGAACTCAAAGAGAAAATCCTGCGGGAGGCGCATACTGCTCCATATGCAGCGCACCCCGGGGGAACGAAGATGTACAAGGACGTCAAACAGACCTTCTGGTGGCCCAAAATGAAGGGAGACGTGACTCGGTTTGTGGCACACTGCCTGGTGTGCCAACGGGTGAAGGCCGAGCACCAGCGTCCGGCAGGAAAATTGCAACCCTTACCGGTGCCCGAGTGGAAGTGGGACATGATTACCATGGATTTTGTGACCGGGTTCCCGAGATCGTCACAGGGACACGATGCAATATGGGTGATTGTGGACCGTCTGACGAAATCGGCCCACTTTCTGCCCATACACACGACATGGACGTGGGAACGACTGGCACAAACCTACATCAACGAGATAGTAAGGTTGCATGGGGTGCCGACATCCATCACGTCGGACAGGGACACGCGATTTGTGTCAAACTTTTGGCAGAGCCTGCAGCGAGCAATGGGAACCAAGTTGCACTTCAGTACGGCTTTTCACCCACAGACCGATGGACAATCAGAGCGGGTGATACAAATTGTGGCGCAATATTGGGTGTGCCAACAGGTGAAAGCGAAACATCAGCGACCGGCGGGGGAAAGCAGACGTTTCGGCTACGAGGGAGGTAGTAGCAAGGAAGACCTCTTACAAAGAGTAATTTTGGCCACGACCCCAAAGGAACCCTTAGAAGTAATGCTTCGTACCTTCCTGCCCAATAAGGAGGTGAAGACTTAGTTGTCTTTTATGTTGGCTATTTAGTTAAGGGTTAAATAGGTCCAACTTCCGGCCTTGTGACAATAGACCCGAGGCGTTGTAACAGTATGCCTTGGACGTCCAGGTGAGGTGAGTCGGGCCAAGACCCGAGGCGTTGTAACAGTACGCCTTAGACGTCCAGGTGGGTTGAGTCAGGTCAAGATCGGTGGCGGTGTGACAGAATGCCTTAAGTAAATGGGTTGCGTACTTCTTATAATTCGAGCTTTTGGGATTGTTGGTTGGAGTCGACGACCCGACATTTGGGATTTCGGGGCACGTAGGCCCGGTGGGATACCGGTTGACGTTATTGCCAAACCTCGATACGGAGGCTGGCATGGGAGGAAAAGAAACTCCGCAACTGGACAATCCCTTACGTAAAGGTGTAATGGAGTAAACATGAGGAGCGCGAAGCGACTTGGGCACTTAAGACGAAAATGAAGGAAGTTTTTCCAGAATTGCTTAGCGAGGGTTGAGTTTAAGTTTTGAGGATGAAACTTTTTATAAAGTGTGAGTGGTGTAATGACACGACTTTTCTAGTGATATTTTACCCTCCTGCTAATAGAGTGTGAGTTAGAGGAAATTAAAATATTGGGCTCTTTAGAGTTGACTAACACGCGGTGCGGATATTTCCCGGTGATAGAGCTCGAAAAACGATGAACGGCGGTGCAATCGGATCCAAAATCCGATGTACGGATCTCCCGGAATGGGGTTTCTAAGATCGTAGTGACTTAAAGCGTGCATCGAAATTCGTGTAAAATATCCGGCACGCTTTTTGAGGAATTTTGGATATTTCGTGTGATTAATTAATTAAGGAATTAATTAATCAATGACGTGAAATTAAATCTGGGAATTTATTCCCAATATTCATTAATTAGAAAATTAATTAATCGGTGACTAGGATTTAAAAAGGTGGGGTTTATCTCGTGGGATTAGATATTTATTGTTAGAAGATAAATATCCGAATATTCGGGGATTTTCCTTTTTACGTACGTATAATAAAAGGAAAATAAAAGAATAAAATAAAAAAGGAAATTAAATTAATAAGAGGATAATTAAACCCCGTTACCGGAAGAAAAACCCTAATTTAAAAATACCGCCTTCTCAAACCCTCCTCTTTCGTGCGTACCGAAAACCAAACGAAACCCTAGTTTGAAAAGAGAGGGAGAAAGCGGAGGAACCCGATCGCCCCGATTGACGTCCGGAGACCGGAGAACAAGACGCCGTCATCTACGGGGAGCGGATCCGGATCTCCAACGCCGCGAGAACCAAGATCGGTTCTTTAGTTCCGATAAATTAAGGTTAGTGATCATCGTTACGTTTGTCAAATTAATCGGGAGTTTTCCGTGTTCTTGTAAGGTCGTTTTAATTGGTACATCGATCGCGGATTTTCGTCGGGTTTTGATCCATGTTTTATTCTCGTTCTTGATCGAGGGTGATCGATGGTTTTTATCGAGTTTAATCGATGATTTTTTTTAATCGGTTTCTTTTTATCGGGCTTCCGATCGACGTTTTGGTTGTCCGTCGATCGTTGGTTTAGTCATTAGAATTATCGTGTATTTATTCGGGAATTTTTGGGGATGTTTTGTTGGAACATAGTGGATTAACGGGAGGCCGCCGCCGCCGTTGTTAAACGGGAGGCCGCCGCCGTCGTTACCATGGTCGCGGGGTCTTCGCCGGAGTCGCACGGGAGCGAAAACGGAGAAGAAAACCGCGAAATTAGGGTTTACTGTGCTTGTCCGTACAGCGCGGTCCACGGGTCTAGGCGTGCACCCGGTGCACGCCCGCAGCGTCGGAAGCACAAGACCCGGCGCACGGTTTCGCGCACCGGCCCGGCCCAAGGCGCGCGGTGCACGCCTCATGCGTGCACCCGGCGCATGCCGCACGGCCACCCGACGCGCAGACCCGGTGCACGCCTCGCGCGTGCACCGGCCCGGCCCAAGACGCGCGGTACACGCCTCCTGCGTGCACCCGGCGCATGCCGCACGGCCGCCCAATGCGCAGACCCGGTCCACGGTTGCCCCTGTGCACCACCCGACAGCCCAAAGTTCGGTGGCTCTGTTTGGGTCCGTTTTTCCACCGTTTTGAGCGCCGTCTTCGCCGTTGGGATCACAATCTCCGCGGTTTTCTTGGCATGGCCACTTGGGATCTTTTTGGTCACTGTTTTATTATGTCGGGTGCTAATTTCGCCGACGCTCCGCGCCTCGACGAAATCGTCGGGGGCGCGCCGTCGGGTCTCTTTTCTCATCATTTCCGCCATCGGGGCCTTCTTGGTTTTAACCATTGACGTCCCGAGTGGGCTACCGGTTGAGGATTGAGTTTTGTTGGATTTCCGTTAGCGGTTTTGGGTTCCGACGGAGTTCGCGACGAAATAGTCGCGGTCCGGTTGTTGTTAGTCTTCGATGTTACCGGTTTGAGCTAAGTGTGCGGTGTTACTTGACGGTTTTGATTTGTTGGGTTTTTAATTGACGTCGCGATCCTGTAGGTGCAGTGATTTTGGTTTTGGTGGGCTCATTGTTATAGTGGTTGGGACCACTGATGTTACCTGATTAGGGTAAGGTGTTAATTTGTGCCTTTCGTTGTTCCGTTAGGCCGCGTGAAGTTCCGATTGCTTAAGAGGGTCTTGGGAGCGGTCGTATATCTTCATTCCAGGTGGGTACGGTTGCGATAAGTGCAACAAGTGTCACGCCCCGGCGTCGAAACTGCGACCCGGGCTCGCCAACAGATCCGCCGCCCATACGGGAAGCCCGTATAGACGAAGCGACTAACCTGCAAAAGAGCATCTATACTATACAGATATCAGAGCTGAAAGTAAAACTGCTAGAAATAAAAACTATATACAACACAAGTCCTCACCAAAAGTACAAAAGTCACTCGAGCAGTAGAAAATAAATACAACTCTATACCTCACTACAAAGTTCTCTCAACAGGAACTCTCAAAAGTAATAAGGGTACATCTACTCTCTGGACGACGACTGGTGGGGAACTATCTCGCGACTCCCTTACCTCGATCAGAAGAAGCAGCAACAGGAGCAGCAGGAACCGGAGTAGAACTCCCTGTGGGAAAATACACCACGACGGGTGTGAGAACTACGTCCCAAGTAGTTCTCAGTGGGTGCCGCCAACAAGCCCAACGGACTGCCCACTAAGTCTACTAGAGGCATAAAGTAACAATATAAAACTGAAATGAAATGGCTGGAAAAGTAACTCAACAGCTACTATGCCTCTATCTAGATGCTCAAGAAAAGGAACAGATGAAACATGATGCATCTACTAACACACACAGTAAACTCACCAAATCTAAACTGACTGCCTCAAAGGGTCCAGTCAAACCTGCGCCCACCTACTGCCGCATATCCTCAACAGGACGGGTCTACCGTAGGGTGTCCGTGACTGCCGCCAACCGGGCCAGTCAGAGGGACGGCGTCGACAAGTCGCGATAGCAAGTAACAGGCCCAACTCCGGAGTGGCTCTCGAGGGGAGCGACCCCACCGAGGAAAGTATCCGCGTAACTCTGTCGAGCTCAAATATGGCTCATGCAGGCTATAGTCCAAACCACGATCAACAAGATCGACCAACAACACCAACTCTCAACCACAAGCTGGAAGTCACACAGCTGGGGCCACCGTCCACCAGACGGCTCCCACAACAGAACACTAAACTCTCCAGAAAGACCGACACCATAAGGGTTCGGAAACCCGATAGACCGGCGCTAAGAACCCTATCAAACAAGAACAGACTCTAGGCTCCGACTATCGAAGTTCCCGATCCCTTATAGTTCGGGAAAGCAATAATCACAGTACAACTCGCAGAAGACACCAACAGGGCCCGAAAGTCCCGGGAGACCTACCCCTACAACCCTATCAAACAAGAACAGGTTCCAGGCTCGGCCCCCGTGGCTTTCGTCCCGACAGAGGAACGACCCCTAGAACCCAGACCACTCGAATCCTTTCGAGTGGGGAGATTTACGGGAAAAGGTGACATTTGTTATTGAAAACTAATTTGATCTGGAAGAAATCCATATTTAATGATTTTAATTCTTTTTAGAAAAACAGTTAGAAAACAAGTGTTTTACCCAAACCCCGAAGGGCTGATGCCTTTGTCCAATCAAACAAGAACAGACTCCAGCGGCCCTTCGATGTTTGGAAGAAAACATTGGTAGACTAAAATCATGTATATGTCGAAAAGGGTTCTGGGTTCTAGGTCCGGCTAACACTAGTAAACTACTGCCACTAACACAGTGGCGACGACCCAAACAGGGGAAAACAAGATCTCTCGGGTCCACCGTTTACCCCAAACGGTTCCCGATACAGACAAGCGAACCACTACATCTACCAGACTCCACTCTGCTCCCAAGCACGAGTGCAATGCATCCCACACTATAGAGAAGTCCCGACCGCTCGGCCCACTACCCGGGCGAGGATAACACTAAGTCCAGGAATGCGACATAAAGCGTGGATGTCTAAACATAAATAACCCTAGCCCAAGTGAGGGTTTTCTACTGGTCTGGTTACACATGCAACATATGACGGGGGTGCTAGGTCAGGTTCCAATATAACAAATATTTAACATAATAGTAGGAAGCAAGAGATCACAAGATCGACAGATAAAACAAGGATCAACAATTCCTACACTCTAGCATGCTACCCAAGTCCAATCACTATCATGCATGATTCTATATCAATAGAATTAGAGTACAGTCCATAGATCTTGAAAGCAAGCCACCCACCTGAAGACGCTAACTGTCCGGAGTCGTACAGCTGAGAAAACCAGGAAAATAACCACTCTAGGTCCAACAGGTCCAGCACAGTCCACAATCCCTCCTGGGTACAACATAAGGCTACAGTTACACTTTAAATCCATTAAAATCCAGGTTTTACAAATCTGCTGGGAACAGTCCACTTACTGCGAAATTTTCACCTGTAAAACGAACTCCAAAAATTCTGATAAAAATACCACAGCGATCCTCGCGTCGATAGCTTCGAAACGGGTACCTGAACGTCCAATTCCGAGCACCGTAGGCCAAGTTACAAATTCCACAGTATCGGTGCGCACAATCCCAAAACCATTCAACTGTAAACTCTTGTACAGATAAAAGGAACAGTGTATACCTTCGGGAAGGTCTCCAAAAATTCTAAGAAAAATCCACGATGATCCTCGCGTCGAGTAGATGAAAAAAGTCTATAAGAACGTCTTGATCCAAGACTCGTGCGCGAAGATCTCCTCAAAAGAAGGTACTGCCCTCACCAAAATCTCACAGCAAAAAGGGTCCCAATGAGCACGAGAAAACACCTCGAAAAACGTGAAATCTAAAAATGTCCGAGAAACCCAAAATTGTAGCCTCACCTGTTACGAATCCAGCAGTGAAGAAATCGCTCGAAACGATGGTCGGAGTAGGTCGGGGGAGCTCGTACACCGAAGAGCGACGGAAGAAACACCGAAGAAAGAGCGTCGCGCCGCGCCAAGAAAAATCTGAAACCTCGGGATTCGAGCCTCCAAAAATTCTTAAACTCCGCAGGAAGATCAAGGATTAAGAGAGGAAAATTTCATCAAGAGGAAGCTCGGGGAGATCTTGCACAGACAGGGAGAAAAAGGGCTGCAAAGAGGGCTCGGGCTGCCTATATATAGGCCCAAAGGAACAATTCGGATAATACCGAAATTGTTCCAGGATTCGGGCGGCTACAGTGCGGCCCAGCCCGGATTCGGGCGGCTACAGTGCGGCCCAGCCCGGATTCGGGCGCGCACAGTGCGGCCCGGCCCGGCCGGTTTCGGGCGCGCACAGTGCGGCCCAGCCCGGCCCAGCCCGCACACGGGATCCAGCCGGACGCATGCTTGGTCCGACCCGCACCGGCGCCCGCCACGTGTCCACCGAACACGCCGCAGCCGTGCAAGCCGCCACGGGGAGCGCCACGTGTCCCTGCCCGCGTCAACGCGGTAGGTGGCGCCCGCGAATCAGCGGGCGCCACGTGGCACGCCCACGTCGCCCGCGCCTGCCCCGCGTACGGCCACCTGCCCGCGGCACCTGCCCCGCGCGCTGCGTGGACCGCGCGCGCATGCGCCCGCCAACCGGGTGCCGCCACGTGGCGCGCCCCGGTCCACGCCTCCCCGCACGCACCCGCGGACCGAGCGCACCTGAGCCGCCCAATCAGGCGCTGCCACGTGGCACGCCCCCGGTCCACGCGCCCCGCGGTGCACCCCGGTCCTAACCCTTGCGCTCCGTGGACCCGGCCGCGTGCGCCGGCCAATCCGGGCCAGCCACGTGGCACCCCCGCCGGTCCACGGCTCCCCCATGCACCAGAAATCCAAAAAATTTTCCGGGAGTCCGTTTTTGGGCATCCGGACTCAGAATTTGGCAAACAAAAAGCCATTTTCAAGCGTTTTTCCGTGCTGAATCCATTTCCGCCGTCTGTTTGGCCTAATTCTTTTTCAAAATTTCGGCAAACCCAGCCGAAAGCCAACACAGCTAATAAAACCTTACGGGGTCCATCTGTGGCATCCCATTGATGCACCATGGGCCAGATACACCAACAACAGGTGTTCTAACAGTGGATCCATCGGAAAAATGCTGCATGGGGTTCGGGGGTCCTACAACAAGTGCAGTAAGTGAATCTATCGTCATTAAAATGCTCTTAATTTGTCTAACAAAGTAGATGGACAGTTTAACCTTTCGCATAATTGTATTTTATCTAACAATTGAAGCGGCTACGGTCGCGGTGCTCACTACACGCCGATCTCGGCAAATCCGTTTCGGATGCTGCACGTACACAGGCGGATTGGCCTCCGCATGGGTGTACTTTTCCGGAGAAGTGGTCTTTTTGACCCGTGTGCCCCACGAAAGTATAGGTGCGAGTGGGGGCCCCTTCACGACAGCTATAGGTGCCGCACTAGCTCCGTGAAGAGGTTAAAAGCATCAAAAAGGTGTTTGCGCACGAGGGGAGACTTTAGTCTCCCCGACAGGTACTCTGGGGTTGGTGCCCAGCTTAATTATGTGCAGGGTTTTAGCGAAAGGTTCCGGTGTATTTGGTTTGCTCCTTATTCCTTATTGATATTAGACATCTACTTTGTTTGTCACTGACTTTACCCACTCCGTGACAGGTGTTACGAGGTGCGTTAGCCGGGAGGGCGGTGAGACTGCGTCGCGAGGACCGTAGTCAATACTTGGGTTTTATCTCGTCTTCCTTATGCTTTAATTAGTTCATTTGCTTGTGGATCGTGTTAGTCGTGGACATGTATTAGTTAGCGCTGTGGATGAGGTGTACTTTTATACTTTGATGCTTTTAGTGACGTTTTCATACGCGGCACGTTTTCAAGATAAACCAAATGATTTCGAAAATATTTTCTCAAAACGAAGTGCCGTGTGGGCACGGGTTTTGCAACCGCTGGTTTTATCCTTTCCAAACGGTGACGCCGCTTTTATAACATTAGTTAAATTACTGTACTCTGTTTGACGATGTATGTCTATTGTATGGTTGATGGTTGGTGTATGATGTTGTAAACGAAACGCATGTTGTAAGTGAGACGTCGTGCATATACAAAGGAGACTCTGTCCGTGGGCAGAGAGAATTTGTGTATGTGGCGGTCTGGCACGCACCGGGGATGAGGTTTAAGTTACCTTGTTAAGAAAAAAAAAATAATACACGCAACTTTCCGCTTTGAAAGACTCAAAAACCCCCGGGGGCGTGACATTAGTACTAAATCAACATGGACTTGAGATACGATATCTACTTAAATTTTTTATGTATGAATGAAGTAATTGCAATTGAGTACCCATTCTCTATTCATTTCCATTTTTCTCGACATTCTGTACTACAGTTGTAATATTTGCATTTTGAAACATCTTTAGCTACACCACTTGATATAGATTGTTTGAAGCTTCGATTATTAGTTGAAACATAGAAACCCGAAAATTGATGCTGTAATGACAACCAGGAAGCAACATTTTTATTCAGTCCTTTGTTAATATTCCCTGCCTTCTTAATACCTATTCTTGATAGGTACTTGATCATGAGTGCCAAATCTATATTCTGCTTGAACTGTGGTTCCTCATGTGATTGGCGTTCTTAAACACAAATGAGTCTTTTGCTTTTCTAATAGTCCCTTGAACTACAAATGTACTGTAGAAAGAGAAGTGCAAATGCGCTGCTGCATATTTGATTTTATTCATGTTGCTCCTTCATATTAACCTCTTAAGTATTAGTTTCTAGAAGGTAATGGATTTCCTCCGCCCGATGAGTTTATCAGTTTATATTTTATTAGAACGTGTAATTGACGGCAGGCTGGAATTTGATATGTGAGATCAGAAATAAATTGAGCCTTAGACTTTAGTTGCATGTCTTAGCACTTGTCCTATTCTTACTTTCTAACAAGCTTGCGGATAGTGAAAGAAGAGGGAAGAGCCATGTGAGTGTTAGAACCATTACCTTCTAACGTGCTAATTTGTGATAGTGCTAATTTGTGAAGTTCTTACTTTCTAACGTGCTAATTTGTGAAGTTTGTTGGTCAAGAAATGGTAAAAGAAATTTCAAGTTACATGAATGTAGCAAAATCAATATAAATATTTTTGAAAGTTGGATATGAGAAAATGTGATAGTGCATGCAACAAGCATCCATGAGAAGTCCGAGGGAACCAAGTACGTGAGCATTATAGAACTTTATTGTAAACAATTTGATTTTGGCAATAATTTTACCGTGGGAGCCTTTTTTATCCTTGAGTTGGTCTACTATTTTTGGGATAACTGTTGTAATGATTGTTGGGACAACTGGAATGATGGCTGGATAACTGGATGAACTTGTTTCTGGGGTGAGGAGGAATAATGTGTAACTGGAACTATTATAGGAATGAGGAGGATAAAATGGGGGACAACAAGATTCCTGGAGAGGCTGGAATTGTCGGGTTTTTCCAGATAATTCGGTTTATCCAGAAGAACAATCCCTAAAATAAGTGCGGCCTTTGATTTTACGACTATCTAGCTTGTGCTTCCTAACTATTTCTCTGAAGACAAAATAAATGTGCTTCTCTGTTGGGTTTGTAAGAACTTGCCACTTATACTTAGTGCTATGCAATGGAACAAGATGAAGGTGAAAGTAAGTGGACACAGGTGAGTTATTGATGATCAATATTTAGCTTTACTGCTACATTTTTTCAGATAATGGTTTATAATCTAGAAAAAAGTTAACATAAGGCCAACTTAGTTTGGGTCCTTGATCAAAATGAAATGTTTCGGTGGTCTGCAGTATTCCAAAGAGAGGATAAATGAAAAAATCAGGGGAGTAAACAGTACGGAAAAAAGTAGGAGTTTAAGATGGTACATAATTGATATGGCAAAATTACATTACACCGTATGTGTAAATTTTGTCTTCTGATACTACAGAATGCAAGCACAATATAAACAACTAATAATTGGCGCATTAGATTCTAAACTATCATGAAATCCCCAGCAAATAGTTAATGTATGGTGAAGAAATATTTAATGTCTGATATGCTAACATTTTCAAGTTAATTAGATTGAAATGAAATACAAATGTGCAAGTGCCAAACAAGTATCTGGTTTATAATCTTAAACAATGGTTGTAAAAGTCATATGAAGCAAAGTTAGTCGAAAACCTATGTTAATCCGCAAGTCAGTCTCATTAAGTTAATATATATATGCTAGAGCATGCTCTGTGTGTCACACTATCAACATATATTCAATTAAGAAACTACCATATTTTATACTGCAAAAGTCTAAAAAGAATACACCATCATTTACTACATGACATACAATTTGGCTTTTGGATATATACATCATAAACTTCCACATTAGGTTCATTCATTGCCTTGTGATAGATTTTAATGTCTAGTTTACAACTATTTTAATGTCTAGTTTCCAACAGTTACACTTTCATCAGAGCTTTCAGAAACACTGGTTATAACAAAAATATAAAATGTGGAATAGGTCAGTTTTCATATGAAAAGGTTTGTTATGAAGAATTCACAATATAGGCTTTGCTAACCTAGCCTCATTAACCGAAATATCAACTAGTTATATCATAGTTGAAGTTCATGGGGTACATGACCAGAAGAATCACTGTGCAACTCCAAGTCATAGAGAAGGGGAGGTGAAAGTGCAAATATTTCTTACAATGTAATAGCATCCTGTAATTTCTGATTAAGGATCTTTGTTAGAGAGCTAAGTTATAGCTGGTAATTTGTACAGAGAGTTTAAAACACACCTACTTTGGACAGATCAGATCACCACCAAAAGAAAACTAGGTAAAAATGGTTCAACTGCCTCAGCAAATTCAGCAGAGACTAATAATCACTTCCACCTTAGTTGTGCAACCAACTTTTTGTTCGTCTGCATCTTTTTCACATATGTTTGTATGTGTTTGGGGACTCGATCTATACATATATATCATGCGGATAATGCTCTTCTCTAAGATGTTCATTAATAGTAGACCATTTTAAGGGTAGCTGATGAGTACTCAAGGAACTTAATTAATTAAGTGAAGCAAACCAATAGCAGTACTATTAATTAGTTGGTGATGAACATACCTTTTATTCTTTTTTGTACAAAGTGAAGATATAGGTTGGTAGACTCTTTAAGAGTTATATTCTCTTCGATCTTATTATCTTTTTGTTTAAGGAATTGATATCATATTCTAGGAAGATTGGATTGCATATGCTCATTATATATACACATTTTAGAGTATTGTATGCTAACTCATGATCTTCTCTTTTCAGTAGTACAGATTTGCAGGTGGCTGGCCCTAGCAGCTGCAAATGCTGGTGGCTGCAAATGCTAGTGGCTAGCCCTAGCAGCAGCAGCCAATGCAGCTGCTGCTGGCCCTAGCAGCAGCAGCCAATGCTGCTGCTTCTGGCATTGCTGGCAGCAGCAGCTAGACCTGCTGCTGCTAGCCCCACCAGCAGCAGTTCGAGCTGCTGCTGCTGGTGGCTCAACCAGCAGAGAAAAGAGGGAGAGAGAGTGAAAATTCACTCTAGTTCTTGAGTTTTTCTTGCTCTGTCTGTGGCTATGCTCTTCTTCATGATTTTTTTCTTGTATGTTAATAAATGCTCTTGTATAATTAGAATTTTTTTCTTAGCATTAACTTTTGTGATATCTCTTAGGACTTTGGAAGTGTCAAATGTTTTCCTTTCTTCTTGATTCTTGGACATCAACTGCATGATTTCTGCATCAAGTACTACCTGTGCGAATCAGATTCTGTTTGACTGTTTGATGGATATGTTAGAAGGATTTCTGCAGAGGAATGTCAAAAGTTGGAACATAATTGTTAATCAATTGCTATGGGAAATTTACTGTCTCTTTCTTTAATATTTTTCCTCGTTTCTTGAATTTATTTACACTTTCCTGTTGACTCTTTAGTGGCAACCAATACACAATAACCAAGTTATGTACTTGAATTCTGTGGTCAATCACATAGGCTTCTGTATCTTGTCATGTATTCTTTACCACTTTTAAATTCTAGCATACAATCTGCAACTTTCAAGAGTTCCAAGATTTGTCTGGATCAAGTATAACTTTATATGTGTGGTCAATTACTGTTCTAATTTGAATAGGGATATTGTTTTCTGAAAATTTCTCTCCATGTAAAGCTGTATAAAACACTGCAGGTTAATTTTGGACCTTGATTGGCAAATTTCCAGGCTTTTGCTGATCTAGTAAGTAGTAATTTGCTTTCATGTGGATTGTAGAATTCTAGATATGCTCTTAGGCATATCTAATTTGCAGTGTCTTGGGCATGCTGGAGCTTCTGCAGAAGTCCTGTTCAGATTGTAGAGCAGCGACCATCTTTTCATTAAGATTCTACAACAATATTTTTCTTGCTGTAGCAGAAGCAGAAGCTTTAAATTGAAGCCTTTACTTTTGACTTTCTTCTCCATATCTTTTGTATAGGGATAATTGTTGTTTGCTTGATTGCAGATACTTGAAGAACAAAATTCCACCTAACGAGAAGCAAAGGTTCCACTTTTTGTGTTTTGGACTCGGAAAGTGAATTTTTGAGAAGGATTACGTCTTTATTCCGGTCAACTTCAAGTAAGAGGATTCTTGTGCCCTTCAATATATAAAGTTTGATTTCTTACTGTAATATTAATCCATATGCTTGAACTATCAGTCTTCATTGGAGTTTGCTTGTTATATGTCATCCTGGTGAAGTAGCACCTTATGTATTGTTATGTAGCACCTTATGCTGTCTAAATTATTATGTAGCACTTTATGCTGTCTAAAAATTAAATCCAACATGTACTCGATTTCGGTATTTGTTATGAATGTATTTTATATCATGCTAAAAGAATATTGTGTGGATTAAAGTTAATTTTCTATACTATTGCCATGATTTTCATCAAATAGGTTGTTGAACCAAACACATTAACATCTTATCTCCAGAAATTTTGGTAACATTACTGAAGAACCAAACACGTATAGAAACACTTTTCATTTCAAGTTCTTAAAAGCAGTAGACCCTTTTTTGTTTGTGTTCATCTCAATACCATATCACTTCAGAGCTTATTTTGCATGTTGATTCCACTACTAACCATCGGAGAGCTTGTTTGGCCTCAATCAACTGAGCGCTTGTTTGGCCTAGTGTGACACCCCCGGAATTTGGATTAGTCCTCTATATAAATGATATAATAGGACTAAATCTCTAACCCGGCTATAGCATTTTGGATGGTAGCAAGATCCAAGAGGAACATGAGAGTTAAGCGTGCTAGAGCTAGAGTAGTTCTAGGATGGGTGTCCCCCTGGGAAGTGGGGATCCAAGAGGAACATGAGAGTTAAGCGTGCTAGAGCTAGAGTAGTTCTAGGATGGGTGACCCCCTGGGAAGTGGGGCGTCACAGTTGGTATCAGAGCCATTCACCAGCCGGAAATGTGAGATGAGTCTCGGCTGAGTCAGGGTTATATAGCGGGTAGAGCGAGGCTCTCCGGCTAATGACCGTTGTGAGTGGAGTGCAGCTCCTCACAAGGTCGGCTAAGGCTAGCGAGACGAGTCTCACATCGCCTGGTGCTTGTGAATGTGCTTGAGCCTGACGTGGACGTCAGGGCTTAAAGGGGGGAAGAATGTGACACCCCCGGAATTTGGATTAGTCCTCTATATAAATGATATAATAGGACTAAATCTCTAACCCGGCTATAGCATTTTGGATGGTAGCAAGATCCAAGAGGAACATGAGAGTTAAGCGTGCTAGAGCTAGAGTAGTTCTAGGATGGGTGACCCCCTGGGAAGTGGGGATCCAAGAGGAACATGAGAGTTAAGCGTGCTAGAGCTAGAGTAGTTCTAGGATGGGTGACCCCCTCGGAAGTGGGGCGTCACACCTAGATTCTAAAAGCCCTTCTTTACCATTTTTTTTTAAAAAATAACTTTTATATGTTCTTTTTGAATTTCTCTGGTCAACACCCAAGCTCCTGAAAGTGTTACAGATTGTAGCAATCGTAACAATTCAAAGTAACAATTTCTCAGGTCAACACCCAAGCTCCTGAAAGCGTCACACCTAGATTCTAAAAACCCTTCTTTACCATTTTTTTTTTAAAAAATAACTTTTATATGTTCTTTTTGAATTTCTCAGGTCAACACCCAAGCTCCTGAAAGTGTTACAGATTGTAGCAATCGTAACAATTCAAAGTATTATGTTATTTTTTAAAAAATAACTTTTATATGTTCTTTTTGAATTTCTCAGGTCAACACCCAAGCTCCTGAAAGTGTTACAGATTGTAGCAATCGTAACAATTCAAAGTAACAATTTCTCAGGTCAACACCCAAGCTCCTGAAAGCGTCACACCTAGATTCTAAAAACCCTTCTTTACCATTTTTTTTTAAAAAATAACTTTTATATGTTCTTTTTGAATTTCTCAGGTCAACACCCAAGCTCCTGAAAGTGTTACAGATTGTAGCAATCGTAACAATTCAAAGTATTATGTTATTGTCATTCAGGTCCATTACAATTTTCTCTACTTTACCTATTTTGTCAATAGTCAATTTTTGCCAGAGTCTTTCTCACCTTTACAGTATGCTTTTGTAGTACAAGGCTTGCCTTAATGTTGAAAACATCAAAAACTGCATTTACGCATTGAACGACAGACATATACCAAAGAATTCTATTTATCTTCCTATCAAAAACTGCATCAAAAACTGCATTTACGCATTTGACAAATTTAACTTGTATTTCAATTATCTTCAGTTTTTACCTTCTTCAGAGAATTCTATTGATTTAGTTTTTTTTTTTTTCTGTGCTAATAACTATTTTTGATTTGCAAATGGTTCGTGGCACCTTGTGTTTTCCCATTTGGATTTCATGAGCTGCTTTTCATGGTTTTTCTAGTCTATCTAAAGAATGTTTGTTTCTCTGCATTATGTTCGTGAAAATTAGATACGTCTCCACAGGTGTATATACCTTCCTGGAATATTATGGTGGACAGGATAGTGTTTATTTTTAACTTTACTTTTAGTGGTTATGCAACAATGACGTATTCTCTATCTTCCTAGATCAGGCACTCATCACCATCATAGCGTATCTTATTTTTCATCAGTGAATTTTCAAGTTCTGCTAATAGTCTATGTACATTAATACTCTTCCTTTTTGCAGCCTGATATAGATTGTCACTTTAGTTCTATTTTGTTGGGTAAAGTGAGTTCCATCTAGCAAATTTTAATATCTTGATATTTCAAGGTATCTTTATCTTTCAATCTTAGTTTATTTGTAAAATAATTTTGTAAGTTTGTAGTTACCCATTTTACTTGTCCATGTTTTTGTATGCATTTTCTTGAAAAATCAAGCGTTACTGGAGGAACTTCATTGTGATTTTTTTCTTATTTTCAGGCTAGTGATTTCAAATTTGTTAATCAATGATGATGAATCCATTTCCAACAGCCCCTTCGGGCTCTTGATACTGTTTCTATCCTGTCGAAGGACCTTGAGATATCTGGTGGTGTCACTTAACAAGTTTAATCAAGGAGCAAAGCCACTCTCAAGTTTTTCTGAAATTTTTAGTTCATCTTCAATAATTTGGCTTTTGGTATCAGTACACACATTAGTAGGATTGCCACATACGCTATTTGGGGAGTTCTATAATCAGTTAAACAATATAATCTTCTCTATAATAGATCATACCTCAAACATATTTTTGAATCTAAGCAGTGGATAGATGAACTATGATACTAGTGAGGATCATGCATCATGGGAGTATGTGGAACTTATAGTTCAAGTGGAACTTTTCAAGTACTTTCATAAAATCAAAGATTCTTGGTCATTTCGTGATGTCAATCAATTCATCATTGATCGCCAATTCATGGTTGACTTGTACGCGGCATGTTGCAAATTGTTATGTGCCACTCTTAAGCATCGAACACGGTAAACATTTGTTTCCCTTCACATCTTGTGTTTTATTATATTACTTTTGAAACTTCGGTTAGACTAAGCACAAGAAGAAAAAGAATAGTGATGGTTATAGCAGGGATTAAGGTGCCAAAACTACCCTGTTTGTAAACTCAACGATGCATATAAGGGAAAACTAATTAGTGAAGATCATATGACTAGTGATGTAATTTGATATATCCAGAATCCTAAATTAATGGTTTAAATTAACATGAAAACATATATGTGATTTACATTTCTTGTTTCAGTATGTTTCGTTAATTATCATATGTATTTTCTTGTGCTTACTTTGATTCATGTTTCAGCTATTTCTTGTTGTTTCTACTGAAATGACTTTTCTTGTAGATTCCTTCAGATGCAAAGTAGCAACCTCTAGAATTACAGTTTTAACTGTTTTATAGAG
This sequence comes from Tillandsia leiboldiana, assembly GCA_029204045.2. Lineage (NCBI taxonomy): Eukaryota > Viridiplantae > Streptophyta > Magnoliopsida > Poales > Bromeliaceae > Tillandsia > Tillandsia leiboldiana. The sequence continues at coordinate 25,320,775 of CM055074.1, read as the reverse complement.
CTTAGTGTGTAATTGTTGCAAGCCAAGCTATAATATGCTTCTTCCTTAACATCAGTTTTTATTCCCCGCATGTAGTGAGATTGAAAGATGCATCCCCCAACTTGAAAATTCAGCAACTACTCTTCTTAGCTGTTTGGAGACTCTGGATGCTACCTTAGTAAGCATAAAAGGTTATTTTGCTTGGGAACTGCAGGAGGCCCTAAAATGTGCTAGCTTTTTACGAAGGATCTATGAAGAGGTTTGTAATGCTTTAGTATGTTTCTATAAAGTATACTTATTGATAGACAGTCAATGCTTTAAATACTTAGTTGACCATGAACAAGACCATTGGTAAACAGTTAGATTTTGCCCTTATGTGGAGGAAGTTAGGTTTGGATCAGATTTACTAAAACAAGAATTGACAATGTGAAGGCTTCCTCCGAGAACAGGAAAACCAATGCTATATAACTATATCATTCTATATATACTAGCATACTTGATATTCTTCGTTCTGCATTTTCTTATATATCTCTCCCCGGATTTTAAGCATGTTGTATAAGAAGCTTAGAATCTTTATACCTTTGTGTAGAACATAGCTCAGAAATGATAATTTGACATTTTGCATGTAATTCACTACCAATTTTAAATATTTCATTTTAGATTTTATTTTATTTTTTAGATTGAAAGCTTTGAATGTAATTTTTAATTGACAATTATATTTTTACTGTGCAAATTCTTATTTGGCTAAATAATTTGGCTTCTTTTGTTCGACAATTGTTGAATGTAATCAAATTTAAAATTGTTTGCATGAGTAATTTATTTTTAAATGTCAATTTAAAGAGTCTCAAAATAATTGCCGCTATAGGTCCTATTTACTAGTCATTTAATATATTTTTAGTGGCAATTATAGATAATTATAGTGGCATTTATAATAGTTGCTATTATATAGTATTTAGCGGCATTTGTTTAGGCTTTTACCAACCGCCGAAATAAATGCCGCAATAACTTTTAGCGACTCTACCAATAGCGGCAATTGTTATAATTGCCGTAAAAGTATTTAGCGGCAATTATAATCGCCGAGAAAGTAAAAAATAATCGCCGCTAAAAGCCAGTTTTGTTGTAGTGTTTGAAGGAATATACTTTACCAAGAACAGATGATTTTGATGTATTGGCTTGGTGGAAAAGTAATGGCCTTAAGTATCCTGATAGCTAGAGACATTCTTGCTATACCCGTTTCTACTGTTGCCTCTGAGTCAGCATTTAGCACAAGTGGAAGATTTCTAACCCCACATCGAAATAGGCTTCATCGTAATATTTTAGAAGCATTGATGTGCACTCGTGATTGATTTTGGGCAAAATTCCATCAAGAAGGTAATTTTTTTAAATGTAATTTAATATGAGTTAGTTTTTTGAAACCTATCTAATATACTTTTATTTATATTTTATTTTGTAGATTCCTCTACAGCTACATCATATTATCGACCTTCATTAGATGATGATGACGACGAAGATGGCATCATTGATGTTAATGAGGTAATTTCTAATCATTTTTTTATTAAAAATATTATGAGAATTTATTATTTTAAAAATACTTTTAAGAATTTTTTTTTGTATTTGTTCATTTACAGGAATAATATATTGTTTGCCGATGCATTTTGATGGACTTGAAGAATTGACTAATGATAAGGAGATTTTATTTGTTTTGAACTCTTAATATCATATTGTGTGTGTTATTTACAAATTGTGCATTTATATTACACATTTGAAAATTATAATGTACTAATGATGAGGAGATTTTGCTTGTGTTGAATTCTTAATATCATATTGTGTGTTATTTATAAATTGTGCATTTATATTACACATTTAAAAATTGTAATGTTGTTTTTAATTATTTGAGTTTGTACTTTTTCATATTTGGATATTGCTATTATATGAATGTTTAATATTGTATTTGAATATGTATTTTAAAAATTAAGATTTTAGTGTAATATGCTTTCAAATTTGTTAAATATTATTTTTGGATTTGGAATCAGATTTTCTGATTCGGATTTTTGGGTTTCAGGTTTTTGGTCGGATTCGAATTTGGATATGAATTTTTAAAATCCGTCGGGTTCGGGTTCGAGTTCGGGTTTGATAGTTGGGTTCAAATTTGGGTTTTTAAAAATCCGCCCTGAGTCCGACCCGTTGACATTCCTAAACCCGGCCGAGCGGATCCCTTCTCGACCCGATCGCTTGATTGTTGGCACGCGGCGTACTTCGACACCTCTGGAGGATCACCCAGAGGCCAATCGTGCGCAAGTCATATTTTGGCCCCAACAATATGTTTCTTATCTATATATTTTATTTAGTGCTATTGTTATTCTATTAGCTTGCGATTTAAATTGCAAACCAGCAATTTAGATTGCTTGATTGCCTTGTCAAGAATGATGTAGTTTATCTTAATTTGAAAAACTAGTTTGAAAACCAAATTGTATACTATACAAGTATTTCATCATTAATCAATACATGATTCGTATAACTAAATAAAAATATGAGTTAAATAAACATATTTATGCTTCTAAAATTGCCCTAGCAATCCAAAGTATCCAGTTGTATCCCATCGCCCATAAGCATTTTTTATTTCTAAATCGCCTATTTTAGCGCTTGTTACTACATAAATTACAAGTTCGGGAAGACGGGGCTGTATTAAAAGCGGTAGGTCTGAAGCCACTCCTTTGCTTATTGATATTCTTGAATCGTCCCTTAAACGCATATGACGTGATGCCCTCCCTTAAATTCGCCCCCACATTCCCCACTGTACACAGATACACACTCTCTCTCCACTAGTATTTCTCCCAACACCTCCCTGTCTCTTCCTCCCTTCCTCAGCCTCAGCGGTTACAATGGCCAAGAACTCTCATCATCTCCTCTGCTTTCTCTTCCTCCTCTTCTCCATAACCATAATCGCTCCGACCTTTTCCCGTCAAATCCCACCGCAGAGTACCCTAACCACAACCTTGGACGTCTCGGCCTCCCTCTCCCAGGCCCACCAAGCCGCCTCCTACGACCCCACAAACGAACCCCACTATGACCCCCTCGACCAGTGCCTTTCCTCCTCCACTTCGGCAGCCGCAGCCGCAGCCGCCGCCGCGGAGGAGGGCACACTCTCCCTCGCCCTCCACTCCCGAGACTTCCTACCTTCACCCCACGGCCGCCGCCATGCGGACTATAATTCCCTCACCCTCGCACGACTCCGCCGCGACGCCGCGCGCGTCGCGGCCCTCACGGCCCGCCTCGCCCTCGCCGTCGACGGCGTCGCCAGGTCGGATCTGAAGCCCATGATCGCTTCTGACGCCACCGAAGAGAAAAAGGCGATGGCAACGACGGTGAGTGCGGAGGAGGAGGCGATCGAGGGCCCGATCGTGTCGGGGACGAGCCAGGGCAGCGGGGAGTACTTCTCCCGCGTGGGGATCGGAAGTCCGGCGAAGCAGCTCTTCATGGTGCTGGACACCGGCAGCGACGTCACCTGGGTGCAGTGCGAGCCCTGCGCCGACTGCTACCAGCAGTCCGACCCCGTCTTCAGCCCCTCCGCCTCCTCCTCCTACTCCCCTCTACCTTGCGACTCGCCCCAATGCCGCGCGCTCGACGTCTCCGCCTGCCGCAACTCGACATCCTCCTGCCTCTACCAGGTCTCCTACGGCGACGGCTCCTACACCGTCGGCGACTTCGCCACGGAGATCCTCACGCTCGGGAGCTCCGAGCCGGTGCGCGACGTCGCCTTCGGGTGCGGCCACGACAATGAGGGCCTCTTCGTCGGCGCCGCGGGGCTGCTGGCCCTGGGTGGCGGCGCGCTCTCGTTCCCCTCCCAGATCTCCGCCAAGTCCTTCTCCTATTGCCTCGTGGACCGCGACTCGCCCTCGGCGTCGACGCTGGTGCTGAGCTCGGCGGCGGCGGCGGCGGAAGGCCCGGCGGTGAGGGCGCCGCTGCTGCGGAACCGTAAGATGGAGACCTTCTACTACGTGGGGCTGCGGGGGATCAGCGTAGGCGGGCAGATGCTCTCGATCCCGGGGTCCGCGTTTGCGGTGGACGAGGGGGGAAGCGGCGGGGTCATCGTGGACTCGGGCACGGCTGTAACGCGGCTGCGGACCGAGGCGTACGCGGCGCTGCGGGACGCGTTCGCCGCGGGGACGGGGTCGCTGCCGCGGGCGCAGGGCGTGTCGCTTTTCGACACTTGCTACGACCTATCCGGGCGCAGCAGCGTGGAGGTGCCCACGGTGTCGCTCCACTTCGCGGAGGACGGCGGGGAGCTGAGGCTGCCGGCCAAGAACTACCTGATACCGGTTGACGGGGCGGGCACATACTGCCTGGCCTTTGCGCCGACCTCCGCACCGCTGTCCATCATCGGGAATGTGCAGCAGCAGGGGACACGCGTCAGTTTCGACGTCGACAATTCTCTGGTGGGGTTCACCCCCAATAAGTGTTAATTAATAATTGTTGTTATTAGTACTCGTTCCCTCGGTCTATCTCTCTCTAACTTAGCTGGCTACTATGGAGGGCTAGGGCTTTGATAACAAGGACAAAGCCAGCCTGTCTTTTTATATTATTATTATTATATATAACTAGAAAAAAAATATTTTAGTAGAAAAAAAATATATATATATATATTATTTATTATTATTATTATTATTATTATTTTGCTTTTTATGATGTTTACGGGAGGAGCAGTACGGCAAAACGTCTTTTACTTCAGTCTGTTGCTGCTGGGCTTTAATGCGGGTTAATAATTAATGGAAAAGGAGGTGGATGGGTGACTGAATTAGCTGGTCGATCAGTGGGTGTTGGGGGTAATGAATGCGAGTTGTGATAGTTTGTTGTGCTTGGATGAGTGGGAGCGGTAGTTACGGTTATCGGGGCACCAAATTCGAACGTTGGAGGTTTTAGAGGTGGACTGGAATCAACGGATATACTCGTAGGCTTTCCGCTCCAATACAGCTCCATATTTCTTGTTGCTTAGAACTAACTATATATATCTCTGAAATGTTGCTAATAGCAATAGTTGATATTTTAATTAGTATAATATGAAAGTTTATTTGGTTCCACATATTAGATGATCCTGGGGAAGTTTACTTAAAACATTTTCCGCATGCCATAAATAAAGTAAACTGGGTTCTGGTAGCAGATAGATCACAACGTAGAAAGGAACGTTACGAAGCTTTGATTTGGGGTCCACATGCCTTTATAATGACCGGGATATAAATGGACGACGAATCTCGGACGGTAACAACGGGGAGTCCGCTTTTTCTTTCCGTAGTGGTCGTCCCACAATCTTATTTTACTGTTACTTCGAATTTGAATTGGGGAATAGCGAATACATGTACCATATTGGGAAACGCGGGTGGTGAATAGCAGTTTGCACATGGGGAGAACCACTTGCTGTTCTTGTGTAGTTTTTTTAACCCTTTCGAGAAATTATTGTTTACCAGGGTGTATCCGTACACTGTATACGAGTTTTACTATTATGTTTTTAAAAATATAAAATAATTAAAATTTATAAATTTTTTATTACTAAATTTATTTTTTTGCTTAATTTATTTTTCAAATTATACTATTTTATCGATTAAAAATTTATAAATACTAATAACTTTATTTTTTAAAAAATATAGAAGATCAATTTCACTGTATACACTATATTTTATATTTTTATTGAAAAAGTAACGAAATTTACATCTTATACTCTCAAAATTTAAAAATTTATAAAATTTTAAAAATATTAAATGTGTACTCTGTAATATGTTGTATATTTTACACTGTCAAGGTCCAAGGGTTTACCCAGTCTTCTTTCGAATTTAGTTAAAAAAAAAAATTGAAATGGCAAGGGTTAATCCAAACCAATCAATGGCTATGGCGTATAATTTAGACTCTATTAAATCTATGGGTGGTATTGTCTATTGAAAAATATCATTATTACTCATATATATATATATATATATATATATAGTTCGGCTACTTTGCTTATACAAGCACCAAGCAATTGGTCCTTGTAAGTTTTCTACCGTTAGATCTAATTCTTTGATTAATTTTATTCTTTAGATCATACTATTCTACCAACCACCCACTAAACCCAAGGAGTCCACCATCATCCTAACCACACATTCCTACATCCAAGAATAAAAAACTTACAAGCACAAATAATTTGGTGCTTTTATAAGCATATGAACTCAATTTTATATATATATATATATATATATATATATATATATATATATATATATATATATATATAAGGGTCCGATTATTATACTTTTATTAGTAAAAATTTTTTCGTACTCATAAATACAAAATCATCCATACTTATAAATTTTTTACCATTGAATTTGTATTGAGATTCGTGTTATTGTAAAAATATTTAAGAAGAGAAAGAAATTACAATTGTACAAATTCCAATACAAATCTAATGATAAAAAATTCACAAATATGGATGAGCTTATATTTTTGAAAGTACATAAGCTCTACTCTCTCTCTCTCTCTCTCTCTCTCTCTATATATATATATATATATATAGCGTAGGGTTGCTATACTCTTATGAGTATAAGCCCCTTTATACTCATAACTTTTTTACACTTGGATGAAGGAATGTGCAGTTAGGATGATAGCGGTCCCCCTAGGGTTTACTAGGTTGTTGGAGAAATAATATAAATTTTATAGACTACTATAATCCTAACCGCACATTCCTTCATCCAAGGGATGAAAATTTATGAGTACAAAAGGATTTTACTCATAAGAGTATAGTAGCCGGACCCTATATATATATATATATATATATATATATATATATATATATATATATATATATATATATATATATATATATATATATATATATATATATATATATGCTACTTTGCTATTGATGCACCAAGTCATTGGTGCTATTAGGTTTTAGTCCTTGAATTAAGAGATGTGTGGTTAGAATGATAGTGAGCCCTTAGGGTTTAGTGGGTGGTTGGAAAAATAGTGTGATCTAAGGGATGGAAATGATTAAAGGGTAGATCTAACGGTGGAAAAGTAGATAACACCAAATACTTGGTACTATCGATAGTATAGTAGCCAGACTCTCTCTCTCTCTCTCTCTCTCTCTCTCTCTCTCTCTCTCTCTCTCTCTCTCTCTATATATATATATATATATATATATATATATATATATATATATATATATATATATATATATATATATATATATATATATATATATATATATAGAGAGAGAGAGAGAGAGAGAGAGAGAGAGAGAGAGAGTGTGTGTGTGTGTGTCACGCCCCGAGTCCGCCAATTTGTACAGTTCGGGCACGCCAACAGACCCGCCAATCGAGTATGACCTCTCACTACCCGAAAGGAACGGTAACATTCAAGACAATACATCAAGTGTATGCGGAAGCTCAATATCAGAGTACTAAAAATCACTACTAATTTAAAACTTTCATTCAATAAACAAATAGTTTAAGCGGAAATGAAAGCATACAAGAGTGAACCATAATATAACCTTATTACATTTTACATTACTGAACTTGCAATTAAAATATTACAATTCTTTTACATCATTTCCTCACCATACATAGTTCACTCAAGAAATATAAAAATGGTACCTCTGCTAGACCCTCTAGGTCTCTATGCTGTTGGGCCCTTGCCCCTGTCGCATGCCTCGCTAACTGCATCTGAACCTAGAAAAATGGTCACCCGAGGGTGTGAGAACTACTTAAAGTTCCCAGTGGGTTCAACTACCGAGAAAAAGTGTCCTACACCGCTTGGTCCAATGGAAGCAATAATAATAGAATGCTAGGAAACTATAATCCTCAATATTAAAATGTTCATATGCATATAATGGGTCACTATACTATCTGTGTATACTCATCGACTCAACACTACTCTGTCTAGCCATACCAGGCTACTATCCACTAACTCGGCCACTATGCCGCTCTATACAGGGTTAAACTGACCCGGCCACCTAGGCCACTCTACTTTTCTCTTTACCATTTTCACATTCTTGTGCTTTAATTCAAGTTGCTAACCCTCGAAAGTTCTTGCCCGAAGGGCCCCAGCCCGGCAGGCATGCTGCCATAAGACAAGACTTTCAAGGTTGCCGATAGCACCTCAAGTGCTACCCCGTCCTACGGGGAACTTGTCATACGGGACACTGCCCGGGAGAGGGTTACTGTCCTTGCACTCCGACAAGATCTACGTTTTACCCCCGAAGGTATGCCCGTTTTATCATTTTTCTTTTCTTTCTTTTTAGCTTTTAGCTCTTTACTTGCCTTTCATTTTGGGAAGCTGAGTCTTGCTCACACACTTCCCCCGGGAGTGAAATATGCTCAACCCTCCCGTTGGCAACTTGGCTTTAATTCTTTAATTCACTTGGGAGTGACATATGCTCAACCCTCCCATTAGCCATTTAGACTTTTCTTTACAGCTTACATTTACCGGGTCCGAGGGTTCCAAAAGACGGATACCTACAACCCCAATCAAACAAGAACAGGTTGTAGCACCGCCTCCCGTAGTGCTCGGCCCAATGTACTTTATTTTTCCTTTTTACCTTTCTTTAAGCATTACCTTCTTTTGTTCAATCAAGCCTTTAGCTTCTTTGCTCGTTAAGCATTTTCTTTACACTTTGGTTTCAGATGAGTTTAAAGCACCTTGTCACCCATCTACCCGGAAGTGACATATGCTCAACCCTCCCGTTAGCATTTATGCCTCAATGCCTCTCTTTTACTTTTCTCTTTTAGCCTTTCGAAAGTACCTCGTCCGATGGGTCACTGCCCAGGAAGTCCTACTCCACTTGACGAGTCTCAAATTCGAAGGCGTCATTTATATTCTCTTTCTGTTCTCTTTCTTTTAAGCATTTTGCTTATCTTGCTTATTAAGCCACTTATAGCTTTCTCTTAAGCTTTTCTCTTTTATCCTAAGTTCTTTACTCTAAGATAGTTTAGGTGTCTCTAACACCAATTTAACTTTGAACTTCTTGTTCATTTACATTTACACTTTGACTTGCCACTTAGCAATTTCTTTAGCTCCTTAGCCCATTTTTTAAACTTTTTTTACTTGTTCTCAATTCACAACCCTATGTCTTAATTTCCCTTAAAGCTACACTATGTCACAAGGACACTAGCCACTTTCAATTTTATCTAACTTAGAGTTTATTAACTCCATTTGTTTGATTCTTTAATCTTGGGATTATGTCCCATTTTCCTGATTCCTCACTGAATCCTAGAGTTATATTAACTCTATTTTCCTGTTCCATGTTTAACTTAGAGTTGCACTAACTCTATTTCATCACTAGAGTTTAACTCCACTAGTTCACCTTAGGTTCCTTTACCTAAGTTCCATATCCTATTTAACCTAGAGTTCCCTGACTCTATGTTAAATACTCTATTCTTAACCTTAGGTTATTCCCTAAGATAATGTCACTCGTCCATCTAGGTTTAACTCCTAGGTCATCATGCCACTCGTTAAACCTAAATCTAGGTTTTCTCCTAGATCTCACTACCATCATGCATTTCTTTTCCCTTATGCTTTCTCATGGTTCCTAGGGTTACACCCTATCATGATCACAATAATAAATGATTGTTTACATTTACGCATGCAATTATTTTCATATCCATCATAAAATAATATCTATCCTCTACGCATGCAATTACTATCATGATTCCCTAACGCCTCTAACAGGCTACTATCATGTTTCTGAATCGAAAAGCAAAGAAGTAAGAGGAGAGGTCACCCAGTTTCAGCAGAATCCCCCACCTTGTGGTGTACCTAATTGCTTGTAGACACTTGCAATTGGTCTCAGCGCGACTTTTCCTGTTTCCTCGAGCTTGCACGCAGAACGATGCAAGTCCACCAAAATCGCACGCAAAACGATGCACGTTTCTCTAACCCTGCACGCAAAACGGTGCGCAATATTAGAGACTGCACGCAAAACGGTGCACGTACTTCAAATTTGCACGCAAAATGGTGCACGCTTTTCGTTAAGGTTGCACGCAAAACGGTGTGCGTTCACTGAACCTGCACGCAAAACGGTGCACATTGTTGGAGACTACACGCAAAACGGTGCGCGTTTATCAGGTTGCACGCAAAACGGTGCACATACCTTGGATTTGCACCCAAAACGATGCATGCCTTTCTTCAAGGTTGCACGCAAAACGGTGCATATTTTTCTAACCCTGCACGAAAAACAGTGCATAATATTAGAGACGGCACGCAAAACGGTGCGCAACAACTCAACCTGCATGCAAAACGGTGCACGTACCTCAAATTTGCACGCAAAACGGTGCATGCTTATTTTTAGGGTTGCAGGCAAAATGATGCACGTTCTTCTAACCCTGCACGCAAAATCGTGCGCAACATTAGAGACTGCACGCAAAACGGTGCACGTCAATTCAACCTGCACGCAAAACGGAGCACGTATCTCAAATTGGCACGCAAAATAGTGTACGTTCCTTTTAAGGGTTGCACGCCAAACGGTGCACGCTTTTCGAGTCCGCGCGCGCAAAACGGTGAATATTTATCGAGTCCGCACGCAAAACAGTGCATATTCCTCCCGAGCTTGCACGCAAAACGGTGCGCGCCAAAATGCCCGACGATACTTCGCGCAGCAAAACGGCACAGTAAAACACAGTCCCTAACACGCACAATGGCATGGGGTCAAATCCAAATCCAAAAAGGAAAACTCAAACTGTGCCAAAACACCGCAAAAACAACACACGGGGTCTACCTCGACATCGTCGCGCCGTCCAACGCGTACCCACGCGTCCTTCCGGCTCCTTGGAACACTATGCGCGCGCTCCACGGGGTCATCGGCGTGCCCGCGATACCCCAAAGCCCCCCACGGAATCGCCCCTTCCTTCCCCTAGTACGCACGGTTTGGAGCAAAAGGGGAAAAGGGGAAGAAATGGGAGCAAACGGGCCTTTATAACCAGTTTTTCCCAGGATTCGGGCGCAACTTTCGGGCGCCCGAATCCCGATTTCGGACGGCTACAGTAACCGGCCCCGCGGTCCACGCGTCCACGCCGCGCCAACGAGACGCCAAGTCATCTGCATTCGGCCAACCGGAGAGCGACACGTATCTATGGACCCGTGCACCGCGACCACGGAACAGCGGCAGCCAATTGGCGGCCGTCACGTGGACCGCACCCACGCCTGCGGCAGCAGCGACGCGTCGCGTCGCGCGTCGCATCGCGCTGACCCGCGAATGGGAGGCCGACACGTGCCCTCCCCCGTTGACACCGCGCCAGGGCCCGCGTGTGATGACCCGGATCTTTATTGACGATTTATGGCTTGGTCAGCAGGTTTTGGAGGACTATTCTATGCTAGGGGAGTGTGTGGGGGTGTATTGGACTCAAGAAATGGACACAGTGTATTGATTGGACCCCGAGTGTATTCGGATACCCCCGTTGAATTCTTAGAAAGAGTTTTGGGCAAAGCGGATGCCGTATTTGGATTCAGCGCAGAAAAACGCTTGAAAACAGCTATTTATTTGTTTTTTTCAGAGTCCGGATGCCCAAAAACGGACCCCCCAAAGTTTTCTGCGCAAAATGGTGTATGGGGGAAGCCGTGGACCGCCTGGACACGTGGCGGCTTCTAATTGGGCCGGCGCACGGCTCTCGGTCCACGTGTGACACCCCGGAATTTGGATTAGTCCTATATATAAATGATATAATAGGACTAAATCTCTAACCCGGCTATAGCATTTTCGATGGTAGCAAGATCCAAGAGGAACATGAGAGTTAAGCGTGCCAGAGCTAGAGTAGTTCTAGGATGGGTGACCCCCTGGGAAGTGGGGCGTCACAGTTGGTATCAGAGCCATTCACCAGCCGGAAATGTGAGATGAGTCTCGGCTGAGCCAGGGTTATATAGCGGGTAGAGCGAGGCTCCCCGGCTAATGACCGTTGTGAGTGGAGGGCAGCTCCTCACAAGGTCGGCTAAGGCTAGCGAGACGAGTCTCACATCGCCTGGTGCTTGTGAGTGTGCTTGAGCCTGACGTGGACGTCAGGGCTTAAAGGGGGGAAGAATGTGACACCCCCGGAATTTGGATTAGTCCTCTATATAAATGATATAATAGGATTAAATCTCTAACCCGGCTATAGCATTTTGGATGGTAGCAAGATCCAAGAGGAACATGAGAGTTAAGCGTGCTAGAGCTAGAGTAGTTCTAGGATGGGTGACCCCCTGGGAAGTGGGGCATCACAGTTGGTATCAGAGACATTCACCAGCCGGAAATGTGAGATGAGTCTCGGCTGAGCCAGGGTTATATAGCGGGTAGAGCGAGGCTCCCCGGTTATTGACCGTTGTGAGTGGAGTGCAGCTCCTCACAAGGTCGGCTAAGGCTAGCGAGACGAGTCTCACATCGCCTGGTGCTTGTGAGTGTGCTTGAGCCTGACGTGGACGTCAGGGCTTAAAGGGGGGAAGAATGTGACACCCCCGGAATTTGGATTAGTCCTCTATATAAATAATATAATAGGACTAAATCTCTAACCCGGCTATAGCATTTTGGATGGTAGCAAGATCCAAGAGGAACATGAGAGTTAAGCGTGCTAGAGCTAGAGTAGTTCTAGGATGGGTGACCCCCCTGGGAAGTGGGGCGTCATAGTTGGTATCAGAGCCATTCACCAGCCGGAAATGTGAGATGAGTCTCGGCTGAGCCAGGGTTATATAGCGGGTAGAGCGAGGCTCCCCGGCTAATGACCGTTGTGAGTGGAGTGCAGCTCCTCACAAGGTCGGCTAAGGCTAGCGAGACGAGTCTCACATCGCCTGGTGCTTGTTGTTACGGAATTTGAGTTGGCGTAGTTTCGTGAAAGTTTCAAGTCCTGAAGATTGAAGGTGAAGAAAGTTGGATCATTTAACTCAATCTCAAGAAAGAAGAATTCAAAAGGATCAGGTATGTTTAACTAAAGAATTTGTGTGATCCGAATACTTCTTGTAGTGTAGAAACACTTGGAAGAATCTTTCATTGCATAAAAATCAAAAACTGGACTTGGGACATGTTCAGGATCCGGATCAGGCTGTTCGATCCGGATCCCGAAGGTGGTTCGTTCATACATCGTCGCAATCCGGATCGTAGTCTCTTGATCCGGATCCCGAACGTTGAGTTTACCATCTACCTTGAACGATCCGGATCTTGCTTCGCAATCCGGATCCCGAACGTTGATGTTTGGTGAACTGTATGAACGATCCGGATCGTAGTCACATGATCCGGATCCCGAACCTTCGTTTTTCTGGAATTGGCTGTTTCGTTATGACGATCCGGATCTCAGTTATCACGATCCGGATCGCCGTCCGTAAAATTCCAGAAATGGCAGGTTTTTGATTCTTATCTCCTTCCTAGGGTTTCTAACCTATAAATAGACCCTATGTCTTTCTTTCTAGGGTCAATCCACATAGCCGTCATTTTCATATATCATCTTATACGGCTATAGATCCACATATAGAGAAGAAAGGAAATCATTAGAGAATACTCTATGTTTCTTCATCTATATTGATTAGTTTGATTCTAGGTTTTCATACTCACATCTTGAGTTGAATCAAACTAATGAATACTTAGATGGTATTTCCGATCTATCTTTGATCTAAGTATTCGGCGGATCATCACCACCCAAAAAACAACGATTACCCCAAAATCGGCGCGTGGATTCGCGTGTCCTTGTGGATTCAAGGTTCATTCGCTCTCGTGGATTCGGAGCGAGGCACGTTCGTGGATTCGAAGGGTGCTATTGGGTGAAGACCGTGGATTCGGTCGGACGTCGTGGATTCGACGTTGGACGCCGTGGATTCGGCGTTGGGCGCAGATCGTGGATTCGAGAAGCGTCTGGAGCGAGCGGAGAAGATCCTCTAGGAGCGTATGGAAAAGGTTGAGTCGTAAGTGTGTACGGTAAATCACCTTGTACGTGTTTTAATTCTAGTGGATTTCTGCCGTGTTATCGGTCCTGTGGTTTTTTACTCCGGTGATGGAGTTTTCCACGTAAAAATCTTGCGAGTTATTTTCATTTCCGCATTGGGTTTTTTATCGCAACGATTTTTGAGTGTTTATACGTTTACACCTATTCACCCCCCTCTAGGTGTTTCTTCCCCTATTTAGATCCGTATTATATACGACCCAACAAGTGGTATCAGAGCGGGAATAGGGTTGTGAACAATGGTTGAAGGTGGAAACATCAATCGACCCCCTTTCTTTGATGGAACAAATTATGCGTACTGGAAAGTACGGATGAAAGCCTTTTTATCTTCCATCGACGAAAGGGTGTGGCATTCAATTGAATCAGGATGGACTAATCCAACTGAACTTATCTCTGATGTTCACACCTTAAAACCTAGGTCGAAATGGACCAAGGAAGAGTTTGAGTTATCTTCTTACAATGGCAAGGGAATTAATGCTATTTTTAATGCCTTATCTCAAACTGAATTCTCTCGCGTCTCGGCATGTGAGACTGCGAAAGAAATCTGGGATGTTCTCCAGGTTACACATGAGGGAACTAACCTCGTGAAGATTCAGAAACTGCAGATGCTTACGAGCAAGTTTGACTCTATTTTGATGGCAGAAAATGAATCTTTCACGGACTACTATACACGATTGCAAGACATCGTAAACTCATGTGCTAATCTGGGAGAGAAGATTCCAGAATTTAAGATTGTAAGAAAAATCTTAAGAACTCTTCCTGAACGATTTCGCCCAAAGGTTACTGCCATTGAAACTATTAAACACCCGGACGAAATACGTGTAGAAGAATTAGTTGGTTCATTACAAACTTATGAAATGACTTTTAATACTAACAATTCTTCTGGAAAAGCATCCACTTCTAAGTCTTCAGGTTATGCGTTGAAAACAACTAAGGAAGAAGACGCGGATACATCCTCCTCGGACGATGACGAGAACCTTTCTATGGAGGAATTTGAGAAGCAGCTCGCTCTCTTGACAAGGAATTTTCGCCGCAACTTTCGAAGGGGTAATTCAAGCAAATCTCCATCCTTCAGAAAGTGGAACAAAGGTAAGGGTACTCCAAGTCACAAGTCAAGAAAGCAGGAGAACTTCTCAAAGGATAAGAAAAGTTCAGAAGGACAACTGCAATGCTTCAAATGTCGAGGCTACGGCCACATTGCAACGGAGTGTCCTAACAAGTATCCGGCAAAGAAGAAGGCGATGCAAGTCGTCACTTGGGATGACAACTCAACGTCAAATGAGTTGTCTTCAAGTGATGAAGAAAAGAGCTCCACGGCATTCCACGCGTCCACATCTTCACCATTCATGTGCTTTATGGCAAGTACGTCTGAATCATTGTCCAACTCCACTGTTGAAAAGAATGCAATGGACAATGAATCGGATGATTCGGAAGGTGAAGAGTTTGCTCTAGCCTACCACAGATCTTTACAGGATTTAAAGAAACCGGCTAAGCAAAACAAGGGGTTGAGAGGGAGATTGCAGGATCTCGAAGAAGAAGTAAAAAGGGTAACTTCTCTCTCGACCGATCTTGAAGTGGAAAGGGATAGTTTGATAAAAGCAAATGTTTCCCTTCAAGAGTCCAATGAGCAGCTCGAGAAGAACTATATAGATATGGTGAACAAAGCAAACTACTTCTTGAAGCTCTATGGCGAGGGCCGACAGGAAAGACGGGAAATGACAGAGACCATTCTCCAACTCAAGGATGACTTACAGCAATTCTCTTTAGGAAGGAGTAAGTTGGATAAACTCCTTGGTCTTGGTCAAACAAATCAGTTCGGCCTCGGGTACACTCAAACTGGAAACAGTCCAAGTTCGAGTGGGACAGTCTTTGTGCCTCAGTCGGTATCTCCTCCTCCGACATCGGAATTCAAGACAAACAACGACAACAAACCTACCTCATCCTCTTCGGAATCGTCAAGCTCAAAGGTATGTTTTCGTTGTAATTTTGCAGGGCACATCGAAAGAAATTGCGAGATTGGAGCTCAAAGAACAAATCAACCACATCTTGCAATTGCTATCAATAAGCTCACTTCCCGGAATTCAAGGAAGGATTTTTCAAAAGGAAAGAACATTGGTAGCACCTCAAACAAGACGATGACAAAAGAAAAAGATCAATCATACAAGACGTCGTCTTCAAGAAGAATCTCTCAACCTTTACCAACATACTCCAAAACTCAAAAGGTTTGGGTATGCAAAGGTGAAACCCCTCCTTGTCCTTAATCGTTCTACGATTAAATCTTGTATAGTTTGTGTAGACTATTTTCTTTTCTTCTTTTTCTTTTGGCCAACTCGTCAACCATCCTTGCAAGGTAAATTGTATATTTTTTTCTTATTGGTTGATGTTTTCTCTCGGTTTTCTTGGGTAGCATTTCTGAGAGAGAAAGCTGATACGTTTGACTCTTTTCATGAGATTTGCCATCGTATTATGATTGAAAAGAATGAAAAGATCATTCGTGTTAGAAGTGATAGGGGTGGAGAATTCATAAATTCAAAATTCATTGACTTTTGTACTTCAAATGGCATTAAACATGAATTCTCGGCACCCTATACACCTCAGCAGAATGGTGTTGTTGAGCGCAAAAACAGGGTTGTTCAAGAGATGGCGCGTGTGATGCTTCATAGCCGGAAATTACCGCTACATTTTTGGGCTGAAGCTGTGAACACCGCTGTCTATGTCATTAACAGAGTGTATTTGCGCCCAGGAACCTTGAATACACCATATGAGCTGTGGTTTAGTAGAAAACCGGATATCAAGTACTTTCGTATCTTCGGGAGTCGATGTTACATCTTACGTGACCGTGAAAATCTTGGAAAGTTCGACTCTCGAAGTGATGAAGGGATCTTTTTGGGTTATTCTACGAATAGCAGAGCATATCGAGTATTTAACATTGAATCTAAGACGATCGTAGAATCTATAAATGTTAAAGTAGATGAAGCTTCTCATTTTGAATCTGAAAAATCTACCCTCGATATCTCTCTAGATGATGATTCTCCTGCTAGTGCATCTTCTCATAATAATACTTCCAATATTAATGATGCATCTAATGGTTCTTCTAGTTTATCTGATGTGCAGGAATCATCTCGTGTACCTCCGAGTACTCCGTTTCAACAAACGCTACGAATCTCCAAGGATCATCCGGAATCGAACATCATTGGAGATCCACAAGAAGGAGTTAGAACTCGAAGGCAGTTGGTTTGCGGATTTGCTTGCTACGTATCTTTAATCGAACCAAAGACAATAGATGAAGCTCTTCAGGATGACTACTGGATTAAAGCAATGCAGGAAGAGCTCCATCAATTTGAGCGAAACAAAGTCTGGGAATTAACGAAGCCTCCAAAGCAACATAATGTGATAGGTACCAAATGGATCTTCAAGAACAAGAAAGATGAAGATGGTACTATCATCAGGAACAAGGCACGACTAGTTGCTCAAGGCTACTCTCAAGTAGAAGGTATAGACTTTGACGAAACTTTCGCCCCTGTAGCTAGACTCGAGTCCATTCGTATATTGTTTGCTATTGCTTGTCATTTTAAAATCAAATTATTTCAAATGGACGTCAAGAGCGCATTTCTAAATGGGTTTTTAAATGAGAAAGTTTATGTAGCTCAACCGAAAGGTTTTGTAGATCATAAACAACCTAACCATGTTTTTCGTTTGAAAAAGGCTCTTTACGGTCTGAAACAAGCACCGCGAGCATGGTACGAAAGGTTAACAAAGCACCTTTTGGAGAAGGGCTATACTCGAGGGGGAGCTGACAGGACTCTCTTTGTGAAGCATTATCAAAATAATTTTATTGTAGCACAAATCTATGTCGATGACATTGTATTTGGTGCAACAAAAGATAATGATGCTTCTAAATTCGCGGAGACCATGGAAAGCGAATTTGAGATGTCCATGATGGGCGAACTGTCTTATTTTCTTGGATTGCAAATTAAACAAAATGATGAAGGTATTCACTTGAGTCAATCCAAGTATGCACTGGAGTTGGTCAAAAAGTTTGATCTAGAAAATTGTAAAGATTTTCCAACTCCAATGGGAACTAGCCACAAGGGACTTGGAAGTGAATCACATAGTGAGAATGTAGACGAGAAACTGTATAGAAGTATGATTGGAAGTCTACTTTACCTCACGGCTAGTCGCCCGGATATATCCTTTAGTGTTGGAATTTGCGCGAGATATCAATCAGCACCAAAGGAGGTTCACCTGAAAGCGGTGAAACGGATCATCCGGTACATCAAAGGATCAATTAATTTCGGAATTTGGTATCCTATGGGAACAAGTCTGGACATTGTTGGATACTCAGATGCCGATTGGGCAGGATCAGTGGATGATCGGAAAAGCACGAGTGGTGCATGCTTCTATCTTGGCCATTGCCTTGTTGCATGGCACAGTAAAAAACAGAATTGCATAGCACTCTCGACTGCCGAAGCGGAATACATTTCAGCTGGAAGTTGCTCAACTCAACTCATTTGGATGAAAAGCGTATTGAGTGACTTCCGCATTTCAGCATCTTCGGTAACAATTCTTTGTGACAACACAAGTGCAATTAACATTTCTAAAAACCCTGTGTTGCACTCTAGAACAAAATATATTGAACTTAGATATCATTTTCTTAGAGAGCTAGTTGAATCAAATACTCTTCAACTTTCATATGTTTCAACTGAAGATCAATTAGCTGACTTTTTAACAAAACCTTTGGATCAAAAACGTTTTATTCATTTGCGAAAAGCAATTGGTATGCTTTCTTTGAAATAAACTTCTTTTTGAAACCTTTGCTTAAAATAGGTTTTGTATTTGTTTTGTTCTATTCAATATCTATGTTTATACATAGGATAGTAATTGAGCATAGATCTTAATTGACTTTAATTGCATCTGTTCACACATTTAGAAATTCATTATGCTTTTGCCATCATAATATTTCATTGTTGCAATGATCGTTTATGTTAATTAAATCATCTTCTAAAGTGATCAAAGTCAATTTCTCTCTCAATGATCTCTTGGTATAGTCATTATCTTATTTGACTGTTTAGTCGAGTATGAAATCGAGATCAATTTTTGGTTGAATACTTTATATCTTAAATAATTGATAGCCAATTGAGGGGGAGTCAAAGATAATGTAAAATGCTCAAAAGATGTGGAAAGAGTTACATCCCAATGAGGAGTGTGAAAACTACCACCACATGGAGGAAAGAGCTACCACCTCGGTCGTCCGAGTATTGTGTGCAGCTACCACATGTATACCAAGCATGGTTGTTCAAATTTTTGATTAAGTAAAATGCATGTTGAAATACTTGACTCTGTCAAATTTCAAGGTTGGTATAAGGTGGGATTTTAAAGAAAGATGCTCAAAGAGCCACTCTCTTCAACAGATTGTCTAGAAATATTATCTACCATATTTGGGATTTCAAACATCTATTGATCTTTGTATTTCATTTTCTTTACCGAATTGATTATTTGATAAAGGCATTACTCATAAGATCAAGTTAGATGTAATTGAAGGTGTTCAACTTTAAGGGATTTAATTCTTGTAAATTTTCGTTTCATTTTTGGATATTACTGATAGATTTGGCATAATCTAATTCTTGTTGTGTGAAACGATGCTTTTTGTTTAAAGTTGATACACCTTTGTGCTTACAATCTTTTTCTGGTTTTTCTTGAATTTCTCTGAAATTTTTCTAAAGAAAAAGTTGGGGCCGATCCGGATCGGGCAAGGTGATCCGGATCCCGAACGCAGGTTTTCTCCTGCGGGCTGACGATCCGGATTGGACCTGCCGATCCGGATCCCGAACGCAGTTTTTTCACTGCGGGTAGCCGATCCGGATCGCAAGCTCGGGAGGATCCGGATCGCGGCTAGGTTTTTATAAAGAACAAAAGGGTTTTGATTTCTTTTACTCCAATCTTTTGTTCAAAAGTTTCCAGAGCGCTTCTCTCTAGATTTCATCCTCCTTGGAAGCTTTCTAACTCAAGTTCTTCAGTTCCAAGTAAGTTTTATTGATCAAAATCTCGGTTTTTCACCGTTTTTCTCTTTTCCTCCTCAAACGTACGAAATTCTTGGATCGATTTTGTTTGTGGATGGTTTTTGATCAAATTTCTTTTGAAATAAGAACTCTGGGTTGTTTAGTTTTGATTATATGCTAGGTTTTCTCCTGATTAACGGATTTTTAGGCTTCGATTTCTAAAATTTCGGTTTTAGGGCATATAATAAGGATTTTCGAAATTCATGCAATTGATCTATTTTTAAAAGTCCTTTTGCAAAACTAATTTGATTCTTAGTCTCTCTACATGATTATGATTGTTTGGGTACAATTTTTTTCAATTTTTGAAAACTAAGAATTTTTGTGTTCTTGAGTTGGTTTTCACAGGACACCTTCTTAACTCAAGCACTTTGATCATTGTCACTCTCTTGGTTAATCCTGTTACTAGTCACAATGGTGCACAAGATTACATCTGAAAAAGAGGAACCAGATATTTCAACAGGAGATAAGACAACCGAAGGCAGGGAGGACAGTTCAGAGTACGATACTGAAGAATGGGATGAATTCTTCAAAGATGTTCAACAGAAGATTGATGAGCAAAACAGGAAATTTGTCAAAGGCAAAAGGCTTATGAAATCTGCATCAACAACTAAGCAATATAGAAGACGAAAGAATGTCCTAAGAAGTGAAAGTTTTCATAGTAGGCCTCTTACTAGAGCTCGCTCACTCTCTGGGGTTCTACAAACTGAATCTCCATGGGTTACGGGATTGGATGCACCATCTGCTTCTAGACAGCATCCATCACACTCGAAAAGACAGGATACAGACACTGCTGTATTGGAATCGCTTCGCCAGGAACAACAAAGACTCTCGGCTGCACAAGAGAGGACATCGAAAGAACTTCAGCAGATTTCCTCTGATCACAAGAAGATCAAGAAGAAGTGTTCAACTATTTCGACATTGCTTAAAGGGATTTTGAGCAAGCTGAGTTGTACCAGCTCAGACTCCTCCGACTGAACTGCACCTTCCTTTCCTTTTGTGCAGGATTACGATTTTAGGATTTAGTTTTATACTTACGTTAGCTTAGTTCTCAGGTTTTACATTTTATTGGAACTTTTTACTCTCCTCACATTTCGTAGTCTTAACTACATTTTGGCTTTGTTTTGTGACAAAAAGGGGGAGAGAGTTAGAGAGAACTTTGAACAATGTTGACTGCATGAAACATCAAGGTAAGTGAACAATGTTTGATATGAAAACTGGATGAATATCAAGGTAAGTATTACTCCAACTTCCATTCTCAACTTGAGGTTTTTCAGCTGTATGAATGCATGCCTCGACTAACTATTTGCTAACTATTTGGGCATGTAATATAACTAACAAGTTGATGTTCACTAACAAGTTTGTGACACTTGGTTTTTGATTGCATAGAAGATATGTTGTGTCACGCCCCGGGGTCGAAACTGCGACCCGGGCTCGCTAACAGATCCGCCATCTGTACGGAAACTGCCGTACAGACGAAGCGTCTAGCCTGCAAAAGACAAAACTACAGCTACACAGATATCAGAGCGGATAAAAAGCTGTACTATAAAATTTTTCTCAACAACAAAGCTGCTACAACCCATAGCCTATCTCCCAAAATCAGATGATACAAAAAGAAGTGCACCTACACAACATCTACAAATCCAAAGGGGAGATAGCTAACAAGAACATAACCAACTCCCACAATCCGGGATGGTACATCTACCTCTCTCTAAAGTAACAATGCTGGTAGGGAACTATCACGCGACTCCCTGTCCTCGGTCCGTCCAGTCAAGCACAGCAGGAACGGAAGAAAGCCTCAGCAACCTGTCACCGACAGAGGGTGTGAGAACTACATCCTACAGTAGTTCTCAGTGGGTACCGTCTCCAAGAACCACGGTCTGCCCACTAAGTCTACCAGAGGCATAAGATAGAGAAAAGACTGATGAGAAATATAAATAAGCTGGAAAAGAATCTACAGCTATCATGCCTCTATCTACTATGCTCAACAAGAAGAGACTATGGATGATGGTATGCAGTCGCTCACAGCTGACAACATGTCACAAGTACTAAGCCCAAGATGCTCTACTATGACACATGCTACACCATCACTCTCTCAGTACATCTCAAATCTCGGCGACTGCCCACCCGGGTCCAGTCGAGTCAAGCCTGCGCCCCCTGGTGTATCAACCAGGGTGTCCCAACGGACAAACTCAATATCTCACACAGTGACCCCATGGTAGCACGGCCAGGGGTATCAAGCGACCACTAGTATATGAACTAGGCGCATCATCGCAGCCTCGTCAGGCTCGGTATCATCATCGCAGCCTCATCAGGCTCGGAATCATCAACGCACCCGGGGCGTGGTTCGAGGGGTGCGACCCCACCGAACTCAAGTATCTCATCAGTATCACTGTCTCACAAGTGGCTCCTGCAGGCTGTGGTCCTCGATCAAACAGATCGGTATCTCGATGCTCAAAGCACAAACTCAGTCGGAGAACCCTCCACGACTCAATCTCACAACACTGACCCACTCAACAAAGGTACAACACAGCTGGGACCACCGTCTCTCCCACGGCTCCCACAACACAACTCCACTGAACTCAACACTCAACTCACGGCCGGAGCTACTCCACGGCCAGATCTACGAAGGGTCCGAAACCCAGGGAGACTAACATCTACGTCCCCAAGAGAGAAAGCAGCCCTTAGAACCCAGATCACTCGAATCCACTCGAGTGGATAAGTTTATAAGAAACCATGTCATTTATTTCAGAAAACCATTCGATCTGAGAGAAATTCATCTTTTTAATGATTTTTAGTCTCTTTTAGGAAAACCCTTTGAAATCAAGTTTTATGCCTAAACCTCGAAGAGCTGATGCCTTCGTCCCAACAGACGAGAACAGACTCAAACAACCTTGCGAGGCTTGGAAGAAACATTGGCTGACTAAAATCATGTATTTATCCAAAAAGGTTCTGGGTTCAAGGTCCTGCTAACACACGTGCACCACGACCCCAACCTGGTGGTGACGAGAAGAACAGTGGAAAGGAAAAACCCCCGGGACCACCGTTTATCTGAAACGGCTCCCCAAAATGCTAACACTGGCCTAACCCAGCCACCAGACCCCACTCGCCCCCCCCCGGGCCCGAGTGCAACACCCGTCCCACACACTCTGACCACTCCGCCCACTACCCGGGCGAGGAAACTCTAAGACCCGAAGGATATGAAAAGTGCGGGATGTCTAAAGCATAAAGGAACCTAGCCCAAATTAAGGTTCACAAATGGTCTGGTCAAACTCATGCACATATGACGGGGGTGCTAGTTAAGTTCCAAGAAAACACTTAAACTAGCATGCAATCCTAAACCATTAGAATTAGAAGGAAGTCCGTAGACTTGGAGAGAAAACCAACCCACCTCAGAAAGCCACCAATTGCTCGTCGACACTTGCAATTGGCTCAGCGGGCTTACCTGGCCTCCAAGGGGTCCGCACGCAACACGAAGCCCGATGCCAGAAACCGCACGCAAAACGGAGCACGCGGCGACCAACCACACGACCGCGCGCTCCGCGGAAGCAAAAACCGCACCGCAAGCTGTCAGAAGCGAAGAAATCGCAAAATCAATCAAAAAGGTCAAAACCGAGCATCCGACGGCGAAAAACAGCTTCCGTCAGCGAAAAATCAGCGCCCGACGGCGAAAAACAGCCCGTCGGCGAAAACCAGCGCCCGACGGCGAAAACAGCTCCGTCGGCGCAAAAACTGCTCAAAAACAGCTTGCGAAAAGCCAGCGAAAACTGCTCAAACCGCTCGCGAAATCTGCTCGAAAAACGCGCTAAACCGCTCGCAAACTGCTCGCGAAAAACGGCGAAAACCTGCGTGAAAACCTGCGCGAAACGGCGCAAAAACCTGCGCGAAAACTGCGCGAAAACCTGCGCGAAACGGCGCGAAAACCTGCGCGAAAACTGCGCGAAAACCTGCGCGAAACGGCGCGAAAACCTGCGCAAAAACTGCGCGAAAACCTGCGCGAAACGGCGCGAAAACCTGCGCGAAAACTGCGCGAAAACCTGCGCGAAACGGCGCGAAAACCTGCGCGAAAACCTGCGCGAAACGGCGCGAAAACCTGCGCAAAAACTGCGCGAAAACCTGCGCGAAACGGCGCGAAAACCTGCGCGAAAACCTGCGCGAAATGGCGCGAAAACCTGCGCAAAAACAGCGCGAAACCAGCGCGAAAACCCCTCGCGAAAACAGCGGCCGACGGTGGGAAACAACGGCGAAAAACGGTGCCGGCACGCAAACCGAGGCGCCACCGCTGTCCCGGGAGCACGCCGAGCGGCAAAAACCCAGCCGCGCGACGAGGGAGGCCCGCCGCACGCCGCCCAACCAAGCGGCGCCGCGCAGCGGCCTGCTGCGCGGTGCCGGAGCGCACCGCGCAGCGCCCAGCGGCGCTGCGCGCGGCGCCCAGCGGCGCTGCGCGCGGCGCCCAGCGGCGCTGCGCGCGGCGCCCAGCGGCGCTGCGCGCGGCGCCCAGCGGCGCTGCGCGCAGCGCCCAGAGGCGCTGCGCGCGGGCCCGTGCGCAGCCCACTGCGCTGCGCGCGGCCGCCGCCTGCACAGGCCCGCGCGCGGCCCGCAAGGCCCGCGCAGGCCCGCGCGCGGCCCTGCCGCGCGCCCCTG
Source organism: Tillandsia leiboldiana (assembly GCA_029204045.2). Classification (NCBI taxonomy): domain Eukaryota; kingdom Viridiplantae; phylum Streptophyta; class Magnoliopsida; order Poales; family Bromeliaceae; genus Tillandsia; species Tillandsia leiboldiana. The sequence goes on along the minus strand of CM055074.1, from coordinate 25,296,177 downwards.
CGCGCGGCCAGGAGGGCCCGCGCGCACGCGCGCGGCCCTGCCGCGCGCCCCTGCGCGCGGCCAGGAGGGCCCGCGCGCACGCGCGCGGCCCTGCCGCGCGCCCCTGCGCGCGGCCCTGCCGCGCGCGCCTGCGCGCGGCCAGGAGGTGCCGCGCGCACCTGCGCGCGGCCCTGCCGCGCGCCCCTGCGCGCGGCCCTGCCGCGCGCGCCTGCGCGCGGCCAGGAGATGCCGCGCGCACCTGCGCGCGGCCCTGCCGCGCGCCCCTGCGCGCGGCCCGGCAGCGCCGCGTGCCGCTCTTTGCTGCACGCGGCGCCGCGCCCAGCGGCAAGACGCCGCAGGGTGCTGCCAACAGCAGCACCCTGGCGCCGCGCGTGCGCCGTTGCGCGCGCGCGCGGCCGCCGGCGACGGCAATACCGAGAAAAAACCCAAAAAATCCGATTAAATCCGAAATTCCCAAAAATCCAAGAATCCATATTTTTCATGATTTTTAAACACCAATTAAAAATCCTCAAAGCTCCAAAACACCGAAAAACCTCAAAAAGAGAAATTACTTACCTCGTTGTCGCACGCCGCACGCCCACGGCGCTCTCTCGGCCACCAACGGGGAGTCCAAAAATCCACGAATGCCTCGAACCCCTTTTTCTTCTTTTTCTTCTTCTTCCTTTTTCCTCTCTTTTCCTTTCCTTTCTTTCTCTTTTCCTTTCTTTCTCTTTTCCTTGCTGCAGAGGGTGGAGGTGGAGCCCTTTATATAAAGCATAAGCTTTATAATTAATTAACTAATTAATTAATTCCAATAATTCCAACTCCAACTCACTTTTTGCCTTCGGGCTCTCCGCCGCTGCCCGGAACTTCCCGAACTCCGCTGTAAATCGAAAATACACGCGCTCACAGCTTTTTCTCTCCAAAAAGCTCATCCGTTGAGGCGGGGTGCTCAAATCACTTACCGGCTCCAAAATTGCCAGTTCCAACTCACTTTTTGACTCCGGGTCCTTCGCGTCAGTCCGGAACCTCCCGAACCTCGCTGTAAATCAAAAGTACACGTGTCCACAGCTTTTTCTCCTCAAAAAGCTTATCCGTTGAGTCGGGGTGCTCAAATCCATTACCGGCTCCAAAATTGCCAGTTCCGACTCACTTTTTGACTCCGGGTCCTCCGCGTCAGTCCGGAACCTCCCGAACCTCGCTGTAAATCAAAAGTACACGTGTCCATAGCTTTTTTCTCCTCAAAAAGCTTATCCGTTGAGTCGGGGTGCTCAAATCCATTACCGGCTCCAAAATTGCCAGTTCCGACTCACTTTTTGACTCCGGGTCCTCCGCGTCAGTCCGGAACCTCCCGAACCTCGCTGTAATCTGAAAGTACACCTGCTCCAAGTGTTCCTGAATTTCCGGCGCTCCACGGTGAAGTCGGAAATTTCCAATCTCATCCTCAATCGGCCTACAAAGCCCGGAAAAACCCCGAATCGAGCTGGAGCTTCCGCGTTGATCCGAATCAACCCGGCATCAACTGTAACCTCAGATACAACATGCTCAAGGCAACTCTCTGCTCCAAGTCATCTGAGTGGTCGGCGCGCTATCCAAAGTCCCGGTACTCTACACTCTCCCCTCCTTCAAAAGGTTTCGTCCTCGAAACCAAAACACACACCCTACCACAAGAAACTTAATCGGGAAAACATCAACTCCAACTCTCTCTCTCAAAAGAAAAGCAGCCGAAAATAGCAAAAAGTCCAAAATTTCCAACGGACCGATGCCCTCGCCCCGATCAAAACAGAACAGGTTCCCGCATCGCCTCCATTTCTGGAGTAGTCCTCCGAAATTTTTCATTCCGCTGCTATTTTCGGCGATAAAACAGAAAAACAAGGAGAGAGAGATGTTGAAGCTGTCCCAGCTGTGGCCGCAACCCAAAACCACAGTCCACCAACTCAACCAAGTAGGGGTGCAAAACTCTGATCTCAGCCACAAAGAAAGGAAGTCATACCAAGTACCAAGCGATCCGCTAACCTGGCGCCCACCAATCGGCAACCCAAACTCATCCTCTCGGCTCTCAGGTGGTCGCTCTAACCCAACAAACAGGCATCGCCGAACCTTCACTGGGTAAACTCAACCGTAAATTCCATAACTCCACAAGCAAGAATTCCTACGGTTGCTTCTGATAGCTCAAATCCTTGTTCGACTCCAACGAAGAAAAGCCGATAAAGTGCGAGGATTCAATTACACTTCCTCCTATCAGACGAAAATCACGGTCCAAACTTCCCGCGTAAACTCAAGTCTATAAACATAAACCTCTGCGGCTGGTGGCTTCCAAAAGATCGAAGTCTCCAAAAGGCAAAAACTCCTCCGTTGCTCCTTAGCAACCAAAACAATCAAGTCTCGCAGGTACATCCCTCGATTAGGCAACCAATAACTCCCCTCTTGGAGTTGCTGCCCTAACCTCCAGTGATCTTGAAGCTCTAAGCCACTTCGGAAACAAATCCAAATGTCCACGACGGGTCCGGCTGCTAACCCGTTCAAACACAGCTGGAGAACTCGGTCCTTCAAATACTAACAATCGCAGGCCTCAGTCAATCCACTTGACCGCAAGGCAAGCTCAAAAAGCCCCTACCGGTTTCTGAACACTAACCGGGCACAGCCCCCGGCTGCAAGGTTCCATAACCATGTCGACCACTATCACGGTCTCCAATCCAGTATCCTGGCGCCTCGACTGCCGAGAACCTCCAGGTCTCTGTCTCCTCTGAGGCACATGACCCTGAGGCTGGCACCAAGGCAACCTCGATCCACTCCACTATCCCGAAATCAGGCAATACTGGAAGACTCTCTCTCTGGAGCTGGTCCCTCGATCTCCGTCCCTCCTGGACGTGATCAGCGATCCCCGGTCAATCCATCGCACATGCCCAATCGCTGCATCTACGGTCGGCACTCGCCGAGAATACACAATGAGATAAATATCCAGGTGCAGTCCCCTCTCAACATAAACAACCCCGAAGCCTCAAACTGGGTGACAAGGGGCCCACTGCTCAACCCTCGCGGAAACTCGCTCCCGGTGGTCCAATAGGACGAACCCGACGCCACCAACTCTCGGCGTCCCAAACGAAAGGCGCAAGATCCCACGCCCTGAAGCTTCTCCAGGATGAACAAATCCTTGAACAGCTTTCCCATAGCAGCGATCCAGTTCTCGGCCTCCCAAGGCCCCCAACTTAAATCCCAAAATCTGCAGGGGATGGGACTGGATGAAGTAGAATAACCGGTTGGCAACCTCTCGCTGCTCCTGCACCATCAGTGGTGTGACCAGGGTCGAAATCGACAATGTCGCGGCTGGAGTACTACTGGCGATACCCCGGGAGATGCTCTCAGCTCAAACATGCGCAACACCCGCTCCATGTTCCTCTCCTGGCGCCGCAATGCCTCCGACATCTGGGCCCCCTGAGCCCGCAGATCCTGTACCTCACCCTGCCTAGCCTGCTCGGCAGTCCGCCGTCCGGGCTCCTCAGCTGAGGTCAAACGCCCGCTCGTCGCTGCACGACGTCTCGGCGGCATCGCAAGTAGCTGAAACAAAACAAACATCAGGACACAACAACCATACGACCCAATCCAGCGAGAGTCTACAATTTGTTATCCCTCCTAAAGTATTATGTTGTCTGCAGCCAACATAATCACCTTGAGAGAATAACATATCAAATCACTCATCCCAACCCGAGGGAGAGGTAAAAACTCAATCTGGACTCTCGCTAAAAGTCACGACTCTCACGTAGTCATCCTAATGTCCAACCACAAGCCTAGGGTTTCTAAGTCCTCAATGACCTATAACCTAGGCTCTGATACCACTCTAATCTGTCACGCCCCGGGGTCGAAACTGCGACCCGGGCTCGCTAACAGATCCGCCATCTGTACGGAAACTGCCGTACAGACGAAGCGTCTAGCCTGCAAAAGACAAAACTACAGCTACACAGATATCAGAGCGGATAAAAAGCTGTACTATAAAATTTTTCTCAACAACAAAGCTGCTACAACCCATAGCCTATCTCCCAAAATCAGATGATACAAAAAGAAGTGCACCTACACAACATCTACAAATCCAAAGGGGAGATAGCTAACAAGAACATAACCAACTCCCACAATCCGGGATGGTACATCTACCTCTCTCTAAAGTAACAATGCTGGTAGGGAACTATCACGCGACTCCCTGTCCTCGGTCCGTCCAGTCAAGCACAGCAGGAACGGAAGAAAGCCTCAGCAACCTGTCACCGACAGAGGGTGTGAGAACTACATCCTACAGTAGTTCTCAGTGGGTACCGTCTCCAAGAACCACGGTCTGCCCACTAAGTCTACCAGAGGCATAAGATAGAGAAAATACTGATGAGAAATATAAATAAGCTGGAAAAGAATCTACAGCTATCATGCCTCTATCTACTATGCTCAACAAGAAGAGACTATGGATGATGGTATGCAGTCACTCACAGCTGACAACATGTCACAAGTACTAAGCCCAAGATGCTCTACTATGACACATGCTACACCATCACTCTCTCAGTACATCTCAAATCTCGGCGACTGCCCACCCGGGTCCAGTCGAGTCAAGCCTGCGCCCCCTGGTGTATCAACCAGGGTGTCCCAACGGACAAACTCAATATCTCACACAGTGACCCCATGGTAGCACGGCCAGGGGTATCAAGCGACCACTAGTATATGAACTAGGCGCATCATCGCAGCCTCGTCAGGCTCGGTATCATCATCGCAGCCTCATCAGGCTCGGAATCATCAACGCACCCGGGGCGTGGTTCGAGGGGTGCGACCCCACCGAACTCAAGTATCTCATCAGTATCACTGTCTCACAAGTGGCTCCTGCAGGCTGTGGTCCTCGATCAAACAGATCGGTATCTCGATGCTCAAAGCACAAACTCAGTCGGAGAACCCTCCACGACTCAATCTCACAACACTGACCCACTCAACAAAGGTACAACACAGCTGGGACCACCGTCTCTCCCACGGCTCCCACAACACAACTCCACTGAACTCAACACTCAACTCACGGCCGGAGCTACTCCACGGCCAGATCTACGAAGGGTCCGAAACCCAGGGAGACTAACATCTACGTCCCCAAGAGAGAAAGCAGCCCTTAGAACCCAGATCACTCGAATCCACTCGAGTGGATAAGTTTATAAGAAACCATGTCATTTATTTCAGAAAACCATTCGATCTGAGAGAAATCCATCTTTTTAATGATTTTTAGTCTCTTTTAGGAAAACCCTTTGAAATCAAGTTTTATGCCTAAACCTCGAAGAGCTGATGCCTTCGTCCCAACAGACGAGAACAGACTCAAACAACCTTGCGAGGCTTGGAAGAAACATTGGCTGACTAAAATCATGTATTTATCCAAAAAGGTTCTGGGTTCAAGGTCCTGCTAACACACGTGCACCACGACCCCAACCTGGTGGTGACGAGAAGAACAGTGGAAAGGAAAAACCCCCGGGACCACCGTTTATCTGAAACGGCTCCCCAAAATGCTAACACTGGCCTAACCCAGCCACCAGACCCCACTCGGCCCCCCCCGGGCCCGAGTGCAACACCCGTCCCACACACTCTGACCACTCCGCCCACTACCCGGGCGAGGAAACTCTAAGACCCGAAGGATATGAAAAGTGCGGGATGTCTAAAGCATAAAGGAACCTAGCCCAAATTAAGGTTCACAAATGGTCTGGTCAAACTCATGCACATATGACGGGGGTGCTAGTTAAGTTCCAAGAAAACACTTAAACTAGCATGCAATCCTAAACCATTAGAATTAGAAGGAAGTCCGTAGACTTGGAGAGAAAACCAACCCACCTCAGAAAGCCACCAATTGCTCGTCGACACTTGCAATTGGCTCAACGGGCTTACCTGGCCTCCAAGGGGTCCGCACGCAACACGAAGCCCGATGCCAGAAACCGCACGCAAAACGGAGCACGCGGCGACCAACCACACGACCGCGCGCTCCGCGGAAGCAAAAACCGCACCGCAAGCTGTCAGAAGCGAAGAAATCGCAAAATCAATCAAAAAGGTCAAAACCGAGCATCCGATGGCAAAAAATAGCTTCCGTCAGCGAAAAATCAGCGCCCGACGGCGAAAAACAGCCCGTCGGCGAAAACCAGCGCCCGACGGCGAAAACAGCTCCGTCGGCGCAAAAACTGCTCAAAAACAGCTTGCGAAAAGCCAGCGAAAACTGCTCAAACCGCTCGCGAAATCTGCTCGAAAAACGCGTTAAACCGCTCGCAAACTGCTCGCGAAAAACGGCGAAAACCTGCGCGAAAACCTGCGCGAAAACCTGCGCGAAAACTGCGCGAAAACCTGCGCGAAACGGCGCGAAAACCTGCGCGAAAACTGCGCGAAAACCTGCGCGAAACGGCGCGAAAACCTGCGCAAAAACTGCGCGAAAACCTGCGCGAAACGGCGCGAAAACCTGCGCGAAAACTGCGCGAAAACCTGCGCGAAACGGCGCGAAAACCTGCGCGAAAACCTGCGCGAAACGGCGCGAAAACCTGCGCAAAAACTGCGCGAAAACCTGCGCGAAACGGCGCGAAAACCTGCGCGAAAACCTGCGCGAAACGGCGCGAAAACCTGCGCAAAAACAGCGCGAAACCAGCGCGAAAACCCCTCGCGAAAACAGCGGCCGACGGTGGGAAACAACGGCGAAAAACGGTGCCGGCACGCAAACCGAGGCGCCACCGCTGTCCCGGGAGCACGCCGAGCGGCAAAAACCCAGCCGCGCGACGAGGGAGGCCCGCCGCACGCCGCCCAACCAAGCGGCGCCGCGCAGCGGCCTGCTGCGCGGTGCCGGAGCGCACCGCGCAGCGCCCAGCGGCGCTGCGCGCGGCGCCCAGCGGCGCTGCGCGCGGGCCCGCGCGCAGCCCACTGCGCTGCGCGCGGCCGCGCGCCTGCGCAGGCCCGCGCGCGGCCCGCAAGGCCCGCGCAGGCCCGCGCGCGGCCCTGCCGCGCGCCCCTGCGCGCGGCCAGGAGGGCCCGCGCGCACGCGCGCGGCCAGGAGGTGCCGCGCGCCCCTGCGCGCGGCCCTGCCGCGCGCGCCTGCGCGCGGCCAGGAGGTGCCGCGCGCCCCTGCGCGCGGCCCTGCCGCGCGCGCCTGCGCGCGGCCAGGAGATGCCGCGCGCACCTGCGCGCGGCCCTGCCGCGCGCCCCTGCGCGCGGCCCGGCAGCGCCGCGTGCCGCTCTTTGCTGCACGCGGCGCCCCGCCCAGCGGCAAGACGCCGCAGGGTGCTGCCAACAGCAGCACCCTGGCGCCGCGCGTGCGCCGTTGCGCGCGCGCGCGGCCGCCGGCGACGGCAATACCCAGAAAAAACCCAAAAAATCCGATTAAATCCGAAATTCCCAAAAATCCAAGAATCCATATTTTTCATGATTTTTAAACACCAATTAAAAATCCTCAAAGCTCCAAAACACCGAAAAACCTCAAAAAGAGAAATTACTTACCTCGTTGTCGCACGCCGCACGCCCACGGCGCTCTCTCGGCCACCAACGGGGAGTCCAAAAATCCACGAATGCCTCGAACCCCTTTTTCTTCTTTTTCTTCTTCTTCCTTTTTCCTCTCTTTTCCTTTCCTTTCTTTCTCTTTTCCTTTCTTTCTCTTTTCCTTGCTGCAGAGGGTGGAGGTGGAGCCCTTTATATAAAGCATAAGCTTTATAATTAATTAACTAATTAATTAATTCCAATAATTCCAACTCCAACTCACTTTTTGCCTTCGGGCTCTCCGCCGCTGCCCGGAACTTCCCGAACTCCGCTGTAAATCGAAAATACACGCGCTCACAGCTTTTTCTCTCCAAAAAGCTCATCCGTTGAGGCGGGGTGCTCAAATCACTTACCGGCTCCAAAATTGCCAGTTCCAACTCACTTTTTGACTCCGGGTCCTCCGCGTCAGTCCGGAACCTCCCGAACCTCGCTGTAAATCAAAAGTACACGTGTCCACAGCTTTTTCTCCTCAAAAAGCTTATCCGTTGAGTCGGGGTGCTCAAATCCATTACCGGCTCCAAAATTGCCAGTTCCGACTCACTTTTTGACTCCGGGTCCTCCGCGTCAGTCCGGAACCTCCCGAACCTCGCTGTAAATCAAAAGTACACGTGTCCACAGCTTTTTCTCCTCAAAAAGCTTATCCGTTGAGTCGGGGTGCTCAAATCCATTACCGGCTCCAAAATTGCCAGTTCCGACTCACTTTTTGACTCCGGGTCCTCCGCGTCAGTCCGGAACCTCCCGAACCTCGCTGTAATCTGAAAGTACACCTGCTCCAAGTGTTCCTGAATTTCCGGCGCTCCACGATGAAGTCGGAAATTTCCAATCTCATCCTCAATCGGCCTACAAAGCCCGGAAAAACCCCGAATCGAGCTGGAGCTTCCGCGTTGATCCGAATCAACCCGGCATCAACTGTAACCTCAGATACAACATGCTCAAGGCAACTCTCTGCTCCAAGTCATCTGAGTGGTCGGCGCGCTATCCAAAGTCCCGGTACTCTACATGTTGGTTCTTAACTCTGATCAATTACATATCTATATATATATATTAGTTTGTCACAAACATGTTCATGACATTTGGTTTTTACGTGCAAAGAAGATATGTTGGTGTTTTTTAACTATGATCAGTTTACATATCTGAATATAAATGTCATGGTAAGTATAAATGAGTTTAAACTTCATCTCTGTTTGTGGTTTTTGAATAATACAAAATTCTTGAGGTATCTAACGATTTCTTTTGTCAAGAATGATTTCTTTTTGCAGAGAGTACAGATGTCTAAGTCTAGAGTCTGTTTTAGGAGTTTAACTCATGTATTGTATTTTGGATCTCCATTGTAAATTTTTGTTGTATGGTGATAGCAACAAAAATATCTTTTTGAATTTTCTTTAGTGGATCTGTGTTTTGTCACGAAACCGCCAAAGGGGGAGATTGTTACGGAATTTGAGTTGGCGTAGTTTCGTGAAAGTTTCAAGTCCTGAAGATTGAAGGTGAAGAAAGTTGGATCATTTAACTCAATCTCAAGAAAGAAGAATTCAAAAGGATCAGGTATGTTTAACTAAAGAATTTGTGTGATCCGAATACTTCTTGTAGTGTAGAAACACTTGGAAGAATCTTTCATTGCATAAAAATCAAAAACTGGACTTGGGACATGTTCAGGATCCGGATCAGGCTGTTCGATCCGGATCCCGAAGGTGGTTCGTTCATACATCGTCGCAATCCGGATCGTAGTCTCTTGATCCGGATCCCGAACGTTGAGTTTACCATCTACCTTGAACGATCCGGATCTTGCTTCGCAATCCGGATCCCGAACGTTGATGTTTGGTGAACTGTATGAACGATCCGGATCGTAGTCACATGATCCGGATCCCGAACCTTCGTTTTTCTGGAATTGGCTGTTTCGTTATGACGATCCGGATCTCAGTTATCACGATCCGGATCGCCGTCCGTAAAATTCCAGAAATGGCAGGTTTTTGATTCTTATCTCCTTCCTAGGGTTTCTAACCTATAAATAGACCCTATGTCTTTCTTTCTAGGGTCAATCCACATAGCCGTCATTTTCATATATCATCTTATACGGCTATAGATCCACATATAGAGAAGAAAGGAAATCATTAGAGAATACTCTATGTTTCTTCATCTATATTGATTAGTTTGATTCTAGGTTTTCATACTCACATCTTGAGTTGAATCAAACTAATGAATACTTAGATGGTATTTCCGATCTATCTTTGATCTAAGTATTCGGCGGATCATCACCACCCAAAAAACAACGATTACCCCAAAATCGGCGCGTGGATTCGCGTGTCCTTGTGGATTCAAGGTTCATTCGCTCTCGTGGATTCGGAGCGAGGCACGTTCGTGGATTCGAAGGGTGCTATTGGGTGAAGACCGTGGATTCGGTCGGACGTCGTGGATTCGACGTTGGACGCCGTGGATTCGGCGTTGGGCGCAGATCGTGGATTCGAGAAGCGTCTGGAGCGAGCGGAGAAGATCCTCTAGGAGCGTATGGAAAAGGTTGAGTCGTAAGTGTGTACGGTAAATCACCTTGTACGTGTTTTAATTCTAGTGGATTTCTGCCGTGTTATCGGTCCCGTGGTTTTTTACTCCGGTGATGGAGTTTTCCACGTAAAAATCTTGCGAGTTATTTTCATTTCCGCATTGGGTTTTTTATCGCAACGATTTTTGAGTGTTTATACGTTTACACCTATTCACCCCCCTCTAGGTGTTTCTTCCCCTATTTAGATCCGTATTATATACGACCCAACACTTGTGAGTGTGCTTGAGCCTGACGTGGACGTCAGGGCTTAAAGGGGGGAAGAATGTAACACCCCCGGAATTTGGATTAGTCCTCTATATAAATGATATAATAGGACTAAAATCTCTAACCCGGCTATAGCATTTTGGATGGTAGCAAGATCCAAGAGGAACATGAGAGTTAAGCGTGCTAGAGCTAGAGTAGTTCTAGGATGGGTGACCCCCTGGGAAGTGGGGCGTCACAGTTGGTATCAGAGCCATTCACCAGCCGGAAATGTGAGATGAGTCTCGGCTGAGCCAGGGTTATATAGCGGGTAGAGCGAGGCTCCCCGGCTAATGACCGTTGTGAGTGGAGTGCAGCTCCTCACAAGGTCGGCTAAGGCTAGCGAGACGAGTCTCACATCGCCTGGTGCTTGTGAGTGTGCTTGAGCCTGACGTGGACGTCAGGGCTTAAAGGGGGGAAGAATGTGACACCCCCGGAATTTGGATTAGTCCTCTATATAAATAATATAATAGGACTAAATCTCTAACCCGGCTATAGCATTTTGGATGGTAGCAAGATCCAAGAGGAACATGAGAGTTAAGCGTGCTAGAGCTAGAGTAGTTCTAGGATGGGTGACCCCCTGGGAAGTGGGGCGTCACAGTTGGTATCAGAGACATTCACCAGCCGGAAATGTGAGATGGGTCTCGGCTGAGCCAGGGTTATATAGCGGGTAGAGCGAGGCTCCCCGGCTAATGACCGTTGTGGGTGGAGTGCAGCTCCCCACAAGGTCGGCTAAGGCTAGCGAGACGAGTCTCACATCGCCTGGTGCTTGTGAGTGTGCTTGAGCCTGACGTGGACGTCAGGGCTTAAAGGGGGGAAGAATGTGACACCCCCGGAATTTGGATTAGTCCTCTATATAAATAATATAATAGGACTAAATCTCTAACCCGGCTATAGCATTTTGGATGGTAGCAAGATCCAAGAGGAACATGAGAGTTAAGCGTGCTAGAGCTAGAGTAGTTCTAGGATGGGTGACCACCCTGGGAAGTGGGGCGTCATAGTTGGTATCAGAGCCATTCACCAGCCGGAAATGTGAGATGAGTCTCGGCTGAGCCAGGGTTATATAGCGGGTAGAGCGAGGCTCCCCGGCTAATGACCGTTGTGAGTGGAGTGCAGCTCCTCACAAGGTCGGCTAAGGCTAGCGAGACGAGTCTCACATCGCCTGGTGCTTGTGAGTGTGCTTGAGCCTGACGTGGACGTCAGGGCTTAAAGGGGGGAAGAATGTAACACCCCCGGAATTTGGATTAGTCCTCTATATAAATGATATAATAGGACTAAAATCTCTAACCCGGCTATAGCATTTTGGATGGTAGCAAGATCCAAGAGGAACATGAGAGTTAAGCGTGCTAGAGCTAGAGTAGTTCTAGGATGGGTGACCCCCTCGGAAGTGGGGCGTCACAGTTGGTATCAGAGCCATTCACCAGCCGGAAATGTGAGATGAGTCTCGGCTGAGCCAGGGTTATATAGCGGGTAGAGCGAGGCTCCCCGGCTAATGACCGTTGTGAGTGGAGTGCAGCTCCTCACAAGGTCGGCTAAGGCTAGCGAGACGAGTCTCACATCGCCTGGTGCTTGTGAGTGTGCTTGAGCCTGACGTGGACGTCAGGGCTTAAAGGGGGGAAGAATGTGACACCCCCGGAATTTGGATTAGTCCTCTATATAAATAATATAATAGGACTAAATCTCTAACCCGGCTATAGCATTTTGGATGGTAGCAAGATCCAAGAGGAACATGAGAGTTAAGCGTGCTAGAGCTAGAGTAGTTCTAGGATGGGTGACCCCCTGGGAAGTGGGGCGTCACAGTTGGTATCAGAGACATTCACCAGCCGGAAATGTGAGATGAGTCTCGGCTGAGCCAGGGTTATATAGCGGGTAGAGCGAGGCTCCCCGGCTAATGACCGTTGTGAGTGGAGTGCAGCTCCCCACAAGGTCGGCTAAGGCTAGCGAGACGAGTCTCACATCGCCTGGTGCTTGTGAGTGTGCTTGAGCCTGACGTGGACGTCAGGGCTTAAAGGGGGGAAGAATGTGACACCCCGGAATTTGGATTAGTCCTATATATAAATGATATAATAGGACTAAATCTCTAACCCGGCTATAGCATTTTGGATGGTAGCAAGATCCAAGAGGAACATGAGAGTTAAGCATGCTAGAGCTAGAGTAGTTCTAGGATGGGTGACCCCCTGGGAAGTGGGGCGTCACAGTCTGTATCAGAGACATTCACCAGCCGGAAATGTGAGATGAGTCTCGGCTGAGCCAGGGTTATATAGCGGGTAGAGCGAGGCTCCCCGGCTAATGACCGTTGTGGGTGGAGTGCAGCTCCCCACAAGGTCGGCTAAGGCCAGCGAGCCGAGTCTCACATCGCCTGGTGCTTGTGAGTGTGCTTGAGCCTGACGTGGACGTCAGGGCTTAAAGGGGGGAAGAATGTGACACCCCGGAATTTGGATTAGTCCTATATATAAATGATATAATAGGACTAAATCTCTAACCCGGCTATAGCATTTTGGATGGTAGCAAGATCCAAGAGGAACATGAGAGTTAAGCGTGCTAGAGCTAGAGTAGTTCTAGGATGGGTGACCCCCTGGGAAGTGGGGCGTCACAGTTGGTATCAGAGCCATTCACCAGCCGGAAATGTGAGATGAGTCTCGGCTGAGCCAGGGTTATATAGCGGGTAGAGCGAGGCTCCCCGGCTAATGACCGTTGTGAGTGGAGTGCAGCTCCTCACAAGGTCGGCTAAGGCTAGCGAGACGAGTCTCACATCGCCTGGTGCTTGTGAGTGTGCTTGAGCCTGACGTGGACGTCAGGGCTTAAAGGGGGGAAGAATGTGACACCCCCGGAATTTGGATTAGTCCTCTATATAAATGATATAATAGGATTAAATCTCTAACCCGGCTATAGCATTTTGGTTGGTAGCAAGATCCAAGAGGAACATGAGAGTTAAGCATGCTAGAGCTAGAGTAGTTCTAGGATGGGTGACCCCCTGGGAAGTGGGGCGTCACAGTTGGTATCAGAGACAGTCACCAGCCGGAAATGTCAGATGAGTCTCGGCTGAGCCAGGGTTATATAGCGGGTAGAGCGAGGCTCCCCGGTTATTGATCGTTGTGAGTGGAGTGCAGCTCCTCACAAGGTCGGCTAAGGCTAGCGAGACGAGTCTCACATCGCCTGGTGCTTGTGAGTGTGCTTGAGCCTGACGTGGACGTCAGGGCTTAAAGGGGGGAAGAATGTGACACCCCCGGAATTTGGATTAGTCCTCTATATAAATAATATAATAGGACTAAATCTCTAACCCGGCTATAGCATTTTGGATGGTAGCAAGATCCAAGAGGAACATGAGAGTTAAGCGTGCTAGAGCTAGAGTAGTTCTAGGATGGGTGACCCCCTGGGAAGTGGGGCGTCACACCACGGAGCGGGCCACCGGTGCACGGTGAACCGGCGGGCCACGTGGCAGGCGCCGGTTGGGCCGGTGCAGCGCGCGCGGTGCATGGACCGCGCGGGCAGAGCGGGCAGGCCAGGCAGGCGGGGGGCAGGGGCGCGGCGCACGGTGCACCGGGGTGCGCCACGTGGCGGCCCCGGATTGGACGGCGCAGGTGCGCGCGGTGCACCCGCGGGTACGCGCCTGCGGCCGTACGCGCACGCGGGCGCAGGCGCGCAGGCACGCGTGGCTGGCGTGACGGGCGGAAAAGCCCGCCACGTGGCGCCACGCTACTGGGTGGCGCCACCCACCCCGCCGCCCCCGCAGGGGGGCACGTGGCCGCGCCCGGTTCGCCGGGTGCGCTGTCCCCTGTGCGGGGGACACGCGTCGCACACCGGGGCGGGTCGGACGGGCGCGCTGTCCGACCGGATCCCGTGTGCGGAGTGGGCCGCCTTGGGCCGGGCCACTGTGTGCTCTCGGTTTCGGGGCCCGAAAGATTCGGGCGCCCGAAACCGGGGACACAGGGGTCATTTCCCCATTTGTTTTAGTTGGCCTATAAATAGGCCTCCCCTCCCCTCTTCTTCTGCTTTTTTCGAGAGTTAGAGAGAGAACGAGAGAGAGGGCCTTGAAGGGAGTTTGTTCCCCTTGATGTCCTTGAGCTCGTGGCGGATCGCCGGAATTTCTGGAAGCTCGGCAACGGCGATATCGATTTTACAGTTCGCCTCAGTTTTCTCCCCATTTCGGCCCATTACCGTCACAGTTCAGTCGGAAATTCACTATGAGCAAACCAGGAGGAGTTTTTTGACGATTTCTTTGACAGCGTGTTCCTAAGAGGTAAGGCTTCGATTTTCGTGTTGATCGCTTCGCTCCATTTCGCACTTTTGGCATGTTTCTTGAGGCATCTTTGACCCCCATTTTTCTGTGTTGGATTCTGGACAGGACCGGCTTGTCAATTTTATATCTCAGCCTAGGAGCATCGGATCAAGGCGTTTCAGGACTCGATTTTGACCTACTCGTCGCGAGGAACACAGTGGTGATTTTTCTAGGATTTTTGGAAATTGTTTCGAAGGTGATAATTAATTTTTTCTTGGACAGATTGCTACAGGAATTTTTTTGTGGAGATTTTGAGTATGCAACGGTATTTTATTTTTATCTTGGCCTACAGGTATCAGATCTGGGCGTTTAAACATTCGTTTTGGGGCTACTTTTCGCGAGGAACGCGACCGTGAATTTTCTAGATTTTCTTGAGGACTGGACAGAGGTGATATTTAGCCATTTTTGGGGCTGATTTTTGAACAGTAGGAATTGTGCAGTTTTGGGATTAATTGTGCGCAATGTTTTGTGCAGTGGGGCACAGTTTTCGATGGATTGCTGTGTTAGAGGACAGCGGGCAGCGAGAGGTCTCTTTTGGTGTTGTGCGCGCTTTTTGAGGTGGGTGGCTGTTGCTTGCCTCTATATCTGACTTACTCACTAAGTTTATTAGAAAACCCCACTATTGAACATATTGATTGAGTATCATGCATGATTGACTGTTATAAAATGTGAACCTATCATCTGAAATTAATTTTGTGGATATAGCATGTTGGGGATATTATTGGGATAATATTGCTGTTGGAACATGATCATTGGAATAATTTATTAGTGATAATCAACATGCTACATTAGCACCTAGATTTTATGAAAGTGGATTAAATGATTAATTGTTGGGACATAATGACACATCAATGTGCGGGTTTCACTCTGGGGATTTATTATGGATCAGGGATCATATACATGTGTAGTCGACTGATGATTTTTGCCTGATGGTTATATTTATGCAGATATATTAATTATTACACATGTAAAACTGTTATTGGACATTCTCTCTCTTTCACATTGCTTGAGGACTTTTGC
>CM055074.1:25234937-25280586 GCA_029204045.2 Tillandsia leiboldiana | reverse complement strand
TGCTAGAGCTAGAGTAGTTCTAGGATGGGTGACCCCCTGGGAAGTGGGGCGTCACACCACGGAGCGGGCCACCGGTGCACGGTGAACCGGCGGGCCACGTGGCAGGCGCCGGTTGGGCCGGTGCAGCGCGCGCGGTGCATGGACCGCGCGGGCAGAGCGGGCAGGCCAGGCAGGCGGGGGGCAGGGGCGCGGCGCACGGTGCACCGGGGTGCGCCACGTGGCGGCCCCGGATTGGACGGCGCAGGTGCGCGCGGTGCACCCGCGGGTACGCGCCTGCGGCCGTACGCGCACGCGGGCGCAGGCGCGCAGGCACGCGTGGCTGGCGTGACGGGCGGAAAAGCCCGCCACGTGGCGCCACGCTACTGGGTGGCGCCACCCACCCCGCCGCCCCCGCAGGGGGGCACGTGGCCGCGCCCGGTTCGCCGGGTGCGCTGTCCCCTGTGCGGGGGACACGCGTCGCACACCGGGGCGGGTCGGACGGGCGCGCTGTCCGACCGGATCCCGTGTGCGGAGTGGGCCGCCTTGGGCCGGGCCACTGTGTGCTCTCGGTTTCGGGGCCCGAAAGATTCGGGCGCCCGAAACCGGGGACACAGGGGTCATTTCCCCATTTGTTTTAGTTGGCCTATAAATAGGCCTCCCCTCCCCTCTTCTTCTGCTTTTTTCGAGAGTTAGAGAGAGAACGAGAGAGAGGGCCTTGAAGGGAGTTTGTTCCCCTTGATGTCCTTGAGCTCGTGGCGGATCGCCGGAATTTCTGGAAGCTCGGCAACGGCGATATCGATTTTACAGTTCGCCTCAGTTTTCTCCCCATTTCGGCCCATTACCGTCACAGTTCAGTCGGAAATTCACTATGAGCAAACCAGGAGGAGTTTTTTGACGATTTCTTTGACAGCGTGTTCCTAAGAGGTAAGGCTTCGATTTTCGTGTTGATCGCTTCGCTCCATTTCGCACTTTTGGCATGTTTCTTGAGGCATCTTTGACCCCCATTTTTCTGTGTTGGATTCTGGACAGGACCGGCTTGTCAATTTTATATCTCAGCCTAGGAGCATCGGATCAAGGCGTTTCAGGACTCGATTTTGACCTACTCGTCGCGAGGAACACAGTGGTGATTTTTCTAGGATTTTTGGAAATTGTTTCGAAGGTGATAATTAATTTTTTCTTGGACAGATTGCTACAGGAATTTTTTTGTGGAGATTTTGAGTATGCAACGGTATTTTATTTTTATCTTGGCCTACAGGTATCAGATCTGGGCGTTTAAACATTCGTTTTGGGGCTACTTTTCGCGAGGAACGCGACCGTGAATTTTCTAGATTTTCTTGAGGACTGGACAGAGGTGATATTTAGCCATTTTTGGGGCTGATTTTTGAACAGTAGGAATTGTGCAGTTTTGGGATTAATTGTGCGCAATGTTTTGTGCAGTGGGGCACAGTTTTCGATGGATTGCTGTGTTAGAGGACAGCGGGCAGCGAGAGGTCTCTTTTGGTGTTGTGCGCGCTTTTTGAGGTGGGTGGCTGTTGCTTGCCTCTATATCTGACTTACTCACTAAGTTTATTAGAAAACCCCACTATTGAACATATTGATTGAGTATCATGCATGATTGACTGTTATAAAATGTGAACCTATCATCTGAAATTAATTTTGTGGATATAGCATGTTGGGGATATTATTGGGATAATATTGCTGTTGGAACATGATCATTGGAATAATTTATTAGTGATAATCAACATGCTACATTAGCACCTAGATTTTATGAAAGTGGATTAAATGATTAATTGTTGGGACATAATGACACATCAATGTGCGGGTTTCACTCTGGGGATTTATTATGGATCAGGGATCATATACATGTGTAGTCGACTGATGATTTTTGCCTGATGGTTATATTTATGCAGATATATTAATTATTACACATGTAAAACTGTTATTGGACATTCTCTCTCTTTCACATTGCTTGAGGACTTTTGCATGCTTATTTGGACATCTAGATAGGCCACTATTTTATTGCTACACTATCATATTGGGATTTGACTTAGGAGAAACCATAATTACTTTCTTTCTCCTTTTTATTTGGACTTTTGAGTCATGTTGCTCGGGTTCGAGCAGAGGTTTGGGATAGTGTAGCCGGGATCTGAGGGTCAGTGACAGGTGTGCTTGATGTTGGATTATGGGTTATTGCGGCAACCGCGGACAGTAGGCGGTTGACCGGATCCTGATTATTTTACCCAATTGCGGGTTGTGGGTTATTGCGGTGACCGCGGACTTTGGGCGGTTGACCGGATATTTACTATTGCATCAGATTGGGTATCAGTTTTCTCTAGTGGATGGTGTTTCCCACTTTTGAGTACTATTGCATCTGATTGGGGATTGGGGTTTCTTTAGTGGACGGAGTTTCCCACTTTGATCATAGTCTTGATCCAGTCCTGCTATATCGAGGTACTGATGACAGAGATATTTATGATACTGATGACAGAGATACTTTACTCGTGTGGGTCGCTCCCCTCGAGTGCCACTCCGGAGTAGGCTTTACACCGTGCCGAGCGTCGGGCACCATATTGAGTTCTTGAGTTCGACAGCAGAGCAGGCCGTACCAGTTTTTACTGGTGGCACTAGATTGGGTCTATTTGGTCAGATACTGTTTTCTGATGCATTCATACCGTCATTTCCTTCGGTATTGCATTTAGAGGCATACTTGTTGTGGTTTCCCCTTTTATTCAGTAGTTCTGTTTACAGTTTTACCACTTACCCTTTTCTTGCCTCTAGTAGACTTAGTGGGTACGCCGGAGCATGAGGCTTTACCCACAGGGGGAGGCTACTGGTTTACTAGTGGTTCTCACCCCCATTGTTGTTTTCCCTTTCTTTTTCTCCCCCTGTTTTGCAGAGTCCTCTGTGGGAGTTGCTGATCTGTCGGTTGTTGTTCGAGGCGAGGGAGTCACGAGCTAGATCCTTACCACCCGAGGAGTGTAGCTGTATCCCCTGGTTGGAGATTCCTGGTAGCTGTTGGCTGGCTTTTACTATTTATTTGGAGAGGGATCTTTTGTATTTTGAGAGACTGATGTTGAGACTGATGTACTATAGTTTTAGTTTATCTCCTTTTATAGTTGAGAGATGCTGTACTGAGGACATTATATGATGATTATCTATATTTAAGGAGATGGATGTTGTACTATTTTTCATGTTGTACAGTGATTGGATTTTATTCTACAGCATTTTATTTCAGCTCTGATATTTGTGTACCAAACGGCCCTTGGAATTATTGCATATGGATCTTATGGGGCCGACACGTCAACCATCCTTGGGAGGTAAATGGTATATTTTCTTATTGGTTGATGATTTCTCTCGATATTCTTGGGTAGCATTTTTAAAAGAGAAAGCTGATACTTTTGATTCTTTTCACGAGATTTGCCTTCGTATTATGATTGAAAAGAATGAAAAGATCATTCGTGCTAGAAGTGATAGAGGTGGAGAATTCATAAATTCTAAATTCATTGATTTTTGCACTTCCAACGGCATTAAGCATGAATTCTCAGCACCCTATACACCTCAACAGAATGGTGTTGTCGAGCGCAAAAACAGGGTTGTACAAGAGATGGCACGTGTTATGCTTCACAGCCGGAATTTACCGCTACACTTTTGGGCTGAAGCTGTGAACACTGCAATCTATGTTATTAATCGAGTTTATTTGCGCCCGGGAACGTTAAATACACCATATGAACTATGGTGTTGTAGAAAACCCAACATCAAATATTTTCGCATCTTTGGGAGTCGATGTTACATTTTACGTGACCGCGAAAATCTTACAAATTTTGACTCTCGAAGTGACGAATGGATTTTCTTGGGGTATTCTACAAATAGTAGAGCATATCGGGTATTTAACTTGGAATCTAAAACGATCGTAGAATCTATAAATGTTAAAGTAGATGAAGCTTTCCACTTTGCATCTGATAAATCTACCCCTGATATCTCTCTTGATGATGATACTCCTGTAAGTGCATCTTCTCATGATAATACTTCCAATATTAATGATGCATCTAATGGTTCTTCAAGTTTATCTGATGTGCAGGAATCATCTCATGTACCTCCGAGTACTCCATTACAACAAACGTTACGCATCTCCAAGGATCATCCTGAATCAAACATCATTGGAGACCCACAAGAATGAGTCAAAACTCGGAGACAGTTGGTTTGTGGATTCGCTTGTTACGTTTCCATGATCGAACCAAAGAATGTCGATGAAGCTCTTCAGGATGACTACTGGATTGAAGCAATGCAGGAAGAGCTCCATCAGTTTGAACGCAACAAAGTCTGGGAATTAACGACGCCTCCGAAGCAACACAATGTGATCGGTACTAAATGGATTTTCAAGAACAAGAAAAATGAGGATGGTACCATCATCAGGAACAAAGCACGTTTAGTTGCTCAAGGCTACTCTCAAATAGAAGGTATAGACTTTGATGAAACGTTCGCCTCTGTAGCTAGACTCGAGTCTATTCGTATCTTATTCGCTATTGCTTGTCACTTTAAAATAAAACTCTTTCAAATGGACGTTAAGAGCGCATTTTTAAATGGGTTTTTAAATGAGGAAGTTTATGTGGCTCAACCGAAAGGTTTTGTAGACTGTAAACTACCTAACCATATTTTTCGTTTGAAAAAGGCTCTTTACGGTTTAAAACAAGCACCGCGAGCGTGGTACGAAAGGTTGACTAAGCACCTTTTGGAGAAGGGCTATACTCGAGGGGGAGCAGATCAGACTCTCTTTGTGAAGCATTATCAAAATAACTTCATTGTTGCACAAATCTATGTCGATGACATTGTGTTTGGAGCAACAAAGGATAATGATGCTTCTAAATTCGCAGAAACCATGGAAAGCGAATTTGAGATGTCTATGATGGGGGAACTGACATACTTTATTGGATTGCAAGTGAAACAAAATGGTGAAGGCATCCATCTGTGTCAATCCAAGTATGCAAAGGAGTTGGTAAAGAAATTCGGATTAGAAGATTCTAAAGATTTTCCTACTCCTATGGGAACTAGCAATAAGGGATTAGGAAGTGAATCTCTTAGTGAGAATGTAGACGAGAAACTTTATCGCAGCATAATTGGAAGTCTACTTTACCTCACAGCTAGTCGCCCGGATATATCCTTTAGTGTTGGGATTTGTGCGAGATATCAATCAGCACCAAAGGAGGTTCACTTGAAAGCGGTGAAACGGATCATCCGGTACATCAAAGGAACCATTAATTTTAGAATTTGGTATCCTATGGGAACAAGTCTAGATATTATTGGATACTCAGATGCCGATTGGGCAGGATCTGTGGATGATCGGAAAAGTACGAGTGGTGCATGTTTTTATCTTGGCCATTGTCTTGTTGCATGGCATAGTAAAAAGCAAAACTGCATTGCACTCTCGACTGCCGAAGCGGAATACATCTCAGCGGGTAGTTGTTCAACTCAACTCATTTGGATGAAAAGCGTGTTGAGCGACTTCCGGATTTCAGCAACTTCGGTAACTGTTTTATGTGACAACACTAGTGCTATAAATATTTCAAAAAACCCTGTGTTGCACTCTAGAACAAAACACATTGAACTTAGATATCATTTTCTTAGAGAGCTAGTTGAATCAAATATTCTTCAAATTTCCTACATTTCAACTGAAGATCAATTAGCTGACTTTTTAACAAAACCTTTGGATCAAAAACGTTTTATTCATTTGCGTAAAGCAATTGGAATGCTTTCCTTGAAATAACCTCTTTTTGAAACTTTTGTTTAGGTTAGGTTTTGTTTTTGTGTTTTTGTTCATTATCTATGCTTAGACATAGAACATTAATTGAGCATTCGTTTTGATTGACTTTAACTGCATCCTTTTATATGTTTAGAAATTTATTATGCTTTGGATATCATAATATTTCATTTGATGCAATGATCATTTATATCAATTAACTCATCTTTGTTTTGATCAAAGTCAATTTCTCTCTCGATGATCTCTTGGTATAGTTTTTATCTTATTTGACTGTTTAGTCGAGTATGAAATCGAGATCAATATTTGGCTGAATACTTTATATCTTAAATAATTGATAGCCAATTGAGGGGGAGTCAAAGAAAAAGTATTATGCTCAAAAGATGTGGAAAGAGTTACATCCCAATGAGGAGTGTGAAAACTACCACCACATGGAGAAAAGAGCTACCACCTCGGTCGTCCGAGTACTGTGTGCAGCTACCACATGTATACCAAGCAAGGTTTTTCAAGTTTGATTAAATAAAATGCATGTTGAAATACTTGACTCTGTCAAAATTTTAAGATTGGTATAAGGTGGAAATTTTAATGAAAGATGCTCAAAGAGCCACTCTCTTCAATAAATTGACTAGATATATTATCTAACTTATCTGGGATTTCAGACATCTATTGATCTTTGTATTTTATTTTCTTTACCGAATTGATGATTTGATAAAGGCATTACACATAAGATCAAGTTAGATGTAATTGAAGTTGTTCAACTTTAAGGGATTTAATTTTTATAAATTTTCGTTTCATTTGTTGGATGTTATTGATAGATTTGGCATAATCTATTTCTTGTTGTATGAAACGATGATTTTCATTTAAAGTTGATACACAAAAGTGCTTACAATCTTTTTCTGGTTTTTCTAGAATTTCTCTGAAATTTTCTAAAGAAAAAGTTGGAGCCGATCCGGATTGGACCTGCCGATCCGGATCCCGAACGCAGATATTCTTCTGCGGGCAGACGATCCGGATTGGACTTGCCGATCCGGATCCCGAACGCAGATTTTCTCTGCGGGTAGCCGATCCGGATCGTAATCACGAACTGATCCGGATTGCGGCTAGGGTTTTATATAGAACAAAAGGGTTTTGATTTCTTTTACTCCAATCTTTTGTTCCAAAGTTTCCAGAGCTTCTCTCTCTAGAATTCATCCATCTTAGAAGCTTTCAAACTCAAGTTCTTCGATTCCAAGTAAGTTTTATTGATCAAAATCTCAATTTTTCACAGTTTTTCATATTCTTCCTCAAAACGTGATGAAATTCTTGTATCTATTTCGTTTGTGGATGGTTTTTGATCAAATTTCTTTTGAAATAAGAACTCTGGGTAGATTAGTTTTGATTATATGCTAGGTATTATCAAGATAAACGGATTTTTGGGCTTCGATTTCAAAAATTTCGGTTTTAGGGCATATAATGGGAATTTTCGAAAATCTTGCAATTGATCTATTTTTAAAATTCTTTTTGCAAAACTAATTTGATTCTTAGTCTCTCTCCACGATAATGATTGTTTGGGTACAATTTTTCAAATTTTTGAAAATTAACAATTTTTTCGTGTTCTTGAGTTGTTGCTCACAGGATTTCTTTTCACAAGCAATTGCAGCAATGGCATTCACATGGATCATAGTTCTTCTTGTTGCGATGGTACATACTAGAGCAACCAATAAATTAAAGAGGGCAAAGAAACCATTTCGTAAAGGAGAATGTGTTCAACTTGACGACTCAGAATCTGAACCAGAAAAGGATGAAGTCAATTGGGATGAGTTGTCAGATGATGAAACACATCCTGTAAAATCGACACAGAAAACCTCTGTTGTTTCGAAAGGAAAAACTGCAATGGACACTGGAAAAGCACCTATGACTGCCCCATCCATCTCGGTGAAGAGGAAGAGACTAGCTCGACGCTTTGGACGAGCACGAAATGCTGATGTTAGCAAACCAATAGCTCCTGACTCCCCGCCTCGCATGGAAGAAGTGTTCGTTAACACTGATCGCCTTAGAGCTTTTGAACATCGTGAATGCATCGGTGAACGACATGTCAACATTGAAGCTCTCCGAAATCACTCACTAGAGTTTGGCATCTTAATTGAACGAACTAATCTTATTCAAGTCTGCCGATTCCCGGAATTACTTGGATATTGTTTGTATCGTGTAAGAACCTTTTACACAAATGCAAGACATCTTCAGGAAGATGAACTTGGTTCGATGCAATTCTACACAAACATCCAAGGGATGAGACTCACAATCACTCCGCAGTTAATCGGCGAGGTACTAGGAATGGAATCAAACAGATCTGGTTCAACTATTTGATGGGAAGAAGTTTGACGAATGCCATGTGGCAAACCGTGATAGAAGGAATTTGTTTGGAAGGAACTGAATCAGCAGATGGTAAATCTATAAAATCCAAACAACTTCGGCTTGAGTACCGATTTCTTAACTTCATCACGTGTTACAACATTCTCCCTAACTTGCAGACAAAGGTATTGAGATGGGATAGAATGCTGTTCTTATATCTCCTAGGTCATCCTTCTGAGGCCGTAGGGTTGAACATGAACATCCCGTACATAATTTGGAATAGAATGTCTAGATATGTTAAGCATCCGCATCCTACTGAACGACTTCCATTCCCATTGATCATCATGAGGATCTTGAAAAAGTTTAAGATTGATATCAGCTCGACATCATATCAACACTCTTGGGGGATGATAGATGAATCAACAATTGTGAAGTCTCTTCAAAAATTGCCTCATGTCACTTCGACTCCTTCCTCTACAAAGAAACCTTGTGCAGTCACCTCTGCCTCGCCTTCATATCAAGCACCAGGAGCAGATGATGAAGCATCAATAACCTCCATCTACAAACAGCAACAGAGACTGTCTTTTCAACAGGAGCAAATCACCAAAGAGCAGAGGCGAATCTCCGAAGAACTCGAAATAATCACAGCGTCCCAAATCACATTAACTAAGATGGTCTCGTCAATGAAGAAGTTAATGCAGAAAATGTTCTCGAAAATAGGATACAGCGCCTCGGATGACTCAGATTCAGATGCTTGAATCGTTTGTCTAATAATTCTCTTGTGCAGGAACTTCAGATTTTTAACTTTTTTTTTTTGTTTTGTGCAGGTTTTTAAGTTTTAGTTTTTAGTTTTTAGTTCTCACACCTTAGGTACTTGAACTGTTAACTATTCTCTCCATTTTGGTAATCTTTGGCTAACTTTTGTGACAAAAAGGGGGAGAGAGAAGTATAAACAATGATACAATGTTTGTGAGAAACTTGAAACTATAGAGGTAAGTAGAACTTCAACTTTTGGTTTTCATTTGTGTTTGAATGCATGCCTCGACTAACTATTCGACTAACTATTTGGGCATGTAATATAACTAACAAGTTGATGTTCACTAACATGACATTTGGATTTTGATTGCATAGAAGATATGTTGGTGTTTTAACTATGATCAATTTACATATCTGAATGTATAAATGTCATGGTAAGTATAAATGAGTATAAACTTCATCTCTGTATGTGGTTTTTGAATGATATAAAATTCTTGTGGTATCTAACGATTTCTTTTGTCAAGAATGATTTCTTTTGCAGAGAGTACAGATGTCTAAGTCTAGAGTCTGTTTTAGGAGTTTAACTCATGTATTTTATTTTGGATCTCCATTGTAAATTTTTGTTGTATGGTGATAGCAACAAAAATATCTTTTCGAATTTTCTTGAGTGGATCTATGTTTTGTCACGAAACCGCCAAAGGGGGAGATTGTTACGGAATTTAAGTTGGCGTATTTCGTGAATTCGGTTAAGTCTTGAAGATTGAAGGTAAAGAAGGTTGGATTATATAACTCAATCTCAAGAAAGAAGAATTCAAAAGGATCAGGTATGTTTAACTTAATATCTTTGGTGATCCGAATACTTCTTATAGTGTAGAAACACTTGGATGAACTTGTAATTGCATAAATATCAAAAACTGGACATGGGACATGTTCAGGATCCGGATCAGACTTTGCAATCCGGATCCCGAAGGTTGTTCATTCATACACCAGTTCAATCCGGATCGTAGCCTTCCTTGATCCGGATCCCGAACACTGGGTTTACCATCTTATTTGAGCGATCCGGATCAGGCTTTGCAATCCGGATCCCGAACGTTGATGTTTGGTGAACTGTATGAACGATCCGGATCAGGCACTTCGATCCGGATCCCAAACCTTCGCTTTTCTGGAAACTGTTTTTCTCGCTACTGCAATCCGGATCGCCGATCTCCGATCCGGATCGTCGTCATGTAAAAATTCCAGAAAAGGATAGTTTTTTATCCTTATCTTCTTCTAAGGGTTTCTAACCGATAAATAGACCCTATGATTCTTTTTCTAGGGCTAATCCAATAATCCAAAAAGAAGCCGCTAAACCTAAAAGCCGTCATCTTATATATGGCCTAAGATCCACATATAGAGAAGAAAGAAAATCATAGATTCTATCTTATGTTTCTTCATCTATATTGATTGATTTGATTCTAGGTTTTCATACTCACATTTTGAGTAGAATCAAATCAATGAATACTTAGATGGTATTTCCGATCTATTTCTAATCTAAGTATTCGGCGGATCATCACCACCCAAAAAACAACGATTTATCCCAAAATCGGCGCGTGGACTCGCGTGGCCTTATGGATTCAAGGTGCTACCGCTCTCGTGGATTCGGAGCGAGGTACGTTCGTGGATTCGAAGCATGCTACTGGGTGAAGACCGTGGATTCGGTCGGACGTCGTGGACTCGACGTTGGACGCCGTGGATTCGGCGTTGGACGCAGATCGTGGATTCGAGAAGCGTCGTGGAGCGAGCGGAGAAGATCAACTAGGAGCGTATGGAAAAGGTTGAGTCGTCTGTGAGTACGGTATATCACCTTGTACGTGTTTAATTCTAGTGGATTTCACCGTGTTATCGGTCCCGTGGTTTTTTACTCCGGTTTGGAGTTTTCCACGTAAAAATCTCTGCGTGTTATTTATTTTTCCGCATTGGGTTTTATATCGCAAAGATTTTTGAGTGTTTATTGTTTACACCTATTCACCCCCCTCTAGGTGTTTTTTCCCCTATTTAGATCCAATTATACATATAACCCAACAGGTGACACAGTTGTCGGAGCAGTGGGCAGCCCGATAGTGTTTTTCTCCTGAGACCACCTGGTTACAGTATCCTCAGCGGCAGTGATTTCCGTAGCGCCGATTGAGCGACTAGCCCCCTCCGTGCCAATGTTCAGTGCCGAGGCACCGAGGTGGGGTGGATAGCTGACAGTCGATGAGTTGTGGAACATCATCGATCGATGGAGCCAGTTTTGGCAGATGAACCACCCCGATTCTTGGATTTGAGTTGGAGCCTTTAGAGTCAGAATCGTGGTTGGTGGTGATGGAGTGATCAATTAAGAGTCTCCCTGTGCTAGATAGTTTATGCAGTTGTTGAACTGCGCGCTCCAAGTTTTGATGGACGAGGCGCATAAGATGTGTGCGACTGGGAGTGGATTGCACCAGGATACCCTTTTTGTTTATTTGATCCCTCTGTTTTGGATTTTGGATTTTGGATGCCTCGATGGAATAGGCATTGTGTATGGGGCGTACTATTGCAGTTCCTTTGGATAGGGATCTGCCGCCAGAGGCGAGTTCTGGATAGAGGCGCCTGGCGCTAAGTGTTGGGGGACAGATCGGCTGGCAGAGGCACTTTCGTTTTCCTTTCCTGGATGGTGGACATCCTTGTGGACGGATTATGTAAAGCTTACCCAAAGGAAGGTTACCCTTTGTGATGGATAACATTCGTGTTTGGGGTACAATAGATGTGCTTGAGGGGTGAGCCGAGTAAGGATAATTGAATGAGGAATTGCATAAATTAATTGTGTTTTGTCATATGACGATTGCAATAATGGATTTTCTGAGATGTCAGAGGTCAGGTGGACCCCGGTGGCAGAATCAGCATCGTTATCAGAGTGGCGCAGCGGTAGCGTGGATTTATTGTCTGCGGAAAACCGTATTCATCGCCTCAGTGTGAGCAAAGGCAGAGAATTGTGCTCCTTTTGTGGATAGCCTTGATTTTCAGGCAGATTAAGTGACGACCACCTACATTGAGCGGTTGAGACTGTGCTGCCTAGGTGGAGGGCACCAAGGCAGTGGATCGGGTCGTCGCAGGTGTGATTTCATCACAGCAGTCGAAGTTAGAGCATGGTGCATTCCTGCATGGACTAGAGGTAGATTTGTTACCACATGCACTAGAGGTACAGGTTCCTGTTGGGGTGGTGCATGTGGAGGAGGTTTGTGGATCATGTCCAGTGCAGTTGAGATCTCGAGTGGTATCGGCAGACTTATTGGTATTTGTGTCTGTTCGGTGTTTGACCCAGTGCGTGGGATTGGTTGGCCCAGTGCCACATGATGTTTGACTGCGGAGATAGAAGGCTATGATCTTCTGCGAGGTAGGCAATAGAAGTTTGCTAGTTGTGCAGTGAGAGCACACAGGTTGCAGCGACAATGCGAGAGGTGCCTACGGCGGCACCAGGACGCAAGGATATTCTTGTTATCGTGAGATCCCGGGTGCGATTCCACCAGAGTTGATGATGATGCCGCCGGTTAGGAAGATTGAGATTGCGATTGACGTGGTTCAGGGAACCACGCCAACCCCGATAGCACCTCATTGGATATCACCTGTAAAGCTGAGAGAGCTGATGGCGCAGTCGCAGGATCTGATGGATCGAGGGTCTGTTCGATCTAGTGCCACGTCGTTGGCACACGACAGTGAGGGTCCTTGTGTGGGGTGACCAGGCAAGTCCGGATATTATTTAGGACCTTTTGTCGAAATTATACTCCGGCAGTTGTTGCTAGTGATGCATGTATCTTTTTGGAATCATACAGCTGAGTATTTCGCCAATATGGTGTTCAGGACATGGTAGGGGCATTATGAGTACAGGGAGGACAATGGAATGACTAATGCCCCGTCGTCTTTAAGATTTGTGGAATTGTGTATTCCAGCTACTCTTGGATGGATTATTGGAGATATCCTTCTGGGATATTTTGATTTTACCATATCTCTGTATGGTTTAGAGCTGGTGGAGCACTTGTAGATGGTGTGACAAGGTCTGTGAGGAAGAAGCTGTATGCCAAGTTATTATGGTACAAGTTTTAGCTTCGAGAGCATATCTTCTTGGATTACTTATTCTTGCCATGAGAGGCGGTGGTGGAAATCCGGCCAAAATGGACGCTATGTGAGAATGGCTGAGACCGGCAGTTATTTGTTGAGGTAAGGAGCTTCTTGGACTGGGTAGTGTCGGGAGAGCTTGGCAATCGGATGATGAGGCTGAAACCAGCGCCAATGCTAGTATTTCCAATGTTGGGAGAGAAATCTACGAGTTTTAGTGATCCCTTCATTAGCGACTGTGGAATTACCGTTGGGTTATTGTTGAGCATTCTGTACTACCCCGTTAGGGCCACTGTGGTGGCAGATACCCGGAGCAGCAGAGCTATTTGGGATTGAGTTTGTTGACTCCGTAGCTGGCGCTGTGTGGGGAACCGTTGAAGTGACCAAGGCTCGAGGTTGTGCCCCTAGGGGTTTTCTTTTGATGGTAGTCTGTGGTAGAACAGTCCACTCGGATGGTCAGAATTGAGAGTGACCGAGTGATGACCCCGGCTTGTTGAAACTTCTTCCCTTCTTGGATGATCGCATGGAGCTGTTTTGGGTTGTACTGGTCGAGTTGGCACCTTGGTGTGTTGTTGATGTGTGTATTGTGTTGTTCTTCTCCCCTTTTTCCCCAGCCTTTTTCTTTGGAGTCTCTGAGTTTTCTTTCACGTCTCAGCTCGGGGGTGATGTGCTTTTGGATCCCTCGCCCGTGATTGACTCGCTCTATTTGAGATTGGTGAATGTTTGGAGTACGAGGGACGCCCGTTGCAAATCCTGGCTCGTATGACGAGAGAATTGTGCAATCGGACCATGCCGTACTGGTGATTATGGTTGTTTAGGAGTAATCACGGGGAGTGAGTAGTGACTTGGGAACTGGAGACGGTGTTGATGGATACCTACCCTAGTTTTGAGACTCCCTTTTTAGCTGTTTTAGTTTCGAGGACGAAACTTTCTTTTAGTGGGGGAGGATGTGATGACCCGGATCTTTATTGACGGTTTATGGCTTGGTCAGCAGGTTTTGGAGGACTATTCTATGCTAGGGGAGTGTGTGGGGGTGTATTGGACTCAAGAAATGGACACAGTGTATTGATTGGACCCCGAGTGTATTCGGATACCCCCGTTGAATTTTTAGAAAGATTTTTGGGCAAAGCGGAGGCCGTATTTGGATTCAGCGCAGAAAAACGCTTGAAAACGGCTATTTATTTGTTTTTTTCGGAGTCCGGATGCCCAAAAATGGACCCCCCAAAGTTTTCTGCGCAAAATGGTGCATGGGGGAAGCCGTGGACCGCCTGGACACGTGGCGGCTTCTAATTGGGCCGGCGCACGGCTCTCGGTCCACGGAGCGGGCCGCCGGTGCATGGTGAACCGGCGGGCCACGTGGCAGGCGCCGGTTGGGCCGGTGCAGCGCGCGCGGTGCATGGACCGCGCGGGCAGAGCGGGCAGGCCGGGCAAGCGGGGGGCAGGGGCGCGGCGCACGGTGCACCGGGGCGCGCCACGTGGCGGCCCCGGATTCGACGGCACAGGTGCGCGCGGTGCACCCGCGGGTACGCGCCTGCGGCCGTACGCGCATGCGGGCGCAGGCGCGCGCGGCTGGCGTGACGGGCGGAAAAGCCCGCCACGTGGCGCCACGCTACTGGGTGGCGCCACCCACCCCGCCGCCCCCGCAGGGGGGCACGTGGCCGCGCCCGGTTCGCCGGGTGCGCTGTCCCCTGTGCGGGGGACACGCGTCGCACACCGGGGCGGGTCGGACGGGCGCGCTGTCCGACCGGATCCCGTGTGCGGAGTGGGCCGCCTTGGGCCGGGCCACTGTGTGCTCTCGGTTTCGGGGGCCCGAAAGATTCGGGCGCCCGAAACCGGGGACACAGGGGTCATTTCTCCATTTGTTTTAGTTGGCCTATAAATAGGCCTCCCTTTCCCTCTTCTTCTGCTTTTTCCGAGAGTTAGAGAGAGAACGAGAGAGAGGGCCTTGAAGAGAGTTTGTTCCCCTTGATGTCCTTGAGCTCGTGGTGGATCGCCGGAATTTCTGGAAGCTCGGCAATGGCGATATCGATTTTACAGCTCGCCTCGGTTTTCTCCCCATTTCGGCCCATTACCGTCACAGTTCAGTCGGAAATTCATTGTGAGCAAACCAGGAGGAGTTTTTGGACGATTTCTTCGACAGCGTGTTCCTAAGAGGTAAGGCTTCGATTTTCGTGTTGATCGCTTCGCTCCTTTTCGCACTTTTGGCACGTTTCCCGAGGCATCTTTGACCCCTATTTTTCTGTGTTGGATTCTGGACAGCACCGGCTTGTCAATTTTATATCTCAGCCTAGGAGCATCGGATCAAGGCGTTTCAGGACTCGATTTTGACCTACTCGTCGCGAGGAACACAGTGGTGATTTTTCTAGGATTTGTGGAAATTGTTTCGAAGGTGATAATTAATTTTTTCTTGGACAGATTGCTACAGGAATTTTGCTGTGGAGATTTTGAGTATGCAACGGTGTTTTATTTTTATCTTGGCCTACAGGTATCAGATATGGGCGTTTAAACAGTCGTTTTGGGGCTACTTTTCGCGAGGAACGCGACCGTGAATTTTCGGGATTTTCTTGAGGACTAGACAGAGGTGATATTTAGCCATTTTTGGGGCTGCTTTTTTAACAGTAGGAATTGTGCAGTTTTGGGATTAATTGTGCGCAATGTTTTGTGCAGTGGGGCACAGTTTTCGATGGATTGCTGTGTTAGAGGACAGCGGGCAGCGAGAGGTCTCTTTTGGTGTTGTGCGCGCTTTTTGAGGTGGGTGGTTGTTGCTTGCCTCTATATCTGACTTACTCACTAAGTTTATTAGAAAACCCCACTATTGAACATATTGATTGAGTATCATGCATGATTGACTGTTATAAAATGTGAACCTATCATCTGAGATTAATTTTGTGGATATAGCATGTTGGGGATATTATTGGGATAATATTGCTGTTGGAACATGATCATTGGAATAATTTATTAGTGATAATCAACATGCTACATTAGCACCTAGATTTTATGAAAGTGGATTAAATGATTAATTGTTGGGACATAATGACACATCAATGTGCGGGTTTCACTCTGGGGATTTATTATGGATCAGGGATCATATACATGTGTAGTCGACTGATGATTTTTGCCTGATGGTTATATTTATGCAGATATATTAATTATTACACATGTAAAACTGTTATTGGACATTCTCTCTCTTTCACATTGCTTGAGGACTTTTGCATGC
Source organism: Tillandsia leiboldiana (assembly GCA_029204045.2). Classification (NCBI taxonomy): domain Eukaryota; kingdom Viridiplantae; phylum Streptophyta; class Magnoliopsida; order Poales; family Bromeliaceae; genus Tillandsia; species Tillandsia leiboldiana. The sequence goes on along the minus strand of CM055074.1, from coordinate 25,264,438 downwards.
TTATTTGGACATCTAGATAGGCCACTATTTTATTGCTACACTATCATATTGGGATTTGACTTAGGAGAAACCATGATTACTTTCTTTCTCCTTTTTATTTGGACTTTTGAGTCATGTTGCTCGGGTTCGAGCAGAGGTTTGGGATAGTGTAGCCGGGATCTGAGGGTCAGTGACAGGTGTGCTTGATGTTGAATTATGGGTTATTGCGGCAACCGCGGACAGTAGGCGGTTGACCGGATCCTGATTATTTTACCCAATTGCGGGTTGTGGGTTATTGCGGTGACCGCGGACTTTGGGCGGTTGACCGGATATTTACTATTGCATCTGATTGGGTATCAGTTTTCTCTAGTGGATGGTGTTTCCCACTTTTGAGTACTATTGCATCTGATTGGGGATTGGGGTTTCTTTAGTGGACGGAGTTTCCCACTTTGATCATAGTCTTGATCCAGTCCTGCTATATTGAGGTACTGATGACAGAGATATTTATGATACTGATGACAGAGATACTTTACTCGTGTGGGTCGCTCCCCTCGAGTGCCACTCCGGAGTAGGCTTTACACCGTGCCGAGCGCCGGGCACCATACTGAGTTCTTGAGTTCGACAGCAGAGCAGGCCGTACCAGTTTTTACTGGTGGCACTAGATTGGGTCTATTTGGTCAGATACTGTTTTCTGATGCATTCATACCGTCATTTCCTTCGGTATTGCATTTAGAGGCATACTTGTTGTGGTTTCCCCTTTTATTCAGTTGTTCTGTTTACAGCTTTACCACTTGCCCTTTTCTTGCCTCTAGTAGACTTAGTGGGTACGCCGGAGCTTGAGGCTTTACCCACAGGGGGAGGCTACTGGTTTACTAGTGGTTCTCACCCCCATTGTTGTTTTCCCTTTATTTTTCTCCCCCTGTTTTGCAGAGTCCTCTGTGGGAGTTGCTGATCTGTCGGTTGTTGTTCGAGCCGAGGGAGTCACGAGCTAGATCCTTACCACCCGAGGAGTGTAGCTGTATCCCCTGGTTGGAGATTCCTGGTAGCTGTTGGCTGGCTTTTACTATTTATTTTGAGAGGGATCTTTTGTATTTTGAGAGACTGATGTTGAGACTGATGTACTATAGTTTTAGTTTATCTCCTTTTATAGTTGAGAGATGCTGTACTGAGGACATTATATGATGATTATCTATATTTGAGGAGATGGATGTTGTACTATTTTTCATGTTGTACAGTGATTGGATTTTATTCTACAGCATTTTATTTCAGCTCTGATATTTGTGTAGCTATAGTACTATCTTTTGCAGGTTAGACGCTTCGCCTATGCGGGTTTTAGCATAGGTGGCGGATCTGTTGGCGAGCCCGGGTCGCAGTTTCGACCCCGGGGCGTGACACCGCGCGCCTTCCCGACGCGCGCTAGTGCCCTCGGCCAGTGCGTCCAATGGGGAGACACCACGTGGCGCCCCCCACCTACCCCGCGCGCCTCAAACCGCGCGCCCCCGTACGTGCCCGCGCGTGCCGCGACTCGGGATTCAAGCCCGCACCTCGAGATTCGTGCTAACTGCCCCCGGGATCCATGCCAACTGCCTCGAGATCCGTGCCACTGCCTCGGGATCCGTGTCAACTCGGGATTCGGGCGCGCTACAGTAACTTTCGGGCGCTCGCCCGAACCCGAACCTGACTGCTACAGTAAACCGGGTTCGCTACAGTGCAGCCCGGTTCGCTGCGGCCCAAAAATTCGGCCCGCTACAGTACTTTCCGGGTGCCCGGAACCAACTTTCAGGCACCCGAAAGTTGGGCCAAAGCCCGGTTTCGCCCGTTTTCGTCCGTTTTCGCCCGTTTTCGCTCAAATTTGGCAGGCAGCCACAGTTTAACTTGATTTATCACCAGGTACTTTAAACTTTCAATTTGGACCCTTTATGGGTCGCCAAAAGCCTCATTGTAGTCACAATCGCTGACGGACCCCGTTCTCACTATCTGGGCATCCGATCGACACGAAACTTTTACTGTGGCCTTAAAACATATTTACGGAGCTCCCGTAATTTTCTCGGAATTTTTCGACACTGTGAATTTTCCGCTTACAATCTGTGCCCACTTTCTCATATAAAATTCTAGATTTCTTATTTTAATTCCGATTTGGTCCCAATTCATTTCCAGATCATCCTCTACTTTTCAAAACTCAATAAAAATAGTATTTCATACCATTTTTATTTACATTTATTTATATACCAAAATCTGGTACATTACAGAGAGAGTCTGGCTACTATACTATCGATAGTACCAAGCATTTTGTGTATATAGAGAGGGAGGGAGAGAGAGAAAGTAGAGCTTATATGCTTTTAAAAGCACAAGTCTATCCATGTTTGTAATTTTTTTTTTCATTGAATTTGTATTGGGATTTGTGTTTTTTACTTTTTCTTTCTCTCTCTTTAGTTGACTTTATAATAGCACAAATTCCAATACAAATCCAATGGTAAAAAATTCATAAGCACAAAGTATATAAGTTGCACTATATATATATATATATATATATATATATATATATATATATATATATATATATATATATATATATATATATATATATATATATATATATATATATATATATATATATATATATATATATATATATATATATATATATATATATATATATAGCTTATATGCTTTCAAAAGCACAAGGAAAAATATGCTTGTGAATTTTTTACTATTTGATTTGCATTGAGATTTATGCTTTTTTAAAGTCAACTAAAGAGAGAGAAAAAAAATAAATAGCACAAATCTCAATACAAATCCAATGGTAAAAAATTCACAAGCATATTTTTGCTTGTGCTTTTGAAAGCATATAAGCTCTACTATATATATATATATATATATATATATATATATATATATATATATATATATATATATATATATATATATATATATATATATATATATATATATATATATATATATATATATAGTTGAGCTGGAATGCTATTAGTAGCAAAATGGCAAGGTTGTCATCCATTTGTTTTCGATGATAGAGTTTTCAAATCGACGATAGTTACTGTTGAGCATGATCAAACTACTAGAAGTATCTAGAAATTAAATTTTAAATCGTTTCGACATCATTGACCTAATGATCAAAAAGTTATAAAATTTATAATTTTAATGGTAGATAAAAACCGTTTACTTGTTTAATGGTGTAAGAAAATCTTAATTAATTACATTTTTGTTAGAAAATTATTTAAACTATTTAAAGCAATATCTATAATCTTGATCCTGATTACAAAACTCGTATCATCAATTTTTGAAGGATATTTTTTTCAACTGTTCATTTTTTCATCCACTTAATGGACAAAAAAAAGAATATTGAAAAAGTATAAAATTTAATTTACACATAGTTTAAATGGTCTGGATCATATTCAACGATACCGATCATCGATTTGGAAGCTTCATCATCGAAAACAAATGGGTGATAACCGAGCTGATTTGCTATTTATAGCATTCCAACCTAGCTATATATATATATATATATATATATATATATATATAGTCCGGCTACTATACTATCAATAGTACCAAATATTTGGGACTATTGACTTTTCGGCCCTTGGATGAAGGGATGTACGTTATATATATGAGTCCGGCTACTATACTATCAATAGTACCAAATTTGTGATATTATTGACTTTTCGGCCCATGATGAAGGTATGTACGTTTAGAATTATAGTGGTCTTCTAGGTTTATACTATTTTACCAACAACCTACTAAATCCTAGGGGACCACTATTATCCTAACCGCACATCCCTTCATCCAAGAGTCGGAAACTCAATTGTACCAAGTGTTTAGTACTATTGATAGTATAGTAGTCTTATATATATATATATGGGTCCGACTACTATACTTTTATGAGTATAGATCCCTTCGTCCTCATAAGTTTTCGGCCATTGGATGAAAGAATGTGTGGTTAGAATTATAGTGGTCCCCTAGAATTTATACTATTTCACCAACAATCCCCTAAACCCTAGGGGGACCACTATCATCCTAGCCGCACATCCCTTCATCCAATGGCTGAAAAGTTATGAGTATAAAGGGGTCTATACTCATAAGAGAATAGTAACCCTACGTTATATATATATATATATATATATATATATATATATATATATATATATATATATATATATATATGTGTGTGTGTGTGTGTGTGTGTGTGTGTGTGTGTGTGTGTGTGTGTGTGTGTGTGTGTGTGTGTGTGTGTGTGTGTGTGTGTGTGTGTGTGTGTGTCAATTTATATAAAAAATATATGGGTTTTATGTATTGGCAAAAGTGAACCATCTTTTTTATTTTTGTATATTCGGTCAGAATTTTTAAGAAACTAACCAAAATAACCTTATTCTCTTTTCACTCTCTTTTTTTTTCTCGTTCTTTTTTTCTCTGCTTGAGTTTCGTCTTCCTCCACTTCTCCTTCCCGAGTTTGCCGCCTCGCTCTTACGCCCCATGCAACGTCCAAGTCATCACCGTCGCCATAGACCTTGCCGGAGCGCCGCCCCTCGACGCCGCGCCTGTCAAGCCCCCGGGGTCGAAACTGCGACCCAGATTCGCCAACAGATCCGCCGCCCATACGGGAAGCCCCGCATAGACGAAGCATCTAACCTGCAAAAGATAGTACTACAGCTAAACAGATATCAGAGCGGGAAATAAATAGCTAAAAAATAAAGTCCAAACCACTGTACAACTGGAATAAAGTACAAGATCCATCTCCCAAATATAAATAATATATAATATGATACACAGGAATAGTACAAAACCTATACAACATCTATGAATCCAAAAAGGGAGATAAACTAAAACAATAATACATCAGTGTATAATAAAATCCCACAATCCGGGATGGTACATCTATCTCACCAGAATGAACTGCACTGGTAGGGATCTATCTCGCGACTACCTATCCTCGGTCCGTCACGCCAGTTAGAGCGGGAACGGAAGGAAAAGTCTCGGCAAACCTGTCACCGACAAAGGGCGTAAGAACTACATCCTACAATAGTTCTTAGTGGGTACCGTCTCCAAAACCAACGGTCTGTCCACTAAGTCTGCTAGAGGCATAAGATAACAAAATACTGTAATAATGAAAAGATAAGCTGGAAATAACTCTACAGCTATCATGCCTCTATCTACTATGCTCAAAGGGTGATATACATGAAAATGATGCATCGACTCTATCCTAGTATACTGAATCGACCCAATCACATTAACTACCACATTGGGTCCAGTCAAACCTGCGCCTACCTACAACCACATACCCGCACTGGGTCAGGAATTACGTAGCCGGTCCTACTCGGACTGCGTCGACAAGTTGCGAAAGATAAGTAACAGGCCTAGCTCCGGAGCAGCACTTGAGGGGAGCGACCCCACCGAGGAAAGTATCCGCGCATCTCTGTCGAGCTCAATATGGCCCATGCAGGCTATAGTCCAAAATCACAATCAATCAGATCTACAATGTCCAACTCACAACACTAACCCACTAGCCGGAGGTACTCAACAGTCGGGACCACCGTCAACCCAACGGCTCCCAAAATCGAACATCAAACTCAACATGTTAAGACTCACTAGCTGGAGATACTTCACAGCCGACGACAATGAAGGGTCCAAAAACCCCGAAAGACTAGAACCTACAACCCAAATCAAACAAGAACAGGCTCTAGGCCTAGCCTCTTGTTGTTCTCGACCCAAAGAAGAAAACAACCCTTAGAACCCACATTACTCAAACCCTCCAGGGCGAGGAAGTTTAGAGGAAAAGATGATGCTTATTACTGAAAACTATTTTCACTCGAACCCACTTGGGGTGAGGACTAAAAGTAGTTCATTTTTATAAAACCATCTTGATTTAAGAAAACCCATTTTAATGAATTTTAGCTCTTTTAGGAAAATCAGTTAGAAAACAAGTTTTATTCCCAAACCCCGAAGAGCTAATGCCTTTGCCCAAATCAGACAAGAACAAACTCCGACGACCCTTCGACATTTGGAAGGAAAACATTGGTTTACTGAAATCATGTGTGTCCAAAAAGAATCTGGGTTCAAGGTCCTGCTACCACCGGTACACTACTGCTACGAACACAGTGACGACAAGAAGATCGGAGAAAACTCGACGATCCGAAACCACCATTTACCGAAACGGCTCCCGACACTAATACAAGACTAGCCACAGCTACTAGACTCCACTCGGCCCCCAAGCATGAGTGCAACATGCATTCAACACTAAAAGAAATCCCGACCACTCGGCCCACTACCCGTGCGAGGAAAATACTATGTTCAGGGAATAAGGATGTAGAGTGTGGATATTTAAAGTATAAAAGAACCTAGTCCAAGTGAGGGTTCTCTACTAGTCTGGTTAAAACATGCAAGCATATGGCGGGGTGCTAGGTCAAAGTTCCAATAATTCATTGTAAAGAGCACTGATTAAACTACTAACTCTATCATACCAGTTTGCTACACAAACCACATGAAGCGAACATTTAATTCAACATAGTCTTAATCTTGAAGCATGGTTCATCTCCACATATGATTCTCAATCATAAACATGGTCCAATTCAACATGTAGCTCTCAAACTTAAGCATGGATCAATTCAATATGTAGGCTCTCAATCATAAGCATGGTTTGTCTCAATATAAAGCTCTCTATCATAAACATGATTCAACTTAGCATGTAGGCTCTCAATCATAAGCATGGTCCAATTCAACATGTAGGCTCTTAATCATAAGCATGGTCCAATTCAACATGTAGGCTCTCAATCATATGCATGGTTTATCTCAACATGAAGCTCGCATTTACATAATCTGTATAATTCATCATATAGGCTCCAATAAGCATTATGGTTAACTTAAGCATACAAGTTCTCAATCAACATAATCAATACATCATCATCATATATGCTCTTATTCAACATAGGGTGTACATCAACATCATATATGCTCTCAATCAATATAGGGTGTACATCAACATCATATAAGCTCTCAATCAATATAGGGTAAATATATCATGCAAACTCTCAAATCCACAATACATGTACAATTAATCAAGTAAGCCTTAATCCACATAATTTAGACTATTTCTCATGCTTACAACTCAATCATATAAGATGTATATTAATTCATGCATGCATACTAACAAATAGAGTTAGAGAACTGTCCGCCGATTTTGGAGACCAAATCAACCCACCTAAAAACTATCGATCCAAAGCCCGATCAAGCTGAATTTCGGCGTGAGTAATTCTTATCCTCTCTGAAATCCGATGCCGCAAAAATCATCTAAATCCGCCACACAGATTGGGCACAATCACTAAAACAATGCACGCTACACGGTTACATTCCAAAATTTCAGCATGTATGCATAAGCTAAATAAAATGCATAAGTAACATCCAATACCTCCAATTGAAGCTTCCAACATAAAAAATGAAGTGTTCTTAATCATCTGAACATCTTTAAAGCTCTAAAAATCCATCATACATTCCCTTTTAATAAACAAAATAACAAAATATTGCATGTTGTCCCAAAATGTTGACATAAACATAGCTTGAGCTTCCAAGCTTAAATAGATGCCTCTCCACAGGGAATTATCCACATATCACAAAAGAGAACTTGCTCACCTTGGAGTTAAGAAGATGTCCAAACTTGGAATTCTAAAAAAAAACCCAATGTTCTCAAAGTTATCCTCAAACCAAGGCTCAATGCTCAAAGGAGCAACCAAAATCTGCACTGTTGTAACCCTTAAAACAGAGCTGAGAAGATCAATAATGTTACCTAATCAAATGTGCTCCAAATCTAGCAAGAGATGTGCCATTAGATTCCTTGTTGAGATTAGATGTGAATCGAGCTAAAGAATTCCAAAATCCATGCACGGATGAAAAAGAAAACCCATAAATACTATGAACTATCCAACAAGTTCAATCTGTGCACGAATGTAGCAAGGTGTTCCAAAGATGATAAATAAACCCCCAAAAAAAAATTAGATCAAGGGGAGATGATATGTACCAATATTGTAGATTTTCGAGTCCTGAAGATTTCCCTACAAAAATCATCCCAAAACTCTCATTCTACTATCCAGAAAAGCCAAAACACCAAGGACTGACCAAAACTCCATGCTAAAATAAAGGGTCCCAAAGATAGATTAAAAACTCTGTAAAATATCATGATCCAAGGGAAGATTTGAATACCAAAGTTGTAGGCCTACCTCTTGTGAAGATGTAGAACCAAAAATCATGCAAATATTCCAAGAAATGACCCCTAAAGAATTTTTGCACTGAAATGCGACGGAGAGGTTCAAAAACAACAACAATGATGAAGCTTGTCCCTTGAAGAAGATGATGGTGATGAAGCCTCTTTATTCCTTCTCTTGATGGTGAAGATGAAGTAGATGGGTGGAGGAGAGCTCTGAGTAAGTCCCCAAAGAAAACAAATGCCAAAAGGGGAGAAAGGATGAGAAGAAACACATAAATAGAAGAAGAAGAAGAAGAAGAAGAAGAAGAAGAAGAAGAAGAAGAAGAAGAAGAACAAGAAGGAGGAGGAGGAGGAAAAAGGGGGGAATTTTACTATTCCAGCTACAATAACGAGCCTAGCCCAGCTCCGCACGAGGGCCTGCCACGCGGCAGCCATCCAGGGCCCCCGCCATCTCGGGTGGACGGCTGGGATCGAGCCACATGGCTCGATCCCACTCGGCGTGGCGCAGCCAATAGCGGCGCGCCACGTGTCCCGCATGGGACCGTGCACGCAGCCTGGCGCACGCGGGCGCGGCGCCACTGCGCGCCCACCACGTGGCGGCTGCCGGCCAACCAGTGCCCGCCAGCTGTCCCCGCCTCCCCTCGCTACGCCTGGTGCACAGACAATGTTCCGTGGGCCGACCCACAGTGAAAAAGCACAGCAAGCCCGATAAAAATTCAGAAACAACTATTTTTGACTGTTTTCGCGCGCTGAGTCCGTTTTTGGCATTCGTTTGACGCGCAACGGACTCGACACACCAATAATAGGTGTTTTCTCACCGCTGACCACACGGTCGAGCCACGCGGGCAACCGGGACACCACAGCGCCCGTGCCCGCGCCTATACATATCTAATGGGCACAACATCACGTGCGTAGGTGCAAGCATGGTGGAAGCAAGCGCGGCTTCGAGGGATGACATTTCGACGGGGTCCCTAGTGTGTAATATACCAGATTTTCCGTAAATAAGCAAGTATAAATAAAAATATTATGAGATATTATGTTTATTGAACTTAGAGAAGTAAAGAATAATTTGGAAGTGAATTGTGCTGAAATTGAAATAAAAATGAAAGATTTATAATTTTATATGAGAATGAGGGCTCAGATTTTGGTAGAAAATTCACAGTGTCAAAAAATTCTGAAAAAAATTAGAGTGGTCCGTACTTAGGTTCTAAGATCACAATAAAAGTTTCGCATCAATCGGATACCCGAGCAATGAGAAAGAGATCTGCTAGTGATTTTAAATACAGTAGTACTTTTGGTGACTCAGAAATGGTCCAAACTGAAACTTTTCGCTTCCAACTCGGAACCATTGACAACTTCTCTTTCCTCCGATCAATATGAAAGAGTTCCACTCGCCCTGACTTGTGAACGGAAAGATTCTTTGATCTATCTACTAAACAGCCTTTGCCCGCAACGGAAAGAGTGATCTGCGGAAACCATTGAAAGCAAGCTAGCAACTAATCCGGATATTCCATCATGCAACTCAATCAAGACAAGCTCAAAACTTAAGATAATCCATGATAAATTAAGTTAAATTGAGTATGCCTGTCAAATTTGAGTGCAAATGGACGTTTAGAAGGGCTCTGCAGGCAAGTATCGGATAAAAATTAGACTTAATAGTGAATTACCACTATTGTGGGGGGTCCTTTATGCATTAAAGCCACTTTCCCATTTCTTCTTCTTCTCCACCCGCACGCACGCACACGCGAGCACAGCCATGGAGAGCTTCTCTCTCCTTCTCCCTTCACTTTCTCTCTCTAAATTTCTCACTCCAACACACACGAAATCGCGGAGCGATTTGCAAGGAGCCTACGGCGAGCGAGGGTGAGCTTTTGAACTAAGAAAAGCTCAGAATCACGGCTCATTGAGGTGAGTTTTGCAAAAAATAAATTTAATTTTGCCGTAATTCTTTTAGATCTATAATTTATGTGATCTTAGAAGAATTCTTGTCGAAGAAATCAGCGAAAATCGCGGAGAAATCGCGATGTAATTAAAGAAGTTTGAACCTAGAGCTTAAAATTTAGAATCTTAAATTTTTGGGGTTTTGATCTAAATTGATCATGCAAATATCTAATTAGAGGTTGGAGAAACACGCCTAACAACGTTAATTTGTAAACCGGCGGAGTTCCAACGGCCGAATTGCAAAAATGGCCGAAATAGGTATTTTCGCATTCGTTAGTGCCGTAATGTGCCGAAACGACATCGGGAGTTAAAATTAATTTAATTCCCTATCGTTTAGTATCGAAACGAGATAGTTGGTGAGATCCAGAACGATCGAAATCTCGCTATGTTTGATTCCTCTTTATCGGTCATATGGGCATAAGTATAAAGGTGTGAATTAGTATTTTTGGATTCGGAATTATAAACTAATTTATCTTTTAATTTTCTAAATTGAAGGTTAAAATGATACGTCTAGCGGCATTAATTTGGAGCCAACACGATCTCGGTGATTTTGTAAGAACGGACTCGAAAGGAACAAGTAAGCCGCGAGAGCCCAATTGCAAGTATCTACAAACAATTGGCGGTAAACCAAGGTGGGGGATATTTTTCGAAAAAGGGTGGTCTCTCCCCTTTTCCTTTGTTTTCATGACCTAGAAGCATGATAATAGATCATTTAAGGGTTTATATTATAGAAATGGGATTATAGATGTCTCTTGAGCTTTTAAGAGAGTATGTTAAACCATTGTATGTGAATGTCATTATGGTTATTAAGTTGTAGAATTTCATTTGCACCAGAATGAATGCAACGAACACATCATTTGTGATCAAAGTTTAGTATAAATGCATGATATGAGTTTAATATTAAGAGTCTATATTATAGAAATGGGATTATAGATGTCTCTTGAGTTTTTAAGAGATTATGTTAAACCATTGTATGTGAATGTCATTATGGTTATTAAGTTGTAGAATTTCATTTGCATAAGAATGAATGCAATGAACATATCATTTATGATTAAAGTTTAGTATGAATGCATGATATGAGTTTAATGTTAAGGGTCTATATTATAGAAATGGGACTTTAAGAGTCATCTTGTAAAATGAATGTGTAAATGACCTAAAGTAGGTTATAGAAAGGGACTTTAAGAGTAGGCTTAATTAATCATTCTATCCTTTTTTCCCACTTGTATCCTCTTCTTCTTATCAATATAAAGTGTAAACCAATCTTTCGATCTTGTCTTTATTTATCTTTGCATTTAGAGTGTAAATCGGCTCAGCCATGTCTTTATTTGCTTTTTTACATTTAGAGTGTAAACCGACCCCTTGGTCGTGTCTTTATTTGCCCTTCTTGCGCTTTAATGATATAATCGGCTCATCAGCCGTACATTTATATATAAATGTTTTGACTCATCCAAGTTGAAATCGGCGATCCCTCTCTACCTGCGCGAACCCGCTTCAGCAGTCACCGGTCGTTTGTGGTTGCGAGGAGTTACCAGAGTAGAATCCGGCCGAGCGAATCCCTCCTCGGCCTGATCGCTTGACTGTTGGCACGCGGCGCATTTCGACACCTTCTGGAGAGTCAACTACCAGGGGCCGATCGCGCGCAAGCCACATTTTGGCCCCAACACGTGCGTCCCACAATAACCCGACCACTCCGTGTCACGCCCCGGGGTCGAAACTGCGACCCGGGCCCGCCGACAGATCCGCCATCTATACGGAACTCCGCATAGGCGAAACATCTAACCTGCAAAAAAAAAAGGTGCTACAGCTAACAGATATCAGAGCTAATAAAGTAAAACAGCTGTAAAACAAAAATCCACTCACTGTACAACTGGAAATAACGATACAAATATCCATCTCCCAAAAAGAATTGAATACAATATCCTCAGATACAAAGACCAACAACAAAACAGGGAGAATAAACCCAAATAATACCTCAGTGTACAGGCTCTCAGTACAAGTCATCCTCACTACAACAATCTCTCAAAAGTAGAAATAAAACTAATCTACAGACTGTACTATAAATCTCCAATATGGGGTACAGCTACTCTCCAAAGACAGGTAGGGATCTAGCTCGCGACTCCCTCGCCTCGAACAGCAACAGCAGAATCAGCATCTCCCACAGATGACTCTGCAAAACAAAGGAGATGAAAGAAAAATGAGGGGGGAGAACCCCCAACCGGGTGTGAGAACTACAATAGCAAGTAGTTCTCGGTGGGTACCGCCACCAAGCCCGATGGTCTGCCCACTAAGTCTACTAGAGGCATAAGATAACAATGTAGTGAGATCTGAACAAGAAAAGCTGGAGGTACTCTACAGCTACCATGCCTCTATCTAAATGCTCAATGGGTGGTACAGATGAAAATATATGTAACTACTCGCACCCAAGGTGCTCAATCGACCCAATCGAACTGACTGCCTCATAGGGTCCAGTCAAGCCTGTGCCTACCTACTGCCACACATCCACAAGAGGACGGGACTTACGTAGGGCGTCCGTGACTGCCAAAACTGGCCCAGCCAGAGGGACAACATCGACAAGTCGCGATACAGAAGTAACAGGCCCACTCTGGACGGGGCACTCTGTTGGGTTATATTTAATATATGGATCTAAATAGAGAAAAAAACACCTAGAGTGGGGTGAATAGGTGTAAATAATAAACACTCAAAAATCTTTGCGTAATAAAAAACCCAATGCGGAAATGAAAATAACACGCAAGATTTTTACGTGGAAAACTCCATCACAGGAGTAAAAAACCACGGGACAGATAACACGGTGAAATCAACTAAGATTATAACACGTACAAAGGTGATATAACGCACTCACAGACGACTCAACCTTTTTCCATACGCTCCGAGTTGATCTTCTCCGCTCGCTCCGCAACGCGCCTCGAATCCACGATTTGCGTCCAACGCCGAATCCACGGCGTCCAACGTCGAGTCCACGACGTCCGACCAAATCCACGGTCTCCACCCAGTAGTACGTCTCGATCACACGAACGTACCTCGCTCCGAATCCACGAGAGCGGTAGCACCTTGAATCCACAAGGCCACGCGAATCCACGCGCCGATTTTGGGAAAATTCGTTGTTTTGTTGGTGGTGATGATCCGCCGAATACTTAGATCAAAGATAGATCGGAAATGCCATCTAAGTATTCATTAATTTGATTCTACTCAAAATCTGAATATGAAAACCTAGAATCAAATTAATTAATGTAGATGAAGAAACATAGAATTAAATCTAGTAATTTTCTTTCTTCTCTATATGTGGATCTTATAAGTTTTTCTCCGTTAATATTTTTTCGTCATTTTCCGGAGTATAAAACTTATTGTGGATTACCCTAAATGATAGAATTAGGGTTTACTTATAGGTTAGAAACCATTGGAAGTGGATAAGAATCAAAAACTGATTGTAACAGAATTTTTTCCGCACGACGGTCCGGACCAGATTAGGCTCGTTCAGGACTGTCGTTGTTTTTCAGAGAATTCCTGAAAAAACAAGGTTCGGGGTCCGGAACGAAATCCTACGGTCCGGACTGTTCATGCGATTTCAGCAAACTCCACGTTCGGGGTTCGGAACAAAACAGGGATGTTCAGGACTGGATTTGTGCATGAACCAACCAACGTTCGGGGTCCGGACTGTAGTCCCCTGTTCCGGATTCTGAACATATACCATGTCCAGTTTTTGATTTTTATGCGATTAAAAATCCATCCAAGTGTTTCTACATTATAAGAAGTATTCGGATCACCAAAATTGTTTAGTTAAACTTACCTGATCCTTTTGAATTCTTCTTTCTTGAGATTGAGGTATATGATCCAAGCTTCTTCATCTTCAATCTTCAAGACTTAAACACTTTCACGAAATACGCCAAAACAAAATCCTTAACAATCTCCCCCTTTGGCGGTTTCGTGACAAAACAAAGATCCACTTAAGAAAATTCAAAAAGATATTTTTGTGCTATCACCATACAACAAAAATTTACAATTGAGATCCAAATAAAATAAATACACGAGATAAACTCCTAAAACAGACTCTAGACTTAGACATCTGTACTCTCTGCAAAAAGAAGTAATTCTTGACAAGAAAGATCGTTAGATACCTCAAGAATTTTTTGCATTCAAAAACCAAACAGAGAGATAGAGTTTATACTCACCATGACATACATGAACTCAGATATGTATTAAGATCACAATTAGAGATAGACATATCTTCTAAGCAATAAAATCCAAATGTCATAAATTTGTTAGTAATCAAACAACTTGTTAGTAATAATACATGCCCAAATAGTTAGTCGAATAGTTAGTCGAGACATGCATTCAATCACAATACAAAACCAAAAGTTGTTTTGATACTTACCTTCCAGGTTTCAGTATCCAAAAGTTCTCACAATTTGTCAAACCATTGTTCACCATTGTTCATATCTCTCACCCCCTTTTTGTCACTAAAGTAGCCAAAATTACAAAATAAAGGAGAGTTAAAAGTTCAAAAAGAAAATGTAAGAACTAAGACTAAAAAACCTACAAAACAAAAGATTAAACAGAAGGAAACCCCAAATTAGATCATTAGAGCAAATGATCATTCCAGATCAGACGAGTCTGAACTGCTACAGTCCAATTTGTTCAAAATTCCTTTAAGCATTCTTGATATTTTGGAATAATTTCTTTTCATCTTGTGAATGTCAGCGGACATTCTTTCTTGTTCTTCAGACATTCTCCTCTGTTCACGTTGGATAGATAATATATCAGCTTCTGTGGTGTTTCTCCTGGAGGTAGAAGGAGGTTCTGTGGACGCTGACGGTGCATTTTGACCTTCATTCCATGGAGATTCTCTAGGCAAAGAGCGTGCTCTGGCGAGGGATTCATTAATTTGAATTCCACTACCCCTCGAATTCTTTCGCCTAGTGTACTGCTTGGTTGTTGAAGAAGACTTCATCAGCTTTTTGTTCTTTAAATAGAACCTATCTTCGTCATCAACAGCCTGTTGTACTTCTTTACAAAATGTGTCCCAATCCTCTTCATCTTCTGATTCTGACTCAATTTGAGGAACAGTCTTTGTCTCTTCTTGATTTGTTCCATCTTGTTCCTTCTTAACAGATGCTCGAGTTCCCACTAATGCTACAAAGAGCACAATAATCCAAGCAAAAACCATCCTTGCTAGTGAGATAGTTAAGAACAACCTGTGAGCAAGAACTCAAGAACACGAAAAAATTATTTATTTTCAAAAATTTGAAAAATTGTACCTAAACAATCATTATCGTGTAGAGAGACTAGGAATCAAATTAGTTTTGCAAAAAGAATTTTAAAAATAGATCAATCCCATGATTTTCAAAAATTCTCATTATATGCCCTAAAACCGAATTTTTAGAAATCGAAACCCAAAAATCCGTTAATCAGGAGAATACCTAGCATATAATCAAAATTAATCTACTTAGAGTTCTTATTTCAAAAGAAATTTGACTAAAAACCATCTAGAATTGAATTCCACCCATGATTTCCACTCACGTTTATGAAGAACAATGCAAAACAGTGGAAAAATGAATTTTGATCAAAAGAAACTTACTTTGATCCGAAGAACTCGAGTTGGAAAGGCTCCAAATAGGTTGATTTCTAGAGAGAGAAGCTCTGGAGACTTGGAAACAAAAGATTGTAGTAAAAAGAAATCAAATCCTTTTGTTTCTTATAAAACCCTAGCCGCGGTCCGGAACGGATCATGAATCCAGTCCGGAACGGCTACCTGCAGAAAATTCCTGCGTTCGGGATCCGGAACGGATATTCCAGTCCGGATCGGCTCCAACTTTTTCTTCAGAAAAATTTAGAAAAAATCTAGAAAATTCAGAAAAAGTATGTAAGCACTTTTGCATGTCAACTTTAAACGAAAGTCATCATTTCCCATCAAAAGAAATAGATTATGCTAAATCTATCAATAATATCCAAGTAATGAAACGAAAATTTAAAAAATTAAATTCTTTAAAGTTGAACAAGTTCAATGACATCTATCATGATCTTATGAGGAATGCGTTTATCAAATCATCAATATGGTAAAGAAAATGAAGTACCAAGATCGATAGATGTTTGAAATCCCAAATAAGTTAGATAATATATCTAATCAATTTATTGTAAGGAGTGGCTATTTGAGCATCTTTCAATAAAATTCCCACCTTATACCAACCTTGGAATTTGACAGAGTCAAGTATTCCAAAAGGCATTTTATCTTATCAACTTGAAAAATCATGCTTGGTATACATGTGGTAGCTGCACATAGTACTCGGATGACCGAGGTGGTAGCTCTTTCCTCCATGTGGTGGTAGTTTTCACCCTCCTCATTGGGATGTAACTCTTTCCATATCTTTTGAGCATAAACATTTTGATAAACTCCCCCTCAATTGGCTATCAATTATCTACGATATGAGGTATTCAACCAAAGATTGATCTCGAGTTTCATACTTAACTCAATTTTCAAATATAATAAAAACTATACCAAAAAATCATATGAGAGAGAAATTGACTTTGATCAATTAAAGATGACATAATTGACATAAATGATCATTGCATCAAATGAATTATTATGATATCCAAAGCATAATAAATTTCTAAATATATGAAAGGATGCAAGTAAAGTCAATTACGTATGCTCAAATAATGTTCTATGTACAAACATAGATAAGGAACAAAAACACAAAACAAAACCTAACCTAAGCAATGATTTCAAAAAGTGTTATTTCAAAGAAAGCATTCCAATTGCTTTACGTAAATGAATAAACCGTTTTTGATCCAAATGTTTTGTTAAAATGTCAGCTAATTGATCCTCAGTTGAAATATAGGAAATTTGAAGTAAATTTGATTCAACTAGCTCTCTTAGAAAATGATATCTAAGTTCAATGTGTTTTGTTCTCGAGTGCAACACAGGGTTTTTGAAAATATTTATAGCACTAGTGTTCTCACAAAGAATAGTTACCGAAGTTGCTGAAATTCGGAAGTCGCTCAACACGCTTTTCATCCAAATGAGTTGAGTTGAACAACTACCCGCTGAAATATATTCCGCTTCGGCAGTCGAGAGTGGAATGCAGTTTTGCTTTTTACTATGCCAAGCAACAAGGCAATGGCCAAGATAAAAACATGCACCACTCGTACTTTTTCGATCATCCACAGATCCTGCCAAATCGGCATCTGAATATCCTATAATGTCAAGCATTGTTCCCATAGGATACCAAATTCCAAAATTCAGTGTTCCTTTGACGTACCGGATGATCCTTTTCACCACTTTCAGGTGAACCTCCTTTTGTGCTGATTGATATCTCGCGCAGATCCCAACACTAAAGGATATATCCGGGCGACTAGCCGTGAGGTAGAGTAGACTTCCAATCATGCTACGATAAAGCTTCTCGTCTACACTTTCACTAAGAGATCCACTTCCTAATCCCTTATTGCTAGTTCCCATTGGAGTCGGAAAATCTTTAGAGTTTTCTAAATCGAATTTCTTCACCAACTCCCTTGCATACTTGGATTGGCACAAATGGATGCCTTCTTCATTTTGTTTCACTTGCAATCCAAGAAAATATGTTAGTTCCCCCATCATAGACATCTCAAATTCGCTTTCCATGGTTTCTGCGAATTTAGAAGCATCATTGTCTCTAGTTGCACCAAAAACAATGTCATCGACATAGATTTGTGCCACAATGAAGTTACCCAGATAATGCTTCACAAAGAGAGTCTGATCTGCTCCCCCTCGAGTATAGCCCTTTTCCAATAGGTGCTTTGTTAACCTTTCGTACCACGCTCGCGGTGCTTGCTTTAGACCGTAAAGAGCCTTTTCCAAACGAAAAACATGGTTAGGTTGTTTATAGTCTACAAAACCTTTCGGTTGAGCCACATAAACTTTCTCGTTCAAAAATCCATTTAAAAACGCGCTCTTAACGTCCATTTGAAAGAGTTTGATTTTAAAATGACAAGCAATTGCGAACAAAATACGAATCGACTCGAGTCGAGCAACTGGGGCGAACGTCTCATCAAAGTCTATACCTTCTATTTGTGAATAGCCCTGAGCAACTAGACGTGCTTTGTTCCTGATGATGGTACCATCCTCATTTTTCTTATTCTTGAAAATCCATTTAGTACCAATCACATTGTGTTGCTTTGGTGGCTTCGTTAGTTCCCAGACTTTGTTTCCTTCGAACTGATGGAGCTCTTCCTGCATTGCTTCAATTCAGTAGTCATCCTGAAGAGCTTCGTCGATGTTCTTTGGTTCTACCATGGAGACGTAACATGCGACTCCACAAACCAATTGTCTCCGAGTCCTGACTCCTTCTTGTGGGTCTCCAATAATGTTCGATTCCGGATGATCCTTGAGATACGTAGCGTTTGAGGTAACGGAGTACTCGGAGGTATCTGTGATGATTCCTGTATTTCAGATAAACTGGAAGAACCATTAGATGCATCAACTTTATCAAAAGAGTTATTATGAGAAGATGCATTTACAGGAGTATCATCATCTAGAGACATATCAGGGGTAGATTTATCAGATGCAAAATGAAAAGCTTCATCTACTTTAACATTAATAGATTCTACCATCGTTTTAGATTCCAAGTTAAATACCCGATATGCTCTACAGTTTGTAGAATAACCCATGAAGATCCCTTCGTCACTTCGAGAGTCGAATTTACCAAGATTTTCGCGATCACGCAAAATATAACAACGACTCCCAAAGATACAAAAATATTTGATATTCGGTTCTCTACAAAACTACAGCTCATATGGTGTATTTAAAGTTCCCGGGCGCAAATACACTCGATTAATTACATAGACGGCGGTGTTCACAGCTTCAGCCCAAAAATGTAACGGAAGTTTCCGGCTATGAAGCATCACACGCGCCATCTCTTGAACAACCCTGTTTTTGCGCTCGACTACACCATTCTGCTGAGTTGTATAGGGTGCTGAGAATTCATGTTTTATGCCGTTGGAAGTGCAAAAATCAATGAATTTAGAATTAATGAATTCTTCACCTCTATCACTTCGAACACGAACGATCTTTTCATTTCTCTCAATCATAATACAATGACAAACCTCATGAAAAGAGTCGAAAGTATCCGCTTTCTCTTTTAAAAATGTTACCCATGAATATCTAGAGAAATCATCAACCAAAAGAAATATATACCATTTACCTCCCAACGATGGTTGACGAGTCGGCCCCATTAAGTCCATATGCAGTAATTCTAAGGGCCGATTGGTACCAACGTGGTTCAAGTTCTTGTGTGCAGCCCTTGATTGTTTTCCCTTTTGACAACCTCCACACACAATGTTTTCTTTAAAAGAAAGTTTATGAACCCCCTTAACCACGTCTTTATTTGAAATTCTTGCTAGTTCTTTAAAATTTATGTGACCTAGTCTTTTATGCCAAAGAGTTTCATTGTCTAAAGAAACTAGGTTACACTTTTCAGAAATTTTATTTGAAACAACATAGCAATTATTTTCAGATCTAACCCCTTTCAAAAAGAACAAATGGTCCTTATCAGTTACAATACATTCTGCAGAAGAAAAGTTAACTGAAAAACCATTATCACAAAGTTGACTTATACTAATGAGGTTAGTCTTAAGGCCTTCAACAAATAGGACATTATTCAAAACCGGGCCTTCTGGAATAGCGATAGTTCCTTTTCCAACAATTTTAGAAGAACGACCGTCTCCGAAAACAACATGTCCTCCGGAGATTTTCTCTAAAGTTTGAAAACTGTTTTTGTCACCGGTCATGTGACGGGAACATCCACTATCCAGATACCAAGACGAGTTGTCATAAGCATGCAAAGAAGTATGAACAACAAGACAAGGGAAGATTTCACTTTTGCGCACCCAAACCTTTTTGGACTGCGTCGGCAATGTTCGTGAAGTTATTCTCCTTGGTGAAAGCGTCTTGATTGATTGAATGCTTTTCATTGATGATGTCGTCTTGTGGGGTGAACTACCAAGGCTCTTTTCCTTTGATTTCCGAGGAATCACCTTTTTGGTAGTCGTTGCAAGAGGTGCTTGATGTGATCTTTTCGCTCCAATCTTGCAATCTCTTTGTATGTGCCCTACAAAACCACAACGAAAACATACCTTTATACTTGACAATCCCGAAGTAGGTGAGGTAAGGTTGTTGTCGTTGATTGCAGTGAATTCCGTCGTTGGAGGAGGAGTTACCGACTGGGGCACAAAAACTGTCCCAACCGAACTAGGACTGTCTTTAGTTCGATTGTGTCCAAGGCCGAAACGATTTGTTTGACCAAGACCAAGCATCTTATCCAACTTGCTCCTTCCTGAAGAAAATCGCTTTAAATCATCCTTAAGTTGGAAAATGGTCTTCGTCATTTCTATTTTTTCCTGTCGAGCCTCGGAGTAGAGCTTCAAGAAGTAACTTGCTTTATCAACCATTTTTACGTGTACCTTCTCGAAATGCTCATTTTTCTCTTGAAGGGAAACATTTGCTTTGATCAGGTTATCCCTTTCCACTTCAAGAGCGTTTGAGAGAGAAGTTGCCCTTTTTACTTCTTCTTCGAGATCCTGCAATCTCCCTCTCAAACCATTGTTTTGCTTTGCCAGTTTCTTTGAATCCTTTAAAAATTTATGGTAGGCAAAAGCAAAGTCTTCACCTTCGGAGTTGCTCGATTCGTTGTCCGTTACATTCTTTTCAACTTGGGAGGAGTTGGACAAGGAATCGGATGTACTTGCCATAAAGCACACGAAGGGTGAAGATATGGACGCGTGGAATGTCGTTGCGTTATTTTCTTCATCACTGTCACGCCCCCGGGGGTTTTTGAGTCTATTTAAGCGAAAAATCGTGTGTATTTTTTTTTTCTTTTAACAAGGTAATTTAAATCTCATCCCCGGTGCGTGCCAGACCGCCACATACACAATTTCTCCCTGTCCGCAGACAGAGTCTCCTTTGTATATGCACGGCGTCTCACTTACAACAACATACATCCAACACCAACCATCAACCATACAATAGACATTCAACATCAAGCGGAATAATAAAGCGGCATCAATGTTTTAGAAAGGATAAAACCAGCAGTTGCAAAACCCGTGCCCACACGACACTTCGTTTTGAGAAAACCTTTTCGAAGTCATTTGGTTTATCATGAAAACATGCCGCATACAAAAACATCACCAAAAGAACCAAACTATAAACGTACAACTCATCCACAGTGCTAAATAATACATGTCCACGATTATTACTACCCACAAGCAAATTAACTAAATGCGTAAAAGAAATGAGATAATGATAATAACCAAGTGTCCTGACTACGGCCCTCGCGACGCAGTCTCGACAAACTCCCGGCTAACGCCTCTCGTAGCGCCTGTCACGGAGTGGGTAATGTCAGTGATGTTACGGAATTTGAGTTGGCGTAGTTTCGCGAAAGTCTCAAGTCTTGAAGATTGAAGGTGAAGAAAGTTGGATCATTTAACTCAATCTCAAGAAAGAAGAATTCAAAAGGATCAGGTACGTTTAACTAAATATTTTGTGTGATCCGAATACTTCTTGTAGTGTAGAAACACTTGGAAGAATTTTTCATTGCATAAAAATCAAAAACTGGACTTGGGACATGTTCAGGATCCGGATCAGGTTGTTCGATCCGGATCCCGAAGGTGGTTCGTTCATACACCAGTTCAATCCGGATCGTAGTCTCTTGATCCGGATCCCGAACAGTGAGTTTACCATTTTCCTTGAACGATCCGGATCATGCTTCGCAATCCGGATCCCGAACGTTGATGTTTGGTAAACTGTATGAACGATCCGGATCGTGCACTTCGATCCGGATCCCGAACCTTTGTTTTTCTGGAACTGGCTGACTCGTTACGACGATCCGGATCACAGCTAGTCCGATCCGGATCGCCGTCCGTAAAATTTCCAGAAATGTTAGGTTTTTGATTCTTATCTCCTTCCTAGGGTTTCTAACCTATAAATACACCCTATGACTCTTTTTCTAGGGTGGATCCACATAGTCTTTAGCCGTCATTTTCATATACCATTTTATACGGCTATAGATCCACATATAGAGAAGAAAGGAAATCATTAGAGAATACTCTATGTTTCTTCATCTATATTGATTAGTTTGATTCTAGGTTTTCATACTCACATCTCGAGTTGAATCAAACTAATGAATACTTAGATGGTATTTCCGATCTATCTTTGATCTAAGTATTCGGCGGATCATCACCACCCAAAACAACGATTTACCCCAAAAATCGGCGCGTGGATTCGCGTGTCCTTGTGGATTCAAGGTTCAACCGCTCTCGTGGATTCGGAGCGAGGCACGTTCGTGGATTCGAAGGGTGCTATTGGGTGAAGACCGTGGATTCGGTCGGACGTCGTGGATTCGACGTTGGACGCCGTGGATTCGGCGTTGGGCGCAGATCGTGGATTCGTGAAGCGTCGCGGAGCGAGCGGAGAAGATCCTCTAGGAGCGTATGAAAAGGTTGAGTCGTAAGTGTGTACGGTAAATCACCTTGTACGTGTTTTAATTCTAGTGGATTTCTGCCGTGTTATCGGTCCCGTGGTTTTTTACTCCGGTGATGGAGTTTTCCACGTAAAAATCTTGCGTATTATTTTTATTTCCGCATTGGGTTTTATCGCAACGATTTTTTGAGTGTTTATACGTTTACACCTATTCACCCCCCTCTAGGTGTTTTTTCCCCTATTTAGATCCGTATTACATATAACCCAACAAGTGGTATCAGAGAGGGAATAGGGTTGTAAACAATGGTTGAAGGTGGAAACATCAACCGACCCCCGTTCTTCGATGGAACAAATTATGCGTACTGGAAAGTACGGATGAAAGCCTTTTTAATTTCCATCGACGAACGGGTGTGGCAATCAATTGAATTAGGATGGTCTAATCCAACTGAATTTAATGGTGATGTTCGCACCTTAAAACCTAGGTCGAAATGGACCAAGGAAGAGTTAGATTCATCTTCTTACAATGGCAAGGGAATTAATGCTATTTTTAATGCCTTATCTCAAACTGAATTCTCTCGCGTCTCGGCATGTGAGACTGCGAAAGAAATCTGGGATATTCTTCAGGTTACACATGAGGGAACTAACCTCGTGAAGATTCAGAAACTGCAAATGCTTACGAGCAAGTTTGACTCTATCTTAATGGCAGAAAATGAATCTTTCACGGACTACTATACACGATTGCAAGACATCGTAAACTCATGTGCTAATCTGGGAGAGAAGATTCCAGAATTTAAGATTGTAAGAAAAATCTTAAGAACTCTTCCTGAACGATTTCGCCCAAAGGTTACTGCCATTGAAACTATTAAACACCCGGACGAAATACGTGTAGAAGAATTAGTTGGTTCATTACAAACTTATGAAATGACATTTACAACTAACAATTCTTCTGGAAAGGCATCCACTTCTAAGTCTTCAGGTTATGCGTTGAAAACAACTAAGGAAGAAGGCGCGGATACATCCTCCTCAGACGATGACGAGAACCTTTCTATGGAGGAATTTGAGAAGCAGCTCGCTCTCTTGACAAGGAAGTTTCGCCGCAACTTTCGAAGGGGTAATTCAAGCAAATCTCCATCCTTCGGAAAGTCGAACAAAGGCAAGGGTACTTCAGGTTACAAGTCAAGAAAGCAAGAGAACTTCTCAAAGGATAAGAAAAGCTCAGAAGGACAACTACAATGCTTCAAATGTCGAGGCTACGGCCACATTGCAACGGAATGTCCTAACAAGTATCCGGCAAAGAAGAAGGCGATGCAAGTCGTCACTTCGGATGACAACTCAACGTCAAATGAGTCGTCTTCGAGTGATGAAGAAAAGAGCTCCACCGCATTCCACGCGTCCGTATCTTCACCCTTCATGTGCTTTATGGCAAGTACATCTGAGTCGTTGTCCAACTCCACTGTTGAAAAGAACGCAACGGACAACGAATCGGATGATTCGGAAGGTGAAGAATTTGCTCTAGCCTATCACAGATCTTTACGGGATTTAAAGAAACCGGCTAAGCAAAACAAGGGGTTGAGAGGGAGATTGCAGGATCTCGAAGAAGAAGTAAAAAGGGTAACTTCTCTCTCGACCGATCTTGAAGTGGAAAGGGATAAACTGATAAAAGAAAATGTTTCCCTTCAAGAGTCCAATGAGCAACTCGAGAAGAACTATATAGATATGATGAACAAAGCAAACTATCTCTTGAAGCTCTACGGCGAGGCCCGACGGGAAAAATTGGAAATGACAGAGACTATTTGCCAACTCAAGGATGACTTACAGCAATTTTCCTTAGGAAGGAGTAAGTTGGATAAACTTCTTGGTCTTGGTCAAACAAACAAGTTCGGCCTCGGATACAATCGAACTGAAGACAATTTTAGTTCGGTTGGGACAGTCTTTGTGCCTCAGTCGGTATCTCCTCCTCCGACACCGGAAATCATGACAACTAACGACAACAAACCTACTTCATCCTCTTCAGAATCGTCAAGCACAAAGGTATGTTTTCATTGTAATTCTGCAGGGCACATTGGAAGAAATTGCAAGATTGGAGCTCAAAGATCAAATCAACCACATCTTGCAACTGCTACCAACAAGTTCACTCCATGGAACTCAAAGAAGGATTTTCCTAAAGAAAAGGACATTGGTAGTACTTCAAACAAGACGATGACAAAAGAAAAAGACCAATCTTGCAAGACGTCTTCATCAAGGAAAACTTCTCAACCATTGCCAACATACTCCAAAACTCAAAAGGTTTGGGTATGCAAAGGTGAAACTCCTCCTTGTCTTTAATCGTTCTTCGATTAAATCTTGTGTAGTTTATGTATACTACTTTCTTTTCTTCTTTTTTTTTTTTTTTTTTTTGGCCGACCCGTCAACCATCTTTGGGAGGTAAATGGTACATCTTTTTATTGGTTGATGATTTCTCTCGGTTTTCTTGGGTAGCATTTTTAAAAGAGAAAGCTGATACGTTTGACTCTTTTCATGAGATTTGCCATCGTATTATGATTGAAAAGAATGAAAAGATCATTCGTGTTAGAAGTGATAGAGGTGGAGAATTCATAAATTCAAAATTTATTGATTTTTGCACTTCAAATGGAATCAAACATGAATTCTCGGCACCCTATACACCTCAGCAGAATGGTGTTGTTGAGCGCAAGAACAGGGTTGTTCAAGAGATGGCGCGTGTGATGTTTCATAGCCGGAATTTGCCGCTACATTTTTGGGCTGAAGCTGTGAACACCGCTGTCTATGTCATTAATAGAGTTTACTTGCGCCCAGGAACTTTAAATACACCATATGAGCTGTGGTTTAGTAGAAAACCCAATATCAAATATTTTCGTGTCTTCGGGAGTCGATGTTACATTTTACGTGACCGTGAAAATCTTGGAAAGTTCGACTCTCGAAGTGATGAAGGGATCTTTCTGGGTTATTCTACGAATAGCAGAGCATATCGAGTATTTAACATTGTAGAGTTATTAATCCCAAAGGATCTAAATAGGTACTATCAAACAACTAGAGGGGGGGGTGAATAGGTGTAATACTTAAAAACTCAATCTCAGTGCAAAATAAAAACCAATGCGGAAAATAAAAACAGCACACCGAGATTTACGTGGAAACTCCAATCCAGGAGAAAAACCACGGGACCAACACGCAATAACAATCCACTAAGAATAGAAGAATAACAAGGTGATTACCGACTCCACGGACTCAAACCCCTCCTTCAGCTTCTTCGGACCTTGCGCTGACCGGTTGGATATCCGCGCAATAACAATCCCTAAGAAAAGAAGAATAACAAGGTGATTACCGTCTCCACGGATTTAACCCCTCCTTCAATTTCTTGGACCTCGCGCTCCACCGTTTTGCCCGTCCACTGCTCACGTTCGAATCCACGAACGCACGCTTCGAA
Organism: Tillandsia leiboldiana; assembly: GCA_029204045.2. Taxonomy (NCBI): domain Eukaryota; kingdom Viridiplantae; phylum Streptophyta; class Magnoliopsida; order Poales; family Bromeliaceae; genus Tillandsia; species Tillandsia leiboldiana. The sequence goes on along the minus strand of CM055074.1, from coordinate 25,238,398 downwards.
TCCACGAAACGCCTTTAGCACACCGAATCCACGATGCCACGTCGAATCCACGACGCAAACTCAGTCGATAAGAATATTGACTTCGATGGTGATCCTCTGCTTAGATTCTCATTGAGGAACCGTAGAAGAAATCTCTAAGCAAAGATTAGATCAATTCGACAAAAGATATGTTCTTGAAAGAACCATCGAATTGACCTAAAAGAGGCTATGAAGAAGATCGATAAAAACCTAGCCTCTAGGGTTGCTCTCAAGTGTTTTATAAATTGATCGGCCGTAGCTCCCACGTTTTTGAGAAACCCTAAACGTCTATTTATAGTTTAGAAACCTTTGGAAAGAGATAAGAATCAAAAACATACCTTATCTGGAAATTTTCAGGACGGCGATCCGGATCGGATTTACTGCGATCCGGATCGTCGTAACGAGATTGACGATTCCAGAAATACCATGGTTCGGGATCCGGATTGCAAGGTCCGATCCGGATCGTTCATGCAATTCAGCAAAGTCCCATGTTCGGGATCCGGATCGGAATGGCCTAGGATCCGGATTGAAAATGCCAATGAACAATCACCCTTCGGGATCCGGATTGGATTGTCTGATCCGGATCCTGAACATGTCCCATGTCCAGTTTTTGATTTTTATGCAATTAAAAATTCATCCAAGTGTTTCTACACTATAAGAAAGTATTCGGATCACCACAATTATTTAGTTAAACATACCTGATCCTCTTGAATACTTTCTTCTTGAGATTGATGTAACTGATCCACAATTCTTCAACTTCAATCTTCAAGACTCAAGACACTGAGTCCCAACTTGAGCTCTTGTTGAATCTTTTCTAAGTCTTTGATTGCTGATTGACAATTTGATCCCTTTAAGACTCCGACTCAACTCACTGACTTGACTCACGAAATATGCCAATACCAAAATGCCGTAACAATCTCCCCCTTTGGCAATTTCGTGACAAAACCCAAAAATACATAAAAGCGCTCAAGTCACTCATCTTAAACCAAAAAATCAAAACTCAATGTCATCACCAAAACATTGATTTTCTTTGCGTGAAAGATCCAATAAATACAAAATTACATTTGAACCAAACAGTCCTAGAACATACTCTATGACTTAGGACTTGGAGTCTTAAAGTGATGTAATTCCTGCAAAACAAAACTCCAAACAAAATTAAACGTCAGTCGTTAGAAATTAAAATCCTACATTTGATTCATCCTTTTGGTTCTTTTGTTTTTTTTCTTTGTCTCCCCCTATCTTGAGCATCTCTAACATGTTCTCCATGTTCTTCCCCTTTGTGATACGATCATCATTTTCCGTTCTCCCCCTATCTCGATGATCTCATCTCTGTCTCCCCCTATTTCTCTTCTCCCCCTTTTTGTCACAAATTGTCAAACAGTGAACATACTAGACAAAAGGAAATCACTAACAGCATTAGTTCATAGAGAAAGAGAGATAAAAGCTCAGTTCCGGTATATAACAGAAATGCAGATTGCGTACCTGTACCAGAAAGCAAAAATCAAATAATTTCTTGAAACAAATCCAGATTTTGGAATCTTTGAATTACCGATTTGTATTCAATCAAGAAAACAATTTAAGTGCTTTAAACAATGAATTCACACAGATGCCATTCAATCCAATTAATTTCACAAAAATTAAAAAGATTTACTCCAAAATCATGAAAAATAAAGGTAAAACATTATAAACCGTTTTTCATGTTATATTCATCAAACACAAGTCATCAAAAATAATCTTGAGATCCAAACTCTATCAAGATGTAACGGATTTACAACGATGACTTACGGAGATTTCCAAATGACATCAATTCTGAATTTTTACCCTTTCAAATTTGAGATAAGCACTAAAATACTTAAGGGAGGCTCTTTGTGCATCTTTCAACTATCCCACCTTATACCAACCAGGAGATTATTCAAAAAATAAGAGTTTTGCATATAAATCTCCAAATGCTTCAACTAAAGATTTTCTCATAAAATACTATCAAGCATCCATAACATGTGGTAGCTTCACACACAAACCGGACGACCGGGGTGGCAGCTCTTTCCTACATGTGGTGGTAGTTTTCACACTCCTTTCGGATGTAACTCTTTCCACATTTTTTTTTAAAAAAAAAAAATATTTATTTACCCTTGTAAGAATGCAATCTCTTACATGAAAGAATTAAATCCCAAATTTTAATCAATCGGTTGTCTCACGTTTATCACAATGAATTCACACAACCGAGATAGATTAAGCATCTAAAGATCACACATGATTTCTAAAATTTGATGCTTATAATATCAAAAACTCCTATAATGAAGTATCTTCAAGATTATGATTAAGGAGTAAAGTTGATAATCCAAATAAATTAATTTGGAGTGAATAACAATGAAGCCCTTTTTATTCAATGCACTTGTTCAGTAAAAACCCTTTTGTTCAAAAACAAAGTATAAAAACGAAGAGCATTGAAAAACATGTAATGCAAAGATTAAGAAAGATATGAAGGGAAAACCAATCAAAGCATTACATACAGTCATAAGCTAATTAGAACTTAAGACAAGGAAAGATATCACCTTTCCGAATCCAAAATCGCTGAATTTTGGGTTGTCTTGATTCGTTGTGGCCGGGGGTTGTCCGCTTTGACTGTTGGTCCACCTTAGGTCTTTGCCTCGTAGTGATCCACTTGTATGATTGATGTTGTGGCTCGGACCTTTGGTGGGTTGAGTGAACTCCTTTGACTTGATGTGTCTTTTGATTCCGTTGAGTTCGCTCCGTAGATGAAGTTGCCGAAGAATTTTTCTTTCTCTTTTTCGGGCAATCCTTCACCAAATGTCCTTCAAGTCCACAAAGGTGACACGTTCTTCCTTTCAATTTGAATGTGGAACTTGAAGCATGCACAGTTTGATCCTTTTTAAATCCCAACCAACCTTGCTTGTTTGACCTAATCCGGACATACAATCTAGTTTCTTGGAATCGGTTGAAAGCCTTTGTATGTCGGATTTAAGTTGATGAACTTGCTTGGTCAAAGCTTGATTGGTGACATGAATATCCTCAAACTGTTTTTTCTAGAAAACCAATCTTGTCCATATATGATTTAGCGTTTGTCTCCGATTGGTTTCGCTCTTCTTGGAGGATTTATTGTTTTCCAATAAACGTTCTCGTTCCTCCTCGAGATCATGAAGTTTTATCTTTAAAGCATGATTCTCGTCTTGATCTTCAAGTCGTTGTTTTCCTCAACTTCTTGATATGTTTGGCCATCTTCTTAGATTCCGCAAGAAGTTGTTGATATGCCTCAACGAGTTCTTCCTCGTCCGACTCCCCCTCACTTGATGACTCTCCGCCGGTTGTTGATGTTTCATACAAATCAAAGGAGTAGAGTCAGTGGCTAATGATGATAAACAATTATTAGAAGAGGGAAAATGAGAGGCATGAGAAGCAACGATTTTTTCTTTTTTCTCTTTACT
>CM055074.1:25191846-25234837 GCA_029204045.2 Tillandsia leiboldiana | reverse complement strand
CCGGAACTCTCAGGGCTTTACTGTGTGAACGGCAGGCTTCTGGACGGCCTACGGGGCATGCGGCGGTGTTCGTGCGCCAATTTGGACACAAGTGATGACTCCGAGCGCTTAAAGTGGATCACGTGGGTAATCAGGGAACCCCGTCGGATGTTTATAGGTGTTTTCGCGCAAATCGGATATCAGATTTGGACTCGGCACGAAATTCGGATGAAAATGCCTTTTCGGGAGCTCCGGCGATTTATTGGATGGGAATTTGGCGAAGCGGACGTCAAATTCGGGTTCAGCGCGCGGGAAAACGGTCAAGATGGACTATCTGCTGGATTTTTCTGAGCTTCGGGTACTGTTCACCGCCGAACAGTAACTCCGGCGATCGCCGGCGGCGGGAGGCGGCGGCGGGCAGCGTCGGCGGGCGGCGGCGCGGCCTCGGGCAGGCGGAACGGCGGCGGCACAGGGCGCGGGCAAGCGCGCGGCCGGCGCGCGGGCGGGCGCGGTCCACGCGGCCGTCAGTGCACCACCCAGGCGGGGGCACGTGGCACCACCCCATAGGCCGGCTCACAGCTCACGGTCTACGGAGCTTGATGGTTGGGTTTTGGTTCACGGTGCACGGAGTGGACACGTGGCAGGTTACCATTGGTTCGGCTTACGGAGGCTCGTGCACGGGGTGCAGCGGTCAGTGGCAGGGACGCGTGGCGCTTCCCTATTGGCTGGTCAACTGTGCGGGCAGGAGGGGCAGCTGGCGGGGCAGGCGCGCAGGCGCGACGGTACTGTTGTGGGGACGCGTGTCGACTCCCGGGGTTGGCCGCGTGGCGCAGCAGGAGTGGAGTGGAGGATTTGGGCTGTCGCCTGTTCGGGCGACACGTGGCGGGCGCTGAGGCGGGTCGGACGGACCGTGGATCCCGTCCGACGGCGCGCCTTGGGCCGGGCCGCACTGTGCGCGCCCGAAAGTCTTGGGCCGGGCCGCACTGTGCGCGCCCGGAAACTTCCGGGCGCCCGAGAATGGGGACCCGGATGGCATTTTGCTAATTGTTTGGGAGCCTATTTAAACAGCCGAGCTCCTTCTTCTCACTTTTTCCACCATTTCCGAGCCTCCTCTCACCAAGGTGTCTTCAGCAAAGTTGTTCCCCTTCGAGTTCTACATCTTCTGGAGGATTTCCAAGATTTGTGGTGGCACGCACTCCGAGGTTTGGATTTTACGGCGCGGCGCGACGCTCGTTCCCTTGTGATTCCCTTCGTCGCATTTCAGTGCACGGACTCTCCCGAGCTACCCGGCACTCTTTTTCAGCGATTCTTGCGCCATCGTCTTCACGACAGGTAGGGCTACGTTTTCCGTGTTTGCTGGTTTTTCCCATCCCGAGGTTTCATGGGTTTTTCGGATCATCTTGTGACCTCTTTTGCTGTGATGGAGTTTTGGACAGCGTTCGGTATTTCGGCGATATCTCCGCAACCAGACATCGGATTGAGGTGATTCAAAAGGCAATTTGCATCTACGCACCGCAGGAGTCTCTCTGAATTTTCTTGGATTTTCTGGAATTTTCCCCGAAGGTGAGAAACCCTTTTTACAGAACTTTGTAGCACAGTTTTGGGTGGAAGTATTGTTCGGGGTAGTTCTCTTGTCGATTTTGGATCTCAGCGTAGAAAACTCGTGTGGGAACGTGCAGGTACTCGTTTCGACCGGTTCGTCGCGAGGATCGTGACGGTATTTTTCCTGGAATTTCTCGAGCACATCTCGCAGGTGAAAAAGGCAAAACTGTGGACTGATTGTATTTGGGACAGATTTTGGTGTGAGCATGGTGGATTAATTGTGCTTGTTCTTTGGGGTATTTTGTGCAGCACCGTGGTGATCGTTGAGACCGGGCGCGGACTTCGCTGTTGGGATTGGGTTTAGCGCTCGAGGTGGGTGGTTGCTTTACTCCTCTTTTCTGATATACCCACTAGGAATATTAGATAGTGTCCCTTATTGGACATGTTGAATGGTCACCTAATGGACATGCATGCTTAACTAGATAATTGTGAGCCTATCATATGGAAAACATTATATTGGAAACTTGACATGTTGGAACTTATACATGCTTCATGGACATCGTTTTAGCATTTAACCTTGCATAGGGGGGGGATGTACTTTCATATTGTGTTATTGTGAGGCGTCTTGTGGGAGGGTACCACTTGAGGATTTTTGGACAGGCATAGGTGGATGATTCATGTGAGGGTGATTAGCAGGTTATGGACATGTGCGGTTGGATTATGATTTAGCATGATGATTACACCCAGGTGGAGTTATTACTTGATACACATGATGAACCACTATTTGTCACTCCCCTTCTTTCTTCCATGAGGAGATAGGCTTGATTTCAGGGATATCTAGTTAGACCATTTCTGACCGCTACACTATATGTTGGGACTGCCTTGGGAGGAACCCTATTGTCTCTTCTTCCCCCTATTCCTTAGGCAGGCGGCTATTGTTGCTCGGGTTTGAGCAGGGATCGGCATAGTGGCCGGGGCTTGAATTTAGCTTTTGGGGTATTGCGGCTATTGCGGATAGTAGGTGGTTGACCGGATGTCGGACCTGGGTCAGGATTGTCATTATGGGTGTGGTTGTTAACCCTCCATCTTTTGATTACCCGCTAGGCATTTGAGTAGCTTCTTTGATTAAAAGGATAAATGCACTTTATGTGTGGCAATGGCAGGCTTATTGTGATTAAACAGATATTGTTAGAACTTTGCTTGATTGGGGATTATGATTGTAGGACAGTAACATCATGTTAAAAGGTAAGGCTAATCAATAATTGTGGGCTTTGGGTTTGTGGCATAAGCAGGCACAGGCTATCTCATATTTACTATTCTCATACTGTTCTATACATGCTCTAACATTATAAAGGTTATCGACATCTGTTTATTTTATATCATCTTGGGACATTTGCATGCTTGTATGGTCACCTAGTTAGGCCACCTTTTTCTGCTACACTATCATGCTGGAATTGACTTAGGAGAAACCATGCTTTTCTCTTCTTTTATTTATATTCGGGGGATAGTGCGCTCGGGTTCGAGCAGGGACTGGGATAGTGTAGTCAGACAGTTGTGGGCTTTGGGACAGGCAGGCTGTGAGGGCCGGGCATTGCGGCAACCGCGGATCTTTGGCGGTTGACCGGACAGTGGTTATTGCATCAGATTGGGATAGAGGATTTGGATTTCTTCTAGTGGATGGGTTTTCCACCGTGATCAGAGTCATGATCCAGTCCTGCTGATTTGGTACTTGTTACCCAGGCATTATACTCGTGTGGGTCGCTCCCCTCGAGTGCCACTCCGGAGTGTGCGTTTTTACAGGCTTCGAGTCTTCGAGACTCCCTTTTCCTATCGGTGTTATGCGTAGGCGGGCATACCCGATTTGGCAGGCAGAGCAGGCAGTACCAGTGCTTACTGGTGTATCGATTGGGTCTGGACAGGCAGGCGTTGACATTCTGATGCATACATTCAGCTATTCTTTTAGCTCAGTTTTTAGAGGCATTCTAGTGGTAGCTTTTCATCAGGAGTCATACTCATTGCATACCACCTTTATTCCTTTTGCCTCTGGTAGACCTAGTGGGCGTGTCAGAGTTGAGGTTTTACCCACTAGGGGAGGCTACTGGTTTACTAGTAGTCTCACCCCCATTCTTCTTTCCTCTTTTGCTTCTCCCTTGTTTTGCAGTGTTTTATGCGGGTGCTACTGGGCTTACAGTGGCGGGTCGAGGAGAGAGGACGGCCGAGTAGATAGATCTCGAGGCAGGATGAGCATGTTAGCTGGATTGTTGGTGTACCCATGTTTCCTCAGACGGTAGTACCTTTACTTTGGGACTGGCTTTTGCCAGCAGGTTGTATTTATTTTGGTGAGCTGGAGAGACAGATGTATCATTTATACAGATGTATTGTATTTTATTTCCAGCTTCAGTCTGAGATGTATTAGTTTTAGTTCAGCTCTGTTTTTATTGCTTTTTATATATCTCTTTTATCTGAGCAGGTTACTGGCGCTTCGTGTACACGGAAAATACCGTGTGCACGGCGGATCTGTGGACGGGCCCGGGTTCTGGTTTACACCGGGGCGTGACAGATTAAGTTGGTATCAGAGCTTAGGGATAGGTCGGTTGGGACTTAGGAAACCCTAGGCTTTTAGCAGACCCTAGGATGATAGGACGCGAGAGACGCGACACCTTGCGAAAGTCGGCGATTTATTTGTTTTACTCTTCCTGTGAGTGAAGAGGGATCGACATACTCTATTTCTGTGGGACAGTATGTTGGCTGCAGACAACATAAGGTTACAGAAATAGAAGGATGTCTTTGACTTTCGCTAGATTGGGTCGAGTGTTTGGGGTGTGCTGATTTGCGGTTTGTCGTGGCGAGCGGTGTCTCCCCGACGTTGGGCCTTGACCGGGCGCACCTTGGTGCGGCAGTTGGGTCTGAGCTAGTTGTTTCAGGCCGGATACCGGATTAGAGTCAGAGGACTCGGGACCCTGATGACAGGATTGTCAGAGGCTTATCAGCGGCAGAGTGAGCGGGCATCTGGTTTTGAGTGACACAGTTGTCGGAGCAGCGGGCAGCTCGACAGTGCTTCTTTCTGAGACCACCCGGTTGCAGTATCCTCAGGGGCGGGGATTTTTGTAGTACTGAGGGAGTGAGTAGCCCTCCGTGCCAATGGTTAGTGCCGAGGCGCCGAGGCAGGGTGGATTGTTGACAGCGGATGAGCTATGGGACACCATTGATCAGTTAAGCCAGTTTTGGCAGATAAACCACCCGATTCATAGGATTAAGTTTGGAGCCTCTTGGGGTAGAATCGTGGTTGGTGGTGATGGAAAGACTGCTTGAGAGCCTCTTGGTGTCAAAAGGATTTACGCAGTTACTGAACTACGCGCTCTATGATTTAGGGGACAAGGCGCATAGGATATGCTTGACTGTGAGTGGATTGCGCCAGGATGCCCTTCCGTGTATTCGGACCCTCTTTTGCAGGTTTAGATTTTGGGGTGCTTTGATAGTGGAGGCATTGGGTATGGCGCGTAGCATTGCAGTTCCGTTGGATAGGGGTCTGCCGCCAGAGGCGAGTTCTGGATAGAGGCGCTTGGCGCTAGGTATTGGTGGACAGGTCGGCCGGCAAGGACATTTTCGTTTCCCTTCCAGGATGGTGGATATCCTTTTGGATGGATTATGTAAAGCTTACCCCAGGGGGATGTTACCCTTGGTGATCGATAACATGCATGTTTGGGGTACAACATATGTGATTGAGGGGTGAGCTTAGTAAGGGTAATTGTATAAGGAATTGCATGAATTGATGGTGCTTTGTCGTATGACGATGATATCCAGGTGGATTTCTGAGACGTCAGAGGTTGGGTGGACCCCGATGACAGCATCAGCCCTTTATCAGAGTGGTGCAGCGGTAGCGTGGATTGGCTGTCTGCGAGAGACCACATTCGTCGCCTCAGTGTGAGCAGGGACAGGGGTCGAGCTCCCTTTGTGATTGGTCTAGATATGTTTGGCAGGCTGAGCGACGACCACTTGCATCGAGAGGATGAATTTGTGCCGCCCGGTTGGAGGGCGCCACGGTAGTGGATCGAGTGTCGCCGGTGTGATTTCATCACAGCAGTCAGAGTTAGAGCATGTTGCAGTCCGGCATGGGCTAGAGGCAGAGTTGTTGCCCCGTGCACTAGAGGTACAGGTTACTGTTGGGTATTGTGCAGGTGGGGAAGGCTTGTGGATCATATCCAGTGCGGGTAGAGGCCGTAAGTTATGCCGGCAGACTTATTGGTATTTGTGGCCTCGTTCGGTGTTTAGACCCAGTGCTTGGGACTGGTTGGCATAGTGCCACTGGATGTTTCACTGCTGAGAGAAAGGACCTGTTTTCTGCGAGACAGACAATAGAAGGCTTGTTTGTTGCGACTGTTTGGGTACTCAGGTTACAGCGATAGTGTGAGAGGTGCCTACGGCGGCACCGGGACGTAAGGATATTCTTGTTGCCGTGAGATCCCGGGTGTGATTCCACCTGAGCCGATGATGATGCCGCCGGTTAGGGAGATTGTGATTTCGATTGACGTGGTTCTGGGAACTGCGCCTACCTCGATAGCACCCTCGTTAAATATCATTTGTAGAGCTGTGAGAGTTGTGGGCATAGGTGCGTGGACCTGATGGATAGAGGGTTTGTGGACCTAGTGCCGCGTCGTTGATACACGAATGTGAGAGTTCTTTGTGAGTGGAGCCCAGGCAGGTCCGGGTATTATTTAGGACCTTTTGGATGGAGTTATACTCCGGCAGATGTTCGATTATGATGCCTGCATCAATTTGGAACTACAGCTGAGTATCTCGCCAAGATGACGTTCAGGACACGCTAGGGGCATTATGAGTACAGTGAGGCCAATGGAATGACTAATGCCTTATTGCCTTTAAGATTGAGGAATTCTGTGTTCCAGTTGGGCTTGAACGGATTGATAGCGGCATTTTTCAGGGATATCTTGGCTTTTACCCCTCCCTGAGTGATTAGAGCTGTGAAGCATTTATAGATGCTGTGGCAAGGTCTGTGAGATAAGGTTTTATGCTAAATGGTTTTGGTACAAGTTTCATCTTTGGGAGCAAATCTTCCTGGATTACGTATTTAGCCGCGGGGGCGGCGGTGGAAGTCCAGTCAAAATAGATGCTATTTGAGATGGGCCGAGATCGGCAGTTACTACTGAGGTGAGGAGCTTTTGGACCGGATGGTGCCAGCAGAATTTGACGACGCGGATGGTAAGATTGGTATCAGTGACGATTTTTAGTTGGTCAACGGAGGAAGATGGACTTGCGAGTTATAGTGATGCCTCCATAGTGGCTATGGAGCTACCATTGGATTTTGATGAGCATCCAGGACCACCCCGACCGGGCCACTGTGGTGGCGGATACCTAAAGCAGAAGAGCTAAATTGGGAGTTGAGTTTGATGGTCCCATAGCTGGCGCTGTGTGGGACCATGGTGGTATACTGGGCTTGAGATTGTGTCCCGGGATCCCTTTTGAGGATAGGCTGCGGCTGAGCAATCTACTCGTGTGGGTCTGGTTTTGTCAGTGACCGAGTGAGAACCCCTGCTTGTTAGGGCCCCTTTCCTGTGCGGGTGCTTGTGTGGACGTGTTTCGGGTTGCCCTGGTTGAGTCGGCTCTAGAGGGTGATTTTAGTGCGTGTTGCACTGGCCGTTCGTTCTTTTCCCCCAGGCTTTTGATGGAGTCCTGAGGTTTTTCTGCGTCTCGCTCAGGAGTGTTGTGTTTTGAACTCCTCGCCCGTGATTAACTCACTTCTTTGGAGCCCTGCGAGAGTTTGGAGTACGAGGGACGCTCGATGCGAATTCCGGCTCGTGAGATGAGGGAATTGCGCGATCGGGCTATGCCGTACTGGTTGTTGCTGTTATTGTTGCTGAGGAGTAATCACGGGGAGAGTGATAGGCGACTTGAGAGCGGGAGACGGCGGTGGTTGAGTACTTACCCGGTTTCTGAGACTCGTTGAGAGTTGCTTTAGTTTCGAGGATGAAACTTTCTTTTAGTGGGGGAGGATGTGATGATCCGGAACTCTACAGGGCTTTTACTGTGTGACCGGCAGCTTCTGGAGGCCTACGGGGCATGTCGGCGGTGTTCGTGCGCCAATTTGGACACAAGTGATTGACTCCGAGCTTAAAGTGGATCACGTGGGTAATCAGGGAACCCCGTCGGATGTTTATAGGTGTTTTCGCGCAAATCGGATATCAGATTTGGACTCGGCACGAAATTCGGATTGAAAATGCCTTTTCGGGAGCCTCCGGCGATTTATTGGATGGGAATTTGGCGAAGCGGACGTCAAATTCGGGTTCAGCGCGCGAAAACGGTCAAGATGGACTATCTGCTGGATTTTTCTGAGCTTCGGGTACTGTTCACCGCCGGAACAGTAACTCCGGCGATCGCCGGCGGCGGGCGGCGGCGGCGGGCAGCGTCGGCGGGCGGCGGCGCGGCCTCGGGCAGGCGGAACGGCGGCGGCACAGGGCGCGGGCAGCGCGCGCGGCGCGCGGGCAGGCGCGGTCCACGCGGCCGTCGTGCACCCAGGCGGGGGCACGTGGCACCACCCCATAGGCCGGCTCACAGCTCACGGTCTACGGAGCTTGATGGTTGGGTTTTGGTTCACGGTGCACCGGAGTGGACACGTGGCAGGTTACCATTGGTTCGGCTTACGGAGGCTCGTGCACCGGGTGCAGCGGTCAGTGGCAGGGACGCGTGGCGCTTCCCTATTGGCTGGTCAACTGTGCGGGCAGGAGGGGCAGCTGGCGCGGGCAGGCGCGCAGGCGCGACCGGTACTGTTGTCGGGGACGCGTGTCGACTCCCGGGGTTGGCCGCGTGGCGCAGCAGGAGTGGAGGATTTGGGCTGTCGCCTGTTCGGGCGACACGTGGCGGGCGCTGAGGCGGGTCGGACGGACCGTGGATCCGTCCGACGGCGCGCCTTGGGCCGGGCCGCACTGTGCGCGCCCGAAAGTCTTGGGCCGGGCCGCACTGTGCGCGCCCGGAAACTTCCGGGCGCCCGAGAATGGGGACCCGGATGGCATTTTGCTAATTGTTTGGGAGGCCTATTTAAACAGCCGAGCTCCTTTCTTCTCACTTTTTCCACCATTTCCGAGCCTCCTCTCACCAAGGTGTCTTCAGCAAAGTTGTTCCCCTTCGAGTTCTACATCTTCTGGAGGATTTCCAAGATTTGTGGTGGCACGCACTCCGAGGTTTGGATTTTACGGCGCGGCGCGACGCTCGTTCCCTTGTGATTCCCTTCGTCCCATTTCAGTGCTCGGACTCTCCCGAGCTACCCCGGCACTCTTTTTCAGCGATTCTTGCGCCATCGTCTTCACGACAGGTAGGGCTACGTTTTCCTTGTTTGCTGGTTTTTCCCATCCCGAGGTTTTCATGGGTTTTTCGGATCATCTTGTGACCTCTTTTGCTGTGATGGAGTTTTGGACAGCGGTTCGGTGTTTCGGCGATATCTCCGCAACCAGACATCGGATTGAGGTGATTCAAAAGGCAATTTGCATCTACGCACCGCCAGGAGTCTCTCTGAATTTTCTTGGATTTTCTGGAATTTTCCCCGAAGGTGAGAAACCCCTTTTTACAGAACTTTGTAGCACAGTTTTGGGTGGAAGTATTGTTCGGGGTAGTTCTCTTGTCGATTTTGGATCTCAGCGTAGAAAACTCGTGTGGGAACGTGCAGGTACTCGTTTCGACCGGTTCGTCGCGAGGATCGTGACGGTATTTTTCCTGGAATTTCTCGAGCACATCTCGCAGGTGAAAAAGGCAAAACTGTGGACTGATTGTATTTGGGGCAGATTTTGGTGTGAGCATGGTGGATTAATTGTGCTTGTTCTTTTGGGGTATTTTGTGCAGCACCGTGGTGATCGTTGAGACCGGGCGCGGACTTCGCTGTTGGGATCTGGGTTTAGCGCTCGAGGTGGGTGGTTGCTTTACTCCTCTTTTCTGATATACCCACTAGGAATATTAGAGTGATCCCCTTTATTGGACATGTTGAATGGTCACCTAATGGACATGCATGCTTAACTAGATAATTGTGAGCCTATCATATGGAAAACATTATATTGGAAACTTGACATGTTGGAACTTATACATGCTTCATGGACATCGTTTTAGCCTTTAACCTTGCATGAGGGGGGGGGATGTACTTTCATATCGTGTTATTGTGAGGCGTCTTGTGGGAGGGTACCACTTGAGGATTTTTGGACAGGCATAGGTGGATGATTCATGTGAGGGTGATTAGCAGGTTATGGACATGTGCGGTTGGATTATGATTTAGCATGATGATTACACCCAGGTGGAGTTATTACTTGATACACATGATGAACCACTATTTGTCACTCCCCTTCTTTCTTCCATGAGGAGATAGGCTTGATTTCAGGGATATCTAGTTAGACCATTTCTGACCGCTACACTATATGTTGGGACTGCCTTGGGAGGAACCCTATTGTCTCTTCTTCCCCCTATTCCTTAGGCAGGCGGCTATTTGTTGCTCGGGTTTGAGCAGGGATCGGCATAGTGTAGCCGGGGCTTGAATTTTAGCTTTTGGGGTATTGCGGCTATTGCGGATAGTAGGTGGTTGACCGGATGTCGGACCTGGGTCAGGATTGTCATTATGGGTGTGGTTGTTAACCCTCCATCTTTTGACTACCCGCTAGGCATTTGAGTAGCTTCTTTGATTAAAAGGATAAATGCACTTTATGTGTGGCAATGGCAGGCTTATTGTGATTAAACAGATATTGTTAGAACTTACTTGATTGGGGATTATGATTGTAGGACAGTAACATCATGTTAAAAGGTAAGGCTAATCAATAATTGTGGGCTTTGGGTTTGTGGCATAAGCAGGCACAGGCTATCTCATATTTACTGTTCTCATACTGTTCTATACATGCTCTAACATTATAAAGGTTATCGACATCTGTTTATTTTTATATCATCTTGGGACATTTGCATGCTTGTATGGTCACCTAGTTAGGCCACCTTTTTCTGCTACACTATCATGCTGGAATTGACTTAGGAGAAACCATGCTTTTCTCTTCTTTTATTTATATTCGGGGGATAGTGCGCTCGGGTTCGAGCAGGGACTGGGATAGTGTAGTCAGACAGTTGTGGGCTTTGGGACAGGCAGGCTGTGAGGGCCGGGCATTGCGGCAACCGCGGATCTTTGGCGGTTGACCGGACAGTGGTTATTGCATCAGATTGGGATAGAGGATTTGGATTTCTTCTAGTGGATGGGTTTTCCACCGTGATCAGAGTCATGATCCAGTCCTGCTGATTTGGTACTTGTTACCCAGGCATTATACTCGTGTGGGTCGCTCCCCTCGAGTGCCACTCCGGAGTGTGCGTTTTTACAGGCTTCGAGTCTTCGAGACTCCCTTTTCCTATCGGTGTTATGCGTAGGCGGGCATACCCGATTTGGCAGGCAGAGCAGGCAGTACCAGTGCTTACTGGTGTATCGATTGGGTCTGGTCAGGCAGGCGTTGACATTCTGATGCATACATTCAGCTATTCTTTTAGCTCAGTTTTTAGAGGCATTCTAGTGGTAGCTTTTCATCAGGAGTCATACTCATTGCATACCACCTTTATTCCTTTTGCCTCTGGTAGACCTAGTGGGCGTGTCAGAGTTGAGGTTTTACCCACTAGGGGAGGCTACTGGTTCACTAGTAGTCTCACCCCCATTCTTCTTTGCTCTTTTGCTTCTCCCTTGTTTTGCAGTGTTCTATGCGGGTGCTACTGGGCTTACAGTGGCGGGTCGAGGAGAGAGGACGGCCGAGTAGATAGATCTCGAGGCAGGATGAGCATGTTAGCTGGATTGTTGGTGTACCCATGTTTCCTCAGACGGTAGTACCTTTACTTTGGGACTGGCTTTGGCCAGCAGGTTGTATTTATTTTGGTGAGTCTGGGAGAGACAGATGTATCATTTATACAGATGTATTGTATTTTATTTCCAGCTTCAGTCTGAGATGTATTAGTTTTAGTTCAACTCTGTTTTTATTGCTCTTTTATTATATCTCTTTTATCTGAGCAGGTTACTGGCGCTTCGTGTACACGGAAAATACCGTGTGCACGGCGGATCTGTGGACGGGCCCGGGTTCTGGTTTACACCCGTGGCGTGACAGTAGAAGAAGTCAAAGCAACATGATTAGGAATGGAAAGTTTGAGTGGAAACAGTCGTCCTACTTTAGGCCCCAAACTTTGGCCCATAAATTATGCTCTAACTTAGCCTAAATGCCATTTTATTTCTTCGAGACCTCAAACGCTAATTCTAACGCGAGCATCGCGTCCAGTGACCCCAAATTAGCTAGGAATGCACTGTCGCGACTTCGCCAACACTTTAAAATAGGGTTTTGTTCCAACATTACTATTTTATGTTGATTTCACTATAACTTTTAATCTGGACTTCAAACAACCAAAGTTTGTATATAAATCTGTCTCTAAACATTGCTAGGGTGCCCGGGCTTGCCATAGTTGCAGCCCAGGTGTGCTGGATCACAGAGATCCCTCAACTTGCAAACATACAAGTTCACATTGCTCCAACTTTTATTCCACTCAGTTTCTGTTTGAACTAAAGTGAGCACACAGCTCAGGGGATCATTGGAAACAAGTTTTATATTTACAGTTTTGTCAAATTCTAATTTAAAGTTCTTTGAGGCATTTTTACAAACAGGTGGCATGCACATTTGAAACACATACACACAACACAATTGAAGACTTGGTTCTCTGCAACCAGGGCACCTGAGGGCTTCCAACTTGGATCAACTAGATCCCCAGAGATTCTGGAACACATCCCCTCAACTAGAGCAACTCGAAAACCCCCAGGTTGAGCTCGGCTCGAGGAAGAAGATGACCCATTTTCTTGAAATTCGTGATGCTTCATCCGAAGGGACTGGGGCTCAACCAAAAGCACCAGTAGGTGCCATCTGCTTCATGGAAGCTTCCCCTACCCTTGGCTGGCCTCGGGGTGCGGCGGCGGCGCGGCGGAGCAAAGCTCCGGTTTCGAGCTTGCCACCTCTAATGGTGAAATTCCACAGAGTCAATTTGGAGCCCTCTAACTTGGATGGAAATGCTCCTTGGGTCCACAGAAAACTTCCCGACCAGCACCGCCCCGGCCGGAGTTGGCCGGAGCGCCGGCGACCATCTTTGGTCTTATCTCGGGTCAATCCATGGCCGCACCAATTGGGTGCAGCATGGGTTCCATGAAAATGCATGGGAGCACTCCTCAAGGTCCCAGCAAGCTTTCTGGGTTGATGGCCGGCGCCGGGGAAGCCCGCCGGTGCCGGAAAAGAAAGTCCGGCCAATCATGCATTTTTCACAAAACTAGGGCATCAAGCTACAATTTACTGGCTCGACCACACACCATCAAATTTGGTGGAGTTGGTCCCCACCACCAACAGTCCCGTAACACCAAGTTTTAGCCCTGATGGTCGACTGGTTGATGAGTTCTCTCGAGGCGGAGTTAGATTAGGTTTCCGGCGACCCATTGTGGCCGCCGGCCAACCGTGGTGCATGGGGGCTCGGGGATTTGCTGGGATGATGCTTAGGGCCTAGGAAACCGACTGCACGTGGTCTAGAGGGCTAACATACACTGGTTTGAAACCCTCACCTTGGCCGAGCTCGGGGAAGAAGGAGGAAGCCGGATCTCGGTCCCACTTGCACGCGCGGCCACGGCAACTTCCAGCAGGGTCCTTCAAGCACCAGGGATTCCTCAGACACCTCCCAATCCAACCTTGAAGAGGTCTGGTCCAACTTCACACTTAGTCGGAGAGAGAGGAGAAAAAGAAAATGGCTGCGGCGGCGCTCGGCGGTGGCTGGGGTAGGGCTCACCAGGGCTTGGTTGCTGCTTGTTAGTGGAGCTCTCAGAAGAAGGTTAGCTAAACCTATGGCTTTGGTTTGTCACAACTCAAGAGAGGACTACTATTTATAACCTTCTCTAGCTAAATTCCGGCGACCCGAGTGGCCGGCCGTTTCGGCAGCTGAAGGGCCGCGGCGGTTGCGAGCTGAAGAGTCTGGTGGAGCTTCAGTTACCGAAGAGGAAGAGGCAGGGGTTCGGGAATACTCCAACACGTGTGTGCATGTGTTAATTGCACATTTGCACAAAACCCCTTCAACTAACAGTATTTGGACATAAGTCCTTAACAAAAGTAAGTCCTTTTACTGTCAAGTCCCTCATCTGTAAGCCGCATATTCTTCGGAGCAGAAAATTACGGGTTTTTCTGCAAAATACTGCACTTTTCACGCATTTCGAGGTAATCCGATCGCCATTTTGCGAAACAGACTTCGCCATGACGTCCGGCTCGTCGAGACCTGTCAGGTAGCGTGTTTGTTTGGTTTGTTCGACGCTCGGATTAAAAGTCGTTCCATAAAGTTCGTCGAATTATCGCACGTGGCACGCACTTCGATGCACCCGGGTCGCCAAACGCGAAATCCGTCAGTGCCATCGCGCTCAGAACATCGAAATTAGCTAGGTTCCATTACTCATACCTCTAGGTTAAAACTCTAGATAGTGGTTCGGCCATTAGTGAAAGCGAGGGATTAAAAACTCGAGGGTTACTATTCACTTAAGTCGCGGGGCCCGCTTTTTGATTTCTGATTTCTGGAAGATCCGACCGTCGGATCGAAAACATATGAATATGAAACTTCTATGTTTCGACGAGACGATCGCAATGGTGATCTCAGATTTTCCAGATCAGACCCCGATCAAAAGTCGATATCTCTGGGCCCACTATTGACCCACTATCTCTCAACTTTTGCCAAAATTGACAAATTTTAAATATTTAAAAGCAAACAGAGACTTTTAAATTCTAGATTACTACAGTTTAAGTCTTGAAGATTGAAGATTAAGAAGCTTGGATCATATATCTCAATCTCAAGAAAGAAGAATTCAAAATGATCAGGTAAGTTTAACTAAACATTAATGGTGATCTGAATACTTCTTATAATGTAGAAACACTTGGATGGATTTTTAATCGCATAAAAATCAAAAACTTGACAAGTTACATGTTCAGGATCCGGAATAGGGGACTACAGTCCGGACCCCAAACGTTGGTAGTTCATGCACAAATCCAGTCCTGAACATCCCTGTTTTGTTCCGGATCCCGAATGTGGATTTTGGTGAAACTGCATGAACAGTCCGGACCATGGATTTCGTTCCGAACCCCGAACCTTGATTTTTCAGAAATTCTCTGAAAAACAACGACAGTCCTAAACGAGCTAATCCGGTTCGGACCGTCGTGCGGGAAAAATTCTGTTGCAATCAGTTTTTGATTCTTATCCTCTTCCAATGGTTTCTAACCTATAAGTAAACCCTAATTCTATCTTTTAGGGTAATCCACACTAAGTTTTATCTCTGGGAAATGACAGATAAAAATTAACGGAGAAAAACTTAGAGATCCACATATAGAGAAGAAAGGAAATAACTAGATTTAAATATATGTTTCTTCATCTATATTGATTAATTTGATTCTAGGTTTTCATACTCAGATTTTGAGTAGAATCAAATTAATGAATACTTAGATGGCATTTCCGATCTATCTTTGATCTAAGTATTCGGCGGATCATCACCACCAACAAAACAACGATTTTTCCCCAAAATCGGCGCGTGGATTCGCGTGGCCTTGTGGATTCAAGGTGCTACCGCTCTCGTGGATTCGGAGCGAGGTACGTTCGTGTTATCGAGACGTACTACCTGGTGGAGACCGTGGATTTGGTCAGGCGTCGTGGACTCGACGTTGGACGCCGTGGATTCAGCGTTGGACGCAAATCGTGGATTCGAGGCGCGTTGCGGAGCGAGCGGAGAAGATCAACTCGGAGCGTATGGAAAAAGGTTGAGTCGTCTGTGAGTGCGTTATATCACCTTTGTACGTGTTATAATCTTAGTTGATTTCACCGAGTTATCGGTCCCGTGGTTTTTTACTCCTGGTTTTGGAGTTTTCCACGTAAAAATCTTGCGTGTTATTTTTCATTTCCGCATTGGGTTTTTATTGCGCAAAGATTTTTGAGTGTTTATTGTTTACACCTATTCACCCCCCTCTAGGTGTGTTTTTCTCCTATTTAGATCCATTATAAGCATAACCGAACAATTGGTATCAGAGCGGGAATAGGGTTGTAAACAATGGTTGAAGGTGGAAACATCAACAGACCCCCGTTCTTCGATGGAACAAACTATGCCTACTGGAAAGTACGGATGAAAGCCTTTTTAATTTCCATCGACGAACGGGTGTGGCAATCTATCGAGTTAGGATGGTCAAATCCAACTGAAGTTATTGTTGATGTTCACACCATCAAACCTAGGTCGAAATGGACCAAGGAAGAGATTGACTCATCTTCTTACAATGGGAAAGGAATTAACGCCTTATTTAATGCTTTGTCGCAAACTGAGTTCTCTCGTGTCTCGGCATGTGAGACTGCGAAAGAAATCTGGGATGTTCTACAAGTTACACATGAGGGAACAAACCTTGTGAAGACTCAAAAACTGCAAATGCTTACGAGCAAGTTTGACTCTATTTTCATGGCAGAAAATGAATCTTTCACAGATTATTATACGCGATTGCAAGACATCGTGAACACATGTGCTAACTTGGGAGAAAAAATTCCAGAATTTAAAATTGTAAGAAAGATTTTAAGGACTCTTCCTGAAAGATTTCGTTCCAAGGTTACGGCCATTGAAACAATTAAACACCCGGACGAAATTCGTGTCGAATAATTAGTTGGTGCACTTCAAACATATGAAATGACATTTCCTACTAACTATTCTTCTGGAAAGGCATCTTCTTCTAAGTCTTCAGGTTTTGCGTTGAAAACAACAAAAGAAGAAGACGCGGATTCATCCTCCTCAGACGATGACGAGAACCTATCTATGGAGGATTTTGAGAAGCAGCTTGCTCTCTTGACAAGAAAATTTCGCCGAAACTTTCGAAGGGGTAAGTCAAGTAAAACTTCATCCTTCGTAAAGTCGAAGAAAGGCAAAGGTTTTTCAAGCCACAAGTCAAGAAAGCAAGAGAGTTTTTCAAAGGATAAGAAAAGCTCGGAGGGACAAGTCCAATGCTTCAAGTGCCGAGGATACGGCCATATCTCAACGGAGTGTCCCAATAAGAATCCGTCAAAGAAGAAAGCGATGCAAGCCGTCACTTGGGATGACACCTCAACGTCAAATGAGTCATCTTCCAGTGATGAAGAAAATAACGCAACGGCATTCCACGCGTCCACAACTTCACCCTTCGTGTGCTTTATGGCAAGTACATTCGATTTCTTGTCCAACTCCTCCCAAGTTGAAAAGAATGCAACGGACAACGAATCGAGCAACTCCGAAGGTGAAGACTTTGCTTTTGCCTACCATAAACTCTTAAAGGATTCAAAGAAATTGGCAAAGCAAAACAAGGGTTTGAGAGGGAGATTGCAGGATCTCGAAGAAGAAGTAAAAAGGGCAACTTCTCTCTCAAACGCTCTTGAAGTGGAAAGGGATAACTTGATCAAAGCAAATGTTTTCCTTCAAGAGAAAAATGAGCATTTCGAGAAGGAACACGTAAAAATGGTGGATAAAGCAAGTTACCTTTTGAAGCTCTACTCCGAGGCTCGACAAGAAAAAATGGAGATGACGAAGACCATTTTCCAACTCAAGGATGACTTAAAGAAATTTTCTTCTGGAATGAGCAAGTTGGATAAGATGCTTGGTTTTGGTCAAACAAACCGTTTCGGCCTTGGATACAATCGAACTGAAGACAATTCTAGTTCGGTTGGGACAGTTTTTGTGCCCCAGTCGGCAACTCCTCCCCCGACGACGGAATTCACTGCAATCAACGACAACAACCTTACCTCACCTACTTCGGGATCGTCAAGTACAAAGGTATGTTTTCGTTGTGGTTATGCAGGGCACATAAGAAAAAATTGCAAGATTGGAGCGAAAAGATCACATTAAGCACCTCTTGCAACGACTACCAAAAAGGTGATTCCTCGGAAATCAAAGGAGAACTTTTCAAAGGAAAAGAGCCTTGGTAGTTCACCCCACAAGATGACATCGTCAAGAAAAAACGATGAATCAATCAAGACGCTTTCACCTAGGAGAATAACTTCACATTCATTGTCGACGCAGTCCAAAAAGGTTTGGGTGCGCAAAGGTGAATTCTTCCCTTGTCTTTAACTTTTTAGCGATTGAATGTCTTGTAATTTATGTAAATTATTCTTTTTGAAAGGGGTTAGATCTGAAAATAATTGTTATGTTGTTTCAAACAAAATTTCTGAAAAGTGTAACCTAGTTTCTTTAGACAATGAAACTCTTTAGCATAAAAGACTAGGTCACATAAATTTTAAAGAACTAGCAAGGATTTCAAATAAAGACGTGGTTCCTAAACTCTCGTTTAAAGATAACATTGTGTGCGGAGGTTGTCAAAAGGGAAAACAATCAAGGGTTGCACACAAGAACTTGAACCACGTTGGTACCAATCGGCCCTTGAAATTACTGCACATGGACTTAATGGGGCCGACTCGTCAACCATCTTTGGGAGGTAAATGGTATATTTTTCTTTTGGTTGATGATTTCTCTATCTATTCTTTGTGACAACACAAGTGCTATAAATATTTCTAAAAATCCTGTGTTGCACTCGAGAACAAAACACATTGAACTTAGATATCATTTTCTAAGAGAGCTTGTTGAATCAAATTTACTTGAAATTTCCTATATTTCAACTGAGGATCAATTAGCTGACATTTTAACAAAACCTTTGGATCAAAAACGGTTTATTCATTTACGTAAAGCAATTGGAATGCTTTCCTTGAAATAACACTTTTTGAAATCATTGCTTAGGTTAGGTTTTGTTTTGTGTTTTTGTTCCTTGTCTATGTTTGTACATAGAACATTAATTGAGCATATGTAATTGACTTTACTTGCATCCTTTCATATATTTAGAAATTTATTATGCTTTGGATATCATAGTAATTCATTTGATGCGATGATCATTTATGTCAATTAAGTTATCTTTAATTGATCAAAGTCAATTTCTCTCTCATATGATCTCTTGGTATAATTTTTATCATATTTGAAAATTGAGTTAAGTATGAAACTCGAGATCAATTTTTGGTTGAATACCTTATATCTTAAATAATTGATAACCAATTGAGGGGGAGTTTGTTAAAATATTTATGCTCATAAGATGTGGGAAGAGTTACATCCCATTGAGGAGTGTGAAAACTACCACCACATGGAGGAAAGAGCTACCACCTCGGTCGTCCGAGTACTGTGTGCAGCTACCACATGTATACCAAGCATGGTTTTTCAAGTTGATAAGATAAAATGCTTTTTGGAATACTTGACTCTGTCAAATTCCAAGGTTGGTATAAGGTGGGGATTTTATTGAAAGATGCTCAAAGAGCCACTCCTTACAATAAATTGATTAGATATATTATCTAACCTATTTGGGGTTTCAAACATCTATTGATCTTGGTACTTCATTTCTTTGCAAGATTAATGATTTGATAAACGCATTACTCATAAGATCATGATAGATGTCATTGAACTTGTTCAACTTTAAAGGTTTTAATTTTCATAAATTTTCATTTCATTACTTGGATATTATTGATAGATTTAGCATAATCTATTTCTTTTGATGTGAAATGATGATTTTTGTTTAAAGTTGACATGCAAAAGTGCGTACATACTTTTTCTGGATTTTCTGGAATTTTCTTAAATTTTTCTGAAAAAAAAGTTTTGAGCCGATCCGGACCGGAATATTCGTTCCGGATCCCGAACGCAGGAATTTCCTGCGGGTAGCCGTTCCGGAATGAATTCTTGCTCCGTTCCGAACCGCGGCTAGGGTTTTATAAGAAACAAAAGGGATTTAATTTCTTTTTACAACAATCTTTTGTTTCCTAGTCTCCAGAGCTTCTCTCTCTAGAAATCAACCGATTTGGAGCCTTTCCAACTCAAGTTCTTCGGATTAAAGTAAGTTTCTTTGATCAAAATTTATGTTTTCCACTGTTTTGCATTGTTCTTCATAAACGTGAGTGGAAATCATGGGTGGAACTCAATTCTAAATGGTTTTTGGTCAAATTTCTTCTGAAATAAGAACTCTGAGTAGATTAGTTTTGATTATATGCTAGGTATTCTCCTGATTAACGGATTTTTGGACTTCTATTTTTAAAAATTCAATTTTAGGGCATATAATAAGAATTTTTGAAAATCATAGGATTGATCTATTTTTAAAATTCTTTTTGCAAAAATAATTTGATTCCTAGTCTCTCTACATCATAATGATTGTTTAGGTACAATTTTTCAATTTTTTTGAAAATAAACAATTTTTTCGTGTTCTTGAGTTCTTGCTCGCAGGTTGTTCTTAACTATTGCACTAGCAAGGATGGTTTTTATTTGGATTATTGTGCTCATTGTAGCATTAGTGGGAACTCGAGCATCTATTAAAAAGGAACAAGATGAAACAAATCAGGAAGAGATAAAGATTGTTCCTCAAATTGAGTCAGAATCAGAAGATGAAGAGGATTGGGACACATTTTGTAAAGAAGTACAACAGGCTGTTGATGACGAAGATAGGTTCTATTTAAAGAACAAGAAGCTGATGAAGTCTTCTTCAACAACCAAGCAGTATACTAGGCGACAGAATTCGAGGGGTAGTGGAATTCAAATTAATGAATCCCTCGCCAGAGCACGCTCTCTGCCTAGAGAATCTCCATGGAATGAAGGTCAAAATGCACCGTCAGCATCCACACAACCTCCTTCTACCTCCAGGAGAAACACCACAGAAGTTGATATATTATCTATCCAACGAGAACAGAGGAGAATATCTGAAGAACAAGAAAGAATGTCGGCTGACATTCACAAGATGAAAAGGAATTGTTCCAAAATATCAAGAATGCTTAAAGGGATTTTGAACAAATTGGACTGTACTAGTTCTGAGGATTCTGAATAAATCCTTATTTTGTTGTTCTAACTTTTAATCTGTTTTGTAGGTTTTTTTTTAGTCTTAGTTCTCTATCTTTTTGAAACTTTGACTCCCTTTTAATTTTTGTAATTTTGGCTACTTTAGTGACAAAAAGGGGGAGAGAGATATGAACAATTGGAACAATGGTTTGTGAGAACTCTGAACTTTGAACTCTGGAAGGTAAGTATCAAAACAACTTTTGGTTTTGTCTTGTGATTGAATGCATGCTTCGACTAACTATTCGACTAATTATTTGGGCATGTATTATTACTAACAAGTTGTTTGATTACTAACAAACTGATGACATTTGGATTCTTAATGCTTAGAGGATATGTCTATTTTTGATTGTGATCTTAATACATATCTGAATTCATAAATGTCATGGTGAGTATAAACTCTATCTCTGTTTGGTTTTTGAATGCAAAAATTTCTTGAGGTATCTAACGATCTTTCTTGTCAAGAATTACTTCTTTTTGCAGAGAGTATAGATGTCTAAGTCTAGAGTCTGTTTTAGGAGTATATCTCATATATTTAGCATATTTGGATCTCAAATGTAAATTTTTGTTGTATGGTGATAGCAACAAAAATATCTTTTTGAATTTTCTTAAGTGGATCTCTGTTTTGTCACGAAACCGCCAAAGGGGGAGATTGTTAAGGATTTTAGTTTTGGCGTATTTCGTGAAAGTGTTTAAGTCTTGAAGATTGAAAATTAAGAAGCTTGGATCATATACCTCAATCTCAAGAAAGAAGAATTCAAAATGATCAGGTAAGTTTAACTAAACATTAATGGTGATCTGAATACTTCATATAATGTAGAAACACTTGGATGGATATTTAATCGCATAAAAATCAAAAACTGGACAAGTTACATGTTCAGGATTAGGAACAGGGGACTACAGTCCGGACCCCGAACGTTAGTAGTTCATGCACAAATCCAGTCCTGAACATACCTGTTCTGTTCCGGACCCCAAATGTGGATTTTGGTGAAATTGCATGAACAGTCCGGACCGTGGATTTCGTTCCGGACCCCGAACCTTGATTTTTCAGGAATTCTCTGAAAAACAACGACAGTCCTGAACGAGCTAATCCGGTCCGGACCGTCGTGCGGGAAAAATTCTGTTACAATAAGTTTTTTATTCTTATCTTCTTCCAATGGTTTCTAACCTATAAGTAAACCCTAATTCTATCTTTTAGGGTAATCCACACTAAGTTTTATCTCTGGGAAATGACATATAAAAATTAACGGAGAAAAACTTAGAGATCCACATATAGAGAAGAAAGGAAATAACTAGATTTAAATCTATGTTTCTTCATCTATATTGATTAATTTGATTCTAGGTTTTCATACTCAGATTTTGAGTAGAATCAAATTAATGAATACTTAGATGGCATTTCCGATCTATCTTTGATCTAAGTATTCGGCGGATCACCACCACCAACAAAACAACGATTTTTTCCCAAAATCGGCGCGTGGATTCGCGTGGCCTTGTGGATTCAAGGTGCTACCGCTCTCGTGGATTCGAAGCGGGGTACATTCGTGTGATCGAGACGTACTACCTGGTGGAGACCATGGATTCGGTCAGACGTCGTGGACTCGATGTTGGACGCCGTGGATTCGGCGTTGGACACAAATCGTGGATTCGAGGCGCGTTGCGGAGCGAGCGGAGAAGATCAACTCGGAGCGTATGGAAAACGGTTGAGTCGTCTGTGAGTGCGTTATATCACCTTTGTACGTTTTATAATCTTAGTTGATTTCACCGTGTTATCGGTCCCGTGGTTTTTTACTCCCGGTTTTGGAGTTTTCCACGTAAAAATCTTGCGTGTTATTTTTTATTTCCGCATTGGGTTTTTATTGCGCAAAGATTTTTGAGTGTTTATTGTTTATACCTATTCACCCCCCTCTAGGTGTGTTTTTCCCCTATTTAGATCCATTATAAGCATAACCCAACAAAGCGTAGGCTATGACTCTTCCCTATTGCATCAGTACGCCTCCAAGACCGATCCATGATGCCTTATAATAAATCTCATAATCCTCACCGGGTGTCGGTAGCGCAAGCACAGGTGCCCGTGTTAGCCTGTCTTTGAGTTCCTCGAAGCTCTCCCGGCATTGGGCCGTCCAAATAAATCCTTCTCCTTTCCGGGTTAAACGGTTTAGAGGGGTAACGATTTTTTTTTTTTTTTTCTGAGAAACCCTCCACGAAGCGTCTATAGTATCCTGCCAAGCCCAAGAAACTCCGGATCTCCGTTACTATAGTCGGTCGGGGCCCGTTGGTCACCGACTCCACCTTCTTGGGATCCACTGCAATTCCCGTTGTTGAAACTATGTGCCCCAAAAAGTCTACTTCGCGAAGCCAGATCTCGCATTTCTTAAGGCTATAAAACAATTTTTGGTCCCGGAGAGTCTGGAGAAATATCCTCACGTGCTCCTCATGTTCCTCATCTGTATGCGAGTAGATCAGAAAGTCGTTACTAAAGACCACTACAACTTGGTCTAAGAAGGGTCTAAAAATCCTGTTCATCAAATCCATGAACACCGCTAAGGCGTTCGTAAGCCCAAACGGCATGACTGTAAACTCGTAGTGGCCGTATCGGGTCCGGAAAGCTGTTTTAGGGGTATCCTCACCCTGAACTCTAAGCTGGTGATAGCCAGACTGCAAAACAATTTTGAGAAAACCATTGCTCCTTGTGGTTGATCGAAGGGATCGTCACTCCGGGGCAAAGGGGTACTTATTCTTCACTATAATCTTGTTTATCTCCCTGTAGACGATGCATAGACGTAGACTTCCGTCCTTCTTTCGCACGAAGAGCACGGATGCGCCCCAAGGTGACACACTCGGTCTGATGAACCCTTTATCCAGAAGATCTCCTAGTTGTGCCTTAAGTTCCTTCAGTTCCGTGAAAGCCATTCTGTAGGGCGCCTTTGTGATAGGTTGCGTGCCTGGTAGAGGCTCGAAGGGAAGACGACCTCTCACTCGGGGGGGGGGGGCATTCCCGGCCGTTCAGTCGGGAAGACGTCGGAAACAATCCTTACAACCGGGATGTCAGTGAGCGATGCAGAGGGTAGAGTCGCTAGGCCCACTAAAGCCAAGTAACTACACATCCGCCTGATACTTATTAAGCCTGCTTCCTGACTTGGAGTTCCCCGTCATGACGCCACCGGTCCGCAGACCACCTCTGACGGCGCTGAGCAGTCAGCAACAAAAGTCTCGCGATGCGTCGAGGTACCCCAGTCATACCGCCAAACCCGTACCGATGAGTTCTGAAATGTCCAAAACAACTAACCCAACGACAAGGGAAAAACCACACTAACGCCCTCACAAGGCTCCAAGAGGTGGCAACAAAACAGGCTGGTCACTAACTACAAGAAATTCTCCCCTGAAAACAACGAACCCACCCGTCACCAACACAGACCACTTCCACCCGTCACCAACACGGACCACTTCCACCCGTTACCAACACGGGCCGCGAGCTCGGAGCATAACCACCATCCCGAATTGCCCGTTCCGACCGTCCGTCCTACCTAGGCGACGGTCAAGACTAAAGCTAGGTTTCAGCTCTAAGACCTACCGCAAGGTCTACCCCACCGAAAAAGCTGCATACAGGGCATCCTAGCCGAAAGTGACCAATGCCAGAGCTCCAAGTAGTCAACAGATCCCGTTGACCCGCACTCGCCCCGAAACAAACACCGAGCCAAAACTCAAAAATTACCCCCAAGACTAAACGGTCACCCACCCAAACAGGAGAACTCTGAGCCCCAGGTCCGCTCAACAATGACCTCCAGGTACAGTAGACCACCCATCCGAAGCCTAAAGGGTCGGAAAAAGACATGCAACGAAAACAGCGAGAAAAAAAAACCTTGTCAAAAGTTGCCTGGGTTTACTAAGCGCACTTGAGGGATCACGCACCAACCCACCAGTAAGACAACCTAACCGACCCTCTTGTGCAGAACACAGGAACCCAACCCAGAGCTACACTACCACAACCCTCTTAAAAGAGCTAACTGGCACCACCCAGCTTCAAAAGGCTAAACCCCTAATAAAAAGTCGCCACTTACGCACACTTGTGCGAAGCGAGACACGACCTCTCTAACCGAAATCGAGCCCAACGAACAAGATTTACTAGCCCCGGTGGTCTCCCTTTTCAACCCAAAGTAGCACCCCAAGACCCCATCACGATGATTTCTACAACCATTGTAGTGACTACAGTAAAAAAGCCGAACTATGGGTAACAACTATAGGGGAAGAATCCTCATTCCCACCCATGCCTTGCCCGTGGTGCAAAAAGATTCGACCGACTATCTGCTGTAACCTAAAACCAGAAGACCTAAAAGGTACAAACTTAGACAAGAGGCTACCCGGTTGCCCACGACCGACAACCCAGCTGACACCCTAACAAACACCAGCGGATTACACTGCCACCAGTCACCATTGCTACCGACGACCAGGACATCGGCAGAGGAAGGGTTTCGGAAAACAAAAGCCGACGCAACGATCTGCTGTGTTAACAGCCGCACCAAGTGCATGAACACCGTCAGCAGTCCCATCGTGTCCTGTGCCGGTTGCTTAATCCATTGATTCCCAGCAACCTCCACGAACCCGGTGGCAGCCGGCCTCGACCCCAACCTCCAAAACAACCCGACTACACTAGTACAACACCCGAGATAAGCCGAGAAACAATACTTAACAATCCCGCACCCTCGCATCTCTACGCACCTATACCCTGATCAATTCATTGGTTAGTAGCCAGTGGTAACGTACTTCTGTGGATGATGGACAGCGGCTACTGTGGTTAAAGTTGTTTTGCTCTGATACCATCTTAATCTGTCACACCGCGGGGGTTTAAACAAGCGGAAGACAACCACCAAAAAGTTCTTAAAATTGCCTATATATTTTTTTTTGAAAATTCTTTCCCCCGGTGCGAGCCCAGACCCGCCGCATATACCGATTCACCCCGCAAACGTGCGGAGTCTCCTCTGTATATGCACGACGTCATGATTACAACAGTCATTTAACCACAGCAGTCAACAAGCATTACTACACGAGATTATCATGCATCAAGAATTTAACGAGACCGATTGATCTTTTGAAAGGATAAATCCACAGGGTTTTAAAAACGGTGCCCACACGACACCTATGTTTTTCAAAACCGTTTTGAAATCCATAAATCCACAGAGTTTTAAAAACGGTGCCCACTCGACACGTATGTTTTTCAAAACCGTTTCGAAATCCATAAATCCACAGAGTTTTAAAAATGGTGCCCACTCGACACCTATGTTTTTCAAATTATTTTCGCAATGCTTTTTCGGTAGTTTGAAAACGGCCAACTAACAGATAGTAAAATAAACATTCATCCACAGAAGTATGAAATCATCCCAACATCCACATCGACCCCACAAATGTATCAAACCCACATAGCTACTAACAGATAATGAAATGAGCAAAAGGAGAACTAAACACAGTCTGTAGCCTCGAAGGGCCAATAGACCTCTCGTCGCGGCCTCACCGTCGCCCTAGCTCTCACCCCTGACTGAACCTGTCACAGAGTGGGAAGTCAGCGACACATGATATAAAGTATGAAATGCATGAAGGGCAATAACTAAAGCAAACCGTAAGAAAACCGGAGCAACCACCCTCCTCATCGTGCAATCGACGGTAACCCCCCCCCCCCCCCCCCCCCCCCCCCCCCCCCTGCATAATCCAAATCGAGCACCTGCCCCGGCAACCACACCGAGCACCTGCCTCGGCAAACCACACCGCTCTCACTTTGGTGCCTCTAACCCCCCCACCTACGGGGGCCCCCACTACGTCACCTTGTGGGGTACACGGGTTAGCGTACCACTTTTTCGGAAAAGCACACCATCTCGGTGGCCAAACTGCTGGTGTGCGTGTAGCAACCTCGAGCATCGTAACCAAGTACACATACATAACATAGGGCACCGCGACACTTGGTCGCCAAAATATCGATAAGATTATATCATAAACGTTAACAGGGGTTAACAGTCATAAATCATGCAATTACTTTATTCCTACACCTATCCCATAATTCCGAAATCTAAAACATCGGAAAAGTACCCACCTTTTCGTGAAACGACCGGGCACTCGGCTCGTCCGCGTCTCTGTGTGCCTCCCAGACCTAAAAAGTCCCCCAAAGAAAACGTCAGTGACACTAAACATACTACCTCAAAATAAAAGGAAGACGCACCGAGCCAGTCGCGAAGAGCGGCTCCAGGGCCCGGCGGCGGAGCAACTCTGAGTTGTGTGCGCTCGTCCCGCGCGGCACCAGCCCGCGCGGGCACATGCTGACTGCGGCAGCCCCGCCAGGCACCAGCTCGCGCGGGTGCACAGCCTGCGGGCGGCCCCGCGCGGCACCAGCCCGCACGGGCGCGCTGCCCACATGCGCAGGCGGCCCCGCGCGGCTCCAGCCCGTTCGGGAGCCCCACCTGCGGGCGGTCCCGCGCGGCACCAGCCGGCGCGCGCGCGTTGCCCGCAGGCGCGGGCGGCCCCGCGCGGCACCATCCCGCGCAGGCGCCCCCCCTGCGGCTGGCCACGCGCGGCCCCAGTCCGCGCGGGCGCGCTGCCCGCATGTCACGCCACGGGGTTTTGTTTTAGCGGAAATGCTTCACAAAAGTCAAACATTTGACGTCTAAGATTTTTTTTTTTTGATAAAAGAAAACCTCTCTTCCCCGGCGCGTGCCCAAACCCGCCGCATATACAGAATCTCTCTGCAAACGGACAGAGTCTCCTCTGTATATGCACGGCGTAGCGTTTAGTACATGTTCCCAACATAAGCAATCATTCAATCACAACAGTCACTACCATAAAACTAGAACCACAATTTATTAAAACGCATGGCCGATCAATTTGAAAGGATAAATCCACAGTCGTTGGAAACGGTGCCTACCCAGCACTCAGGTTTTGAAAACGTGTTCGAAAGCAGCATAAATCCACAGGGTTTTGAAAACAGTGCCCACACGACACCTGAGTTTTGAAATTCATTTTCGCAATCCATAAATCCACAGGGTTTTGAAATCAGTGCCCACACGACACTTAAATTTTAGAAATAGTTTTCGCAATCTTTTCTTGGGTTTTCTTTTTCTTTTCCAAACGGCCAACAGAAACAGAAGGAAAGATAAATGCATAAGAGAACAACCGAATAGGGACCATGCCGACATCCACACCGACCCCACGAGGGTATCGAGAACCTCACAAATAACTACAGCGTAAATGAAATGTAGAGATGCAGAAGGAAACACAGTCCAGGGTCCCCAGCGACCCGGAAGCTCCTGCCCCGTCCTCACCGTCGCCTACCTCTCCCCCCGTCTGGACCCTGTCACGAAGTGGGAAGTCAGTGACGAATAATAATAGAGCAGAACAATATAGTAAACAAACCGTGAAAACAACCGGAGCAACCACCCTCTCAAGAGGGAAACGATAACCTGTACTCCCGTGTCCTGCAATACCCGGCCACGTCGGACAAATAAACCGACGGCCCATACCGTACCTGCAAAAACCTGACCACGTCGGACAACTAAACCGACGGGTCGCACCGCTCGCACTGTAATAACCGCGGCTTTATTTGTCTTTCTAGACTTCCCTTTGAATTCTTGTTAACCCGCTTTTCGACTAAGGGGTCCGGGGGTGAATTATTTTTCTTTATCTCTGGGCAGACTGTCGGGGCTCGCGGGTATTTTTAGACAATAAAGCCCGCGAAATGGTTTTCGGCGGCGCGATCGGATCTGGATTCTGACCCCGGAATCTCCCAGAATAAATTCCGGAAGTTGGCAGCAGTTCAGGCGACTTACACGTTCTTCGAGGCGGACCGGACCCAAGTTCGCACCCAAACTTATTTCGCCGAGTTTGATTTATATTTTGGGACTTAGGGTTAAGTTCCCGTGTTCGAAGGCGGCTAATATTAATACGTATGTGTTGGGTTTAGTTTTGGAGATTTCCTACCGTTCCTCCCTCCCAAACCCTCCTCTTCCCATCCGATCGGCGCGAGGAACCGCGGCGGAACGATCGAGGAACGGGAAGAACACCGCACACCTCCGGAACCGGGCACGCAAGAACGGGACGATACTCTACTCTTCCTCCCTCTTCATCGGCGAATCGGAGGCGCAAAGTTCGGTGAGTTTTTAATGTGTACCTAGGGCTTCTTTCGGATCATCGCACGGGGAGGGGGAAGGCGGCACACCCCGGCCGGCCGCACCACCGCCGTCGCGAGCGCCCTTACGCGCAGGGCTAGGGCACCGGGCGTGCGGGTCTGGCACCCGCGCGGGCCTGGGCGCCGCACGGGGTCGCCGTGCGTGCGGGCTGGGCGCCCGCGCGGAGCCTGGGCGCCGCGCGGGGTCGCCCGTGCGTGCGGGTCTGGCACCCGCGCGGGCCTGGGCGCCGCACGGGGTCGCCGTGCGTGCGGGCTGGGCGCCCGCGCGGAGCCTGGGCGCCGCGCGGGGTCGCCCGTGCGTGCGGGTCTGGCACCCGCGCGGGCCTGGGCGCCGCACGGGGTCGCCGTGCGAGCGGGCTGGGCGCCCGCGCGGAGCCTGGGCGCCGCGCGGGGCCGCCCGTGCGTGCGGCCTGGGCACCCGTGCTGGGCCTGGGCGCCGCCGCTGTCAGGGAGCCGTGCGGGCATCACACCGCACGGAGCCTGATGCGCGTGCGGCCAGCGCGGCAGCACGCTCGCCGCCGCCTCGGGTTCCGACTCGGCCGCCGCCGCCGCCGTCGAACCCGGGAGGCCCGTTCCACGACGGGACCCGAATGTCTGTTCTTGACCCTTGTGTTATGTTGTTTAGTCACTGACTTCTCCCCGGTGGACTTTTGTAGTTTTGGGGAGCGCACCGGGACACACGCGGGATAGCGCTTTGTTCATCGCTCGTAGAGGTGGGTTTTTATTCTTAAGTCTTAACTTTTAATTTCTATCATGTTGGACGGGGTCAACCTTATGTGTGCTTGGGTTAAACATGGTAGGGAGGCATCAATTATTCGTTATGGCTTTACGGTTCTTATGACTAGAGATATATATATTGTTTCATGTGGCTCTCATGCATGGATAGGTGTATGTAGTGGAAATGTATATGTTATTTCATACGGTTCTCATACATTGATATATATATATGGTTCACGGTTACTATGCTCGGCTGCAACACGCGCACCCGCGGTTTGGCCACCGCAAAGGGTGTGCTTTTCCGGAAAAGTGGTCCATGACCCGTGTATACCCACAGGACGGCGTGGGGCCTCTTTAGTTGTGGGGCATGTATGCGCCAAGGTGTGAGCGGTGCGACCCGTCGGTTTAGTTGTCCGACGTGGGAGCGGTGCGACCCATTCGGTTTAGTTGTCCGACTTGGGCGCGGTGCGATTTCGTCGGTTTAGTTGTCCGACGGGATCGGGTATTGCAGGTTTACAGGTGTTTGATTCTACTTTTCCCTTGCGGGGGGAGGGGTGCTTGCTCCGGATAGACTACGGTTGGATGTTTCTTTACCTGCTTTATTATTATCATTTTTGTTTAGTCGCTGACTTCCCACTTTGCGACAGGGTCCTACAGGGGGGAGAGTTAGGCGACGGTGAGGCCACGGCTAGAGGTTTTGGGTCTCAGGAGACCGGAACAGTACTTTACTCTTTACTTTCGCATTCCATTTATTATTTGTAGACTGTGGATGGTTCTCGATGCCCTTGTGGGGTCGGTGTGGATGTTGGTACGGTGACAATTGGAATGTCTAGTTTTCTTTATGTTTCTGTGGGCCGCTTTGGAAAATAAAATAGCAAATTAAAGAACGGATTGCGAAAATGGATTTCAAAACCTAAGTGTCGTGTGGGCACTGTTTTCAAAACCCTGAGTTTATGTTGCTTTCAAAAACGGTTTTCAAAATATGGGTGCCGGGTGGGCGCCGTTTCAACAACCGTGGGTTTTATCCTTTCAAAACTAGTCGGTCGTGTGTTAACTCAGTATGTGGTGAATGGTTGTATGAAGTGGATTGTTGTGATTGAATGTTTCCCCATTATTGAACATTGTACAAACCGCGACGCCGTGCATATACAGGGGAGACTCTGCCCGTTCGTAGAGTGATCCTGTATATGCGGCGGGTCTGGGCACGCGCCGGGGAAGAAGGTTTTCAAAAAAAAAAAAAAAAAAACAAAACAAACAACAAGGGAGTACATGCCTTTTGTAAGCCGTTTCCGCTAAATAAATCCCCCGGGGCGTGACAGATTAAGATGGTATCAGAGACTTAGCTTTCAATCACAACAATTGGTGCCGACATCCACAGGAATACCTCACTTAACTACAAAGGAATGGAATGGATAGATTATTGTAGAGTAGGACGCGAGTGATCGAGGGGGGGGAACGAGCTTGGGTCCTTTGCTCTCGATGTGGGTGGTTGTTGCATACCTCTAATTCTGACTTGCTCACTAAGTTTATTAGAGAAGCCATCTATTGGGCATATTGATTGATTACCATGCATGATTAAATGATATCAATGTGAGCCTATCATTTGAGATTAATCTTGTGGATATAGCATGTTGGGAATATTATTGGGATAATATTGTTGTGGAAACATGATTGCGGGGATATTTTTAATAGTGATAATTAACATGCCATGTTAGCACATAGATTTTATGAAAGTTGGTTAAAAGAATTAACTATTGGGTCATGATGACATATCTATGTGCGGGTACCACCTTGGAATTTATTATTGATCAGGGATAATATACCTGCGTAGTTGACTGATGATTTTAGCATGATGGTTATATCTACGTGGATTTACTATTTGATACACATGTGGAACTGTTATTCGATATTCTCTCTTTCATCTTGCATTAGGACTTTTGCATGCTTGTATGGACATCTAGATAGGCCACTACTTATTGCTACACTATCATATTGGGATTTGACTTAGAAGAAACCATGATTGTTTCCTTCCTCCTCCTTATTTAGACTTTTGAGTCATGTTGCTCGGGTTCGAGCAAGGGTTTGGGATAGTGTAGCCGAGACATTAGGGTCGGAGACAGGATGTACTCGATGTTGGATTTGTGGGTTATTGCGGCAACCGCGGACAGTAGGCGGTTGACCGGATATTGATTATTTTATCCGATTGTGGATTGTGGGTTATTGTGGTAACCGCGGACATTAGGCGGTTAGCCAGATGTTGATTACTTTATCAGACTTTGGTCTTGGGGTGGTGCCCCTCCAAAATCGTTTGACGGTCCAAACGGCGGGGGGGTGTTGGAGGCGGTCAGCTACGTGGCCGCCTGCCCGATCAATCTAGGGCGACTGGCCTGACCAGGGGATTTGGTGGTAATCCCCCTGAAGGAGTATGACGTAGTGCTGGGCATGGATTGGCTCTCATTGTACCAAGTGCTCATCGATTGTGAGAAGCGAATGGTACAATTGCAAGAGCCGAGCTTTCCTGAGAATATGTACCTGGCGTGTAAGAGTTTTTCCTTCCCAGCAATCATCTCTCGGCGAGGGCTAGAAGATTGGTGGAAGGCGGGTGCGTGGCCTACCTGGCCTCGGTGGACCTGGTGACACGACCCGCGGCGACACCTTCAGACATTGCGGGGGTGAGGGACTTCCCCGATGTCTTCCCGACGGAACTGCCCGGGATACCCCCTGAACGAGAGGTGGTTTTTCCCATCGAACTCGTACCGGGTACCCAACCAATCACAAAGGCGCCCTACCGAATGGCCTTCGCAGAGTTAAAGGAGCTTAAGGCGCAACTGGAGGACCTCTTGGACAAGGGATTTATCAGACCGAGTGTGTCACCTTGGGGGGGGGCACCAGTGCTCTTTGTACGGAAGAAAGACGGAAGCCTGCGCCTCTGTATCGACTACAGGGGGATAAACAAGGTTACTGTGAAGGATAAGTACCCCCTGCCCAGAATTGACGACCTCTTCGACCAGCTGCGAGGAGCAACGGTGTTCTCAAAGATCGATCTGCAATCGGGCTACCATCAGCTCCGGGTTCGGAACGAAGATATCCCAAAGACCGCCTTCCGGACCCGGTACGGCCACTACGAGTTCACGGTTATGCCGTTCGGACTTACGAACGCCCCCGCCGTCTTCATGGACATGATGAACCGGATCTTCAGACCTTTCTTGGACCGGTTCGTAGTGGTCTTCATCGACGACATCCTGATCTATTCAACCACCGACGAGGAGCACGAGGACCATTTACGAACGATTCTCCAGACCCTCAGGGAACAGAGGCTGTTCGCGAAGCTCAAGAAGTGTGGATTCTGGCTACGAGAGGTGGGTTTCCGAGGGCATGTGATCTCGGCAGAGGGAATCGCTGTGGACCCCAAGAAGGTAGAATTGGTGATCGACTGGCAACCACCGACGACAGTGACGGAGATCCGCAGCTTCTTGGGACTGGCGGGATATTATAGACGCTTCGTCGAGGGTTTCTCGAAGATTGCGGCCCCTTTAAACCGGTTGACCAAGAAAGGGGAAAAGTTTCTATGGACGGCTAAGTGCCAAGAGAGCTTCGAAGAACTTAAAAGGAGGCTAACCAGGGCGCCTTTTCTAGTACTACCAACGCCCGGAGAGGATTATGAAGTGTACTGCGATGCATTGAGAATCGGACTTGGGGGTGTTTTGATGCAACAGGGGAAAGTGATAGCCTATGCATCCAGGCAGCTGAAGGATTACGAAAAGAACTACCTGATTCATGATTTGGAACTGACTGCAGTGGTCTTCGTGCTAAAGCTAAGGAGACACTACCTCTTTGGTGTCCACTGTAACGTCTTTTCAGACCACCAAAGTCTCAAGTATCTGTTCACCCAAAAGGAGCTAAATTTGCGGCAGAGGCGGTGGCTTGAATTGTTGAAGGATTACGATCTAACAATCCAATACCACCCCGGGAAGGCAAACGTGGTGGCGGACGCTTTAAGCAGGAAGGGGCAACCGGAGGAGGCACCGGCACGCGCGATAACTGAGCAGAGCACCCTGATCGCGGAATTCTCACGACTGAGGTTGGAGGTGGTATCAGCGGGCACTGTTGCTCGACTGACAGCGTTGGTGGTCAAGCCGACGCTTTTCGAGAAAATCCGAGAAGGACAACTGACGGACCCGCACTTACAGCTCGTGCGAGACAAGATCCACCCTCAGACGGACGGACAGTCGGAGCGAGTGATTCAGACCCTCGGGGACCTGCTACGCGCCTGTGTACTTGACTGGGGAGTCGGTTGGGCACGCTACCTACCCCTCGTGGAATTCGCCTACAACAATAGCTACCAGGCCAGCATCCAGATGGCACCCTACGAAGCCTTGTATGGGAGACGCTGCCGATCCCCGATCTGTTGGGACGACTTAGGCGAACGGAAAATTCCTGGGACCCGACTTGGTGGAAGAGACTGAAGAGAAGGTGCACCTCATCAGGCGGCGGTTACTGACCGCCCAAAGCCGACAGAAGAGCTACGCAGACCGACGGCGCCGCGATTTGGAATTTCAAGTGGGGGAACACGTGTTCTTACGGGTCTCGCCATCCAGAGGGATCAAGCGTTTCGGGCTGAGGGCAAGTTGAGCCCACGGTTCGTGGGGCCTTTTGAGATCTTGGAGCGCATAGGCCCAGTGGCGTACCGCCTTGCCCTACCCCCTAATCTCGACCGGGTCCACAACGTCTTCCGCGTGTCCGTGCTCCGGAAATAATCTATCCGACCCGTCACACGTGTCGAACGTCTCCACGTTCGAGCTCAAGGAGGATCTAAGCTTCGAGGAAACCCCCGTGCGTATCCTAGCAAGAGAAAACAAAGCACTGCGGAACCGAGTCATCCCCTACGTGAAGGTGCTCTGGAGCAACCAGGAAGAACGAGAAGCAACATGGGAGCTGGAATCTAAGATGAGGGAGTGTTACCCCGACCTCTTCACCACCCACCCGGGTTTGAGTTTCGAGGACGAAACTCATTTTTAGAGGTGAGTGGTGTAATAACCGCGGCTTTATTTGTCTTTCTAGACTTCCCTTTGAATTCTTGTTAACCCGCTTTTTCGACTAAGGGGTCCGGGGGTGAATTATTTTTCTTTATCTCTGGGCAGACTGTCGGGGCTCGCGGGTATTTTAGACAATAAAGCCCGCGAAATGGTTTTCGGCGGCGCGATCGGATCTGGATTCTGACCCCGGAATCTCCCAGAATAAATTCCGGAAGTTGGCAGCAGTTCAGGCGACTTACACGTTCTTCGAGGCGGACCGGACCCAGGTTCGCACCCAAACTCATTCGCCGAGTTTGATTTATATTTTGGGACTTAGGGTTAAGTTCCCGTGTTCGAAGGCGGCTAATATTAATACGTATGTGTTGGGTTTAGTTTTGGAGATTTCCTACCGTTCCTCCCTCCCAAACCCTCCTCTTCCCATCCGATCGGCGCGAGGAACCGCGGCGGAACGATCGAGGAACGGGAAGAACACCGCACACCTCCGGAACCGGGCACGCAAGAACGGGACGATACTCTACTCTTCCTCCCTCTTCATCGGCGAATCGGAGGCGCAAAGTTCGGTGAGTTTTTAATGTGTACCTAGGGCTTCTTTCGGATCATCGCACGGGGAGGGGGAAGGCGGCACACCCCGGCCGGCCGCACCACCGCCGTCGCGAGCGCCCTTACGCGCAGGGGCTAGGGCACCGGGCGTGCGGGTCTGGCACCCGCGCGGGCCTGGGCGCCGCACGGGGTCGCCGTGCGTGCGGGCTGGGCGCCCCGCGCGGAGCCTGGGCGCCGCGCGTGGGTCGCCCGTGCGTGCGGGTCTGGCACCCGCGCGGGCCTGGGCGCCGCACGGGGTCGCCGTGCGTGCGGCTGGGCGCCCAGCTGCGGAGCCTGGGCGCCGCGCGGGGTCGCCCGTGCGTGCGGGTCTGGCACCCGCGCGGGCCTGGGCGCCGCACGGGGTCGCCGTGCGAGCGGGCTGGGCGCCCGCGCGGAGCCGGGCGCCGCGCGGGGCCGCCAGTGCGTGCGGCCTGGGCACCCGTGCTGGGCCTGGGCGCCGCCGCTGTCAGGGAGCCGTGCGGGCATCACACCGCACGGAGCCTGATGCGCGTGCGGCCAGCGCGGCAGCAACGCTCGCCGCCGCCTCGGGTTCCGACCTCGGCCGCCGCCGCCGCCGTCGAACCCGGGAGGCCCGTTCCACGACGGGACCCGAATGTCTGTTCTTGACCCTTGTGTTATGTTGTTTAGTCACTGACTTCTCCCCGGTGGACTTTTGTAGTTTTGGGGAGCGCACCGGGACACACGCGGGATAGCGCTTTGTTCATCGCTCGTAGAGGTGGGTTTTTATTCTTAAGTCTTAACTTTTAATTTCTATCATGTTGGACGGGGTCAACCTTATGTGTGCTTGGGTTAAACATGGTAGGGAGGCATCATTTATTCGTTATGGCTTTACGGTTCTTATGACTAGAGATATATATATTGTTTCATGTGGCTCTCATGCATGGATAGGTGTATGTAGTGGAAATGTATATGTTATTTCATACGGTTCTCATACATTGATATATATATGGTTCACGGTTACTATGCTCGGCTGCAAACACGCGCACCCGCGGTTTGGCCACCGCAAAGGGTGTGCTTTTCCGGAAAAGTGGTCCATGACCCGTGTATACCCACAGGACGGCGTGGGCCTCTTTAGTTGTGGGGCATGTATGCGCCAAGGGTGAGCGGGTGCGACCCGTCGGTTAGTGTCCGACGTGGGAGCGGCTGCGACCCATTCGGTTTCGGGTTTTCGACTTGGGCGCGGTTGCGATTTCGTCGGTTTAGTTGTCGACAGGGATCGGGTATTGCAGTGTTACAGGTGTTTGATTCTACCTTTTCCCTTGCGGGGGGAGGGGTGCTTGCTCCGGATAGACTACGGTTGGATGTTTCTTACCTGCTTTATTATTATCATTTTTGTTTAGTCGCTGACTTCCCACTTTGCGACAGGGTCCTACAGGGGGGAGAGTTAGGCGACGGTGAGGCACGGCTAGAGGTTTTGGGTCTCAGGAGACCGGAACAGTACTTTACTCTTTACTTTCGCATTCCATTTTAATTATTTGTAGACTGTGGATGGTTCCTCGATGCCCTTGTGGGGTCGGTGTGGATGTTGGTACGGTGACAATTGGAATGTATAGTTTTCTTATGTTTTGTGGGCCGCTTTGGAAATAAAATAGCAAATTAAAGAACGGATGCGAAAATGGATTTCAAAACCTAAGTGTCGTGTGGGCACTGTTCTTCAAAACCCTGAGTTTTATGTTGCTTTCAAAACGGTTTTCAAATATGGGTGCCGGCTGTGGGCGCCGTCTTCAACAACGTGGGTTTATCCCTTCAAAAACTAAGTCGGCCTGTGTGTAACTCAGTACTGTGGTGAATGGTTGTAATGAAGTGGAGTGTTGTGATTGAATGTTTCCCCATTATTGAACAATTGTACAAACCGCGACGCCGGCAATACAGGGGCGGACTCTGCCCGTTCGTAGAGTGATCCCTGTATATGCGGGGGTCTGGGCAGCGCGGGGAAGAAGGTTTCAAAAAAAAAAAAAAAACAAAACAAAACAACAAGGGAAGTACATGCCTTTTGTACGCCGTTTCCGCTAAATAAATCCCCCGGGGCGTGACACGCACCTCGGCGCCTCAAACCCCACCACTAATAAAGGGCCCCCACTACTGTATACGGGTCATAGACCGCTTTTCCGGAAAAGCGCACCCTTTGCGGTGGCCAAACCGCGGGTGCGCGTGCTGCAGCCTCGAGCAAAGTAACCATAACCGCTATCATGTCAGCATCGTAATATGTAAACAAGAGTAAACTATAACCGTCATCATGTGTAAACAAGAGTAAGCTATATCTGCTATCATGTATAATCAAGAGTAAGCTATATCTGCTATGATGTATAATCAAGAGTAAGCTATAACTGCTATCATGTATAATCCCAAGAAAAACGGTAACGCGTGTGTTCACAAGTACCCCGCTAACATGTAATATCGAAAGTAAAATGACTGCCAAAGACCGACGCTTAACAACACAGTCAAAACCACCTGTCGCTAGTAGCAATCAACGCTCGGCTCCCTCGCGTCCCGGTACGCCCGCACGGACTCCCACACACACCTGCCGCGAGGAAAGTCAGCACTCAGACTCGGATGAAAAGACACGACAGTCCGCCTATCCCGTTTTGCGGCTCCCCGCCCGCACGCGGGGCTGGGCGCGGTGCCCGGCCCCGTGCGGGTCACCCCCGCATGCGGGGGGGCGCGTGCCCGGCCCCGTGCGGGTCACCCCCGCATGCGGGGCTGGGCGCGTGCCCGGCCCCGTGCGGGTCACACCCCACGCAGGGCTGGGCGCGTGCCCGGCCCCGTGCGGATCACCCCCGCACGTGGGGCTGGGCGCGTGCCGGCCCCGTGCGGTCACCCCGCACGCAGGGCTGGGCACGAGCCGGCCCCGTGCGGGTCACCCATGCACGCGGGGCTGGGCGCGTGCCCGGCCCCGTGCGGGTCGCCCCCGCACGCAGGGCTGGGCACGAGCCGGCCCCGTGCGGGTCACCCCCGCACGCAGGGCTGGGCGCGTGCCCGGCCCCGTGCGGGTCACCCCCGCACGCAGGGCTGGGCACGAGCCCGGCCCCGTGCGGGTCACCCCGCACGCTGGGCTGGGCACGTGTCTGGCCCCGTGCGGGTCGCACGGGAACGGCTTTGGGGGGGGGGGTTCGCACATGCGGCGGATTCGGTGGGGATCCGTCGTCTGTGCCCCTCCCTTGCGATTGAGACGATCAAGAACCAAAACAAGAATTGTAAACACCTCGTCTCACTCGGTTACGACGCGATAGTTGGGAGAGGAGGAGGGACTCGTCCGTTCCTGCGTGCCAGGTTCGGTAGTCGAAGCGTCGCGGCGTTCTTCCCTCTCCTCGCTCGCTCCGCCGCCGGTGCCACGCCGATCAAAGGGAAGGTTTGGGGAGGGCTTCTCTTCGTCCACGCTCGGGGCAACGCCACCGCCAAAGTAAGGAGGGAAGGAAAGGGGTTCCCAAACCTAATTCCCCCAACCCAATTAATTAGTAGGTTTGGCGCAATTGGTCTGAACCCAATATAAAGGAATTAAATAAAATAAATTAAAACAAACTGGGTCTGGTTTACCTCTGATAAAATGTGCCAAACGCCCGAACTGCAACGAACTTCAGAAATTTATTCCGGGAGATTCCGGGGTCGGAAATCAGATCCGGTCCCGCCGCGGTCTCCGTTTCGCGGGCTTTATTAACCAAAAATACCCGCGAGCCCGACGGCCTGCCCAGAAACAAAGAAGAAATAGCCACCCCCGGGTTCCCTTGGTCAAAAGCGGTTTAATAAAAAATCAAAGAAAGGTCCAGAAAGGCAATTATACCCACGGTTATCACACCACTCACCTCTTAAAAACGAGTTTCGTCCTCGAAACTCAAACCCGGGTGGTGGTGAAGAGGTCGGGGTAGCGCTCCCTCATTTTAGATTCCAGCTCCCACGTTGCTTCTCGCTCCTCATAGTTGCTCCAGAGCACTTTCACGTAGGGGATGGTTCGGTTCCGCAGTGCTTTAGTTTCCCTTGCCAGGATTCTCACCGGGGTTTCCTCGAAACTCAGATCCTCCCTAAGTTCGAGTGTAGAGCATCCAGGATATGTGAGGGGTCGGAGAGGTACTTCCGGAGCATCGAGACGTGGAAGACGTCGTGGACTCGGTCGAGGTTTGGGGGTAGGGCAAGGCGGTAAGCCACTGGGCCAATTCGCTCCAAAATTTCGAAAGGCCCCACAAACCGTGGGGCTCAGCTTGCCCCTCAGCCCGAAACGCTTGACTCCTCGGGACGGCGAGACCCGCAAAAAGACATGCTCTCCCACTTGGAATTCCAAGTCGCGGCGCCTTTGGTCTGCGTAGCTCTTCTGGCGACTCTGGGCGGTCAGCAGACGCTGTCTGATAAGGCGTACCTTCTCTTCAGTTTCCTCTACTAAATCGGGTCCCAAGAATTTCCGTTCTCCCAAGTCGTCCCAACAAATCGGGGATCGGCAGCGCCTTCCATATAAGGCTTCGTAGGGCGCCATCTGGATGCTGGCCTGGTAGCTGTTGTTGTAGGCGAATTCCACAAGAGGTGGGTAGCGTGACCAACTACTCCCCCAATCAAGCACACAGGCGCGAAGCAGGTCTTCGAGGGTTTGTATCACACGCTCCGACTGTCCGTCCGTCTGAGGGTGGTAGGCTGTGCTGAACTGCAGTCTGGTCCCATAGTCCACTGAAGGCTCTGCCAAAACTTCGAGACAAAACGCGTGTCTCTGTCCGAGGTGATCGATGCCGGCACTCCATGTAGTCTCACGATCTCGCTAATATAGGCTTGAGCTAACCGTTCTCGGGTCCAGGTCGTATGAATTGGCAGAAAGTGTGCCGACTTGGTTAACCGGTCGACTACGACCCAAATCGCGTCATGGCCCTGTTGTGAGCGTGGAAAACCCGTGACAAAGTCCATGGTGATCTGATCCCACTTCACTCCGGTACCGGTAGAGGCTGTAGCTTCCCTGCTGGCCGCTGATGCTCGGCCTTTATCTGTTGGCACACTAGGCAATGAGCTACGTGTCGGGTGACGTCCCCCTTCATTTTGGGCCACCAGTAGATCTGTTTGAGGTCCCTGTACATCTTCGTGCCCCCTGGATGTGCCGCATAAGGGGCCCGGTGCGCCTTCGTCAAGATTTCCTCCTTCAACTCCGATGAATCCGGCACGCAGATCTGTCCACGGAACCGTAGGGTGCCGTCGTCTTC
Source organism: Tillandsia leiboldiana (assembly GCA_029204045.2). Lineage (NCBI taxonomy): Eukaryota > Viridiplantae > Streptophyta > Magnoliopsida > Poales > Bromeliaceae > Tillandsia > Tillandsia leiboldiana. The sequence goes on along the minus strand of CM055074.1, from coordinate 25,194,715 downwards.
TATCGCAAAGTCTCTCTCTTGCTCCAGGGGAATCTTGTCTCGTACGCGCTGTAAGTGTGGGTCGGTCTGCTGTCCCTCCCTGATCTTCTCAAATAACGTCGGCTTGACCACCAAGGTTAGAAGTCGCATAACCGTGCCTGCCGGCACCACCTCCAACTGCATTCGTGCGAACTCCGCAATCAAGAGGTTCTGCTCCGTTATCGCGCTCCCTGACCCCCTTCTTGATGCCCTTTCCTGCTCAAGGCGTCTGCCACCACGTTGCCTTTCCGAGATGGTATTGAATTGTCAAGTCGTAATCTTTCAACAACTCTAGCCACCGCCTCTGCCGCAAGTTCAATTCTTTTTGGGTAAAGATGTACTTAAGACTTGATGATCCGAGAAGACGTTGCAGTGGACTCCAAAAAGATAATGCCTCCACAGTTTTAAGACGAAGACTACAGCAGCCAATTCTAAGTCGTGTATCGGGTAGTTCTTTCGTAATCCTTCAGTTGCCTGGACGCGTAGGTGATCACTTTCCCTGCTGCATCAGAACACCACCAAGACCGATCCTCGATGCGTCGCAGTATACTTCATAATCCTCTCCGGGTGTCGGCAGCACGAGTATTGGTGCCCTGGTAACCTCCTCTTGAGTTCCTCAAAACTCTCCTGGCATTTGGCCGTCCATATGAACTTCTCCCCTTTTCGGGTTAACCGATTTAAAGGGGTAGCAATCTTCGCGAAACCTTCAACGAAGCGCCTGTAGTATCCTGCCAATCCTAGGAAACTGCGGACCTCTGTCGCCGTCGTCGGCGGCTGCCAGTCGACCACTGATTCCACCTTCTTGGGATCCACGGCGATTCCCTGTGCCGAGATCACGTGTCCTAGGAAACCGACTTCGCGCAGCCAGAACTCACACTTTGAGTTTAGCAAACAGCTCCTGCTCTCTGAGCGTCTGGAGGATCGTTCGCAAATGGTCCTCGTGCTCCTCGTCGGTAGTGGAATAAATCAGGATGTCGTCGATGAAAACCACCACGAACCGATCAAGGGAGGGTCTGAAGATCCGGTTCATCATGTCATGAAGACTGCGGGGGCATTCGTGAGTCCGAAAGGCATGACCGTGAACTCGTAGTGGCCATACCGGGTCCGGAAAGCAGTCTTCGGGGATGTCCTCGTCCTGAACCCAGAGTTGGTGGTAGCCCGATTGCAGATCAATTTTGGAGAAGACCGTTGCCCCTCTCAGCTGGTCGAAGAGATCATCTATTCTGGGCAGGGGGGTAATCTTATTCTTCACGGTAACTTTGTTTATTCCTCTGTAACGATGCAGAGACGCAGGCTCCCGTCTTTCTTCCGCACAAAGAGTACCGGTGCGCCCCAGGGCGATACACTTGGCCTGATAAACCTTTGTCCAAGAGGTCCTCAAGTTGTGCTTTAAGCTCCTTCAGCTCCCGAAGGCCATCCGGTAGGGCGCCTTCGTAATAGGCTGCGTGCCCGGTAGCAGCTCGATAGGGAACCCTACCTCCCGCTCCGGGGGCATCCCGGGCAGTCCGTGGGAAGACGTCGGGGAAGTCCTTCACCACTGGGATATCTGCAAGTGTCGTCGGGGGTCGGGTAGCCAAATCCACCGATGCTAAATAGGCCACGCACCCACCCTCCACCAGTCTTCTGGCCCGTGCCGCTGAAATAATCGCCGGGAAGGAGATGCTCTTGCCCATGAGGTTACACATGCTCAGGGAAACCCGGTTCTTGTAATCGCAGCTGTCGTTTGTCGCAATCGATGAGTGCCTGGTACTTCGTGAGCCAGTTCATGCCACACACCACATCGTACTCCTCCAGTGGGATTACCACCAAATCCCAAGGGCAAGCTAGCCGTCCTAGCATAATCGGGCAGGCGGCCACCAAGCTGACCGCCTCCAAGGTCCCTCCCGCCGTTGAACCGTCAAGAAGGTTTGGAGGGGTGTCTCCTCGAGATCATGCATAAAAACAAAATCGGAGAAACGAACGAGTGTGTTGCTCGGTATCGAAAAGAGTTATAGCACGGGAATTTGAAACGGAAGTACTACCTGCAAGTGCGTCCTCCGGCGGGTCTGTCTCTTGGGGGTCATTGAGAAAAACTCTCCGCCTGGTTGTGGCCGCCTGTCCTCCTCGCGCCGTGGTGCAAGGGGTCTAGAAGTCGACGCATAGGAGCTTTCCCCCGCCTGAGAGCTGTTGCGTGGGCGTAGAAGCTGCAGAGGACGCAGATCCCCGCCTAAAGGGCAGTCGCAGGAGGAAGTGCCCCCGTTTGCCGCACCTGAAGCAGTGGTGCCTCTTTGGGGGCACTCTCCCGCCAGGTGCCCTCCCCGCAAAAGACACAAGGCCTATTCCCCGGCCTCGGCTCCTGCTGGCGCGCCCCGAGGCCCGCCTGCGGTCTCCACCGTTTGGGGCCCCCGCTTCCACTCCAGAGCCTCCCCCCGAATTCTGCTGTTGCCGCGTTCCTGTCTTCCAGCCGCGCGAGTTCTCTCTTCTGGCGCGGGTGACCGCAAAACCCCGCTCCACCGTAGTGGGCCTGTCGACCACTTTTCTGGAAGGTGTGCAGGTCGGCTGCTTGCACCACATCGAAGATATGCTCCGAAGCCATCCCACAAAGAGTTGTGCTTGTGAGCCTCGTCCCTTATGACGAAAGGGACGCAGTTGTGCTAGCGGACGAAACTCCGCTGATACGCCATGACCGGTCCGGTTCCCCTGTGGAGTGGCTCAGGTCTCTCCAACTTTTCTTGCGTGGCTGGGAAGAAGGGCCCGAAAGCTCCTGCTTGAAAGTTGCCCAGGAAGGGAGTGCGGTACCCTTAAGCAAGATCGGGGTCGTACGTCTTCACAATAAGCGGGCGTTCCCTCCAAGTAGGGACTGCTAGGGGAC